>SCLH01000122.1:1401-33278 GCA_004367855.1 Oikopleura vanhoeffeni
TATATTACTTATGATTAAAGAGCGAAGCCTAATGAAAATCTAAATTTAATGATTTTAAATAGATTTATTTTAATTTATGGAATTGCATTAGACGGTTTACCATGAGATCATATTTTCTTGCATCAATCCTTGTTTTTTCACATCAAAAAATGTTGTCATGCCCTAAGTGTACATCATAATACACACAACAGTCCCCGGCAGCGCCCACCGGGAGGCATTACTATTGAAAATAATGTCGAAATAAAAATTTTAGATCGATAGAACTTTACTTGAAAAAGGCCAATTTCATAATAAGTTATTCTGAACTTTGTGTATTCATTTGAAAAAATATTGTAAGAAATGCAAAATTTGATTGCGAACAAGAACATCTAAATTATTTCAATAAAAAACATTCTTCTTAATTTCCACTTTTTGCTCTCTAGCGGCTTTAGTGGNTTTTGGCATGCCTATTTACATTTGTGTCGAAATAAAAAAATTTGGATCGATATATTTATGAAAAAAATAATTTTCGAAAATAACCATGCTTTTTGTATCATGTACCCAAGTAAAAATTTTTGACATGCCCTGAGTGTACACAATTGTCTTTTAAACACAAATTGTAACATCTGACAACCCCCGGCAGGGCCCACCGGGAGGCAATACTATTTGAAATACTATTCACGGACCAGATTGTATTCTAAAAATCAGTTTCAAACATTTTTACATCAAAAAGTTTTGGCATACTCTCAGTGTACACAATAATACAGCCCCGGCAGGGCCCGCCGGGAGGCAATGCTATCTAAATTATCATTAAAGAGAGAAGCATAATAAAAATCTAAAGTTAATGATTTTTAATAGAATTATTTATATTTATGGAATTGCATTAGACGGTTTACCATGAGAATCATATTTTCTTGCATCAATCCTTCATTTTTTACATCAAAAAGTGTTCTCATGTGCAAGTGTAAACAATAATTCATACAACAGCCCCCGACATGTTGCGACAGGACCCGCCGGGAGGCATTAATATTGAAAATAATGTGGAAATAAAAAATCTTAGATCGATATACTTATGCAAAAAAATATTTTCGAAATTCCCATGTTTTGCCTCAGAAAACCGGTAATTTCAAAAGTCTATTACCATTGAACTCTCTGATATCATTTTACACCATGGCTTTTGTGGGCATTTTTTTCAAATTTTTACTGTCATTTTTGGCTTCTCCGATACCGATTTACCTCGTAGCTTCATTTTATTTGAGCCTGCATATGGCCGCGTTTTTGCTCTCTAAAGGCTTTCGTGGTCCATTTAGAGCTTAACCTATGTGACATAGGCTATGTCGAATTTGGATTCCTGAGGTCGATTTACCACCAGATCATCATTTTTTATGAGCCTGCATATGGCCCGCGTTTTTGCTCTCTAGCGGCTTTCGTGGTCCATTTAGAGCTTAACCTATGTCGAATTCGGATTCCTGAGGTCAATTCACCCCCATTGCGGGCCATTTTTTTTTGGCCCGCAAAATATACCCATGGCAGATAAAGTTCTCACCAAAACTATGGGGATGTTCCCTAACAGTTAGGGCCTAACTGGTACAACTTTTTGGGGTCGGTATTTGTACCAATTATGAAGTGAGGACTGTACTACTGTGAGTCTTGGCCGAGCGGACAGAATTGGAAATCCCGTTTTGTCCGCTACATCTTTATGGTCATTGAATTATAGTCGAAATTCCCGTTTCGTTCGCTCCTAAAGGTATTTTTTTAGATGCGACAAATTTGAATGGGCCACTACAGATATCACAAAACATAGGCCAAAATAATTTTTCCTAAATAATACAGTTTATTATTACAGACAAATAGCTGTAAAACATGTTATTTCGTTCAAATTTTATAGAGAATTCTTTAACATCAAAAATTTTGATAATTGGCATACAAAAACTTACGGTTTTAAGGATAAATAATAACTCATCATCGAAAAATTAAATTTTGTCATTATTAAAAATTTCAAGAAAACTTAATTATTGGAATTTTATTTTTCAGCCATTAGTCTTAGAATTTATTCTAGTTTCATTTCATACCCATATTGGGTCATTTGAATTTTGAAAAAAATCTCGAAAAAAAAATTGGTCCTTAGCTTAAGGGGGTCGGTGCATTTTGGCAGATTTGCACTTTTTCAATTTTTTTTGTCTTCATGGGAAACTTTTTGCCACCTCATAATTTCCGAATAAAAAGTATTTCAATCGTAAGTTGCCACTTTTGAGCTCACTTTGTATAATCTGTTTTTTTTTCAGATCGATTATTTTTACTTTATAAATCGTCTTTAAAATAAACACTCTAAAAACGCGCGTTTGGTACTTTAGGTGTCTAAATTAAATTCAAATTTATTTTTTATTAATTAGAAGCTTCAAAAAAATGGTCTCGATCACCATCGAAAATTTATATAATTTAATTTCATATGATTTCTACGTCAAAATCGAAAATTAAAATTTCCTAAAAAAGACGAAATTTTAGCACATCGAAAGAAATATTTATTTTCATGACTTAAATTTTGCGTGGTGAACGAGTCGGCTTACCAATTAGGCAAGTCTCGGTGAAATAATTTTTTTTTAATTTTTGATTAAAGAGGGCTAAAGTACATTTCGCGCAAACCGTATTTTCATTCAAAAAAGTATGATTCAGAGTATAAACAAGAGCGAAGAAACAAAACGNATTGAAAAAAAAAAAAGGAAGAGGGAAATTTTTTTTTTTTGGGCCAGTAAAGCTTTTCCCAATTTTTTGAGGCTACTTTCGGTTAACAATCGGAATGAAAAAATAAATTTCCTAGAAAACTCAAAAATTGACTTCGGCGAAACACAAAATGCAATTTATTCTATTAATAGGAGCAATGATATTAAAAAAAATTTTTACATAGGAAATTTGAGAAGACATGTTATCTAACAAATTAATATCAAATATTTAAAAAAAAATCGACCGAATCGTTTTTTGGAGAAATTTCGTTTTAGTTTGTAATTTTCACGTTTACTTGATTCTAGAATAATAAGGATCAAAATTTCAACCTGACTAGCAATTTTTTCTTCAGTAGCCATGAAGCTTTCATTTGATGGTACTTTCAACTCGATACGATGAAATTTTTTTTTATAGAAACATGAAAATTGACTTCCGATTCCGGCTAAACTAATCTGCAATTTTTATAAATAGGAGCGATGTTCAAAAAAAATTTCCCACTAGAAATGAGAAGACCATGTTTCTCCGAATATGCCTAATTTAAAAAAAACGACCGAATCGTTTTTGAGAAAATTGAGCTACAAATTCTAAAATATCAATAAAATTACGGTTTTTTCATAATTCTAGAACAAGTCGATCAAAATTTTTGCAAAATATTTTCGATAACGTTCGACGTAGTAGAAACCGTTTTTCTTACAAACTTTCATCAATTTCCATTGAGCCGGTTTCCGAGATAAAAGACATTGAAGTCAAAATCAGTGTTCTAGAACCTAACTCCCACTTGGTGCTGTGGTGCTCAAAAAAAAAATTTTCTAACTTTGTCGGGAGCAAAAGGAATGATCTTCATTTTAGGGTTTTCAGAATTTCGATAACTTGTTTCGTTTCTTCTGAGCCCCGATCATAAAATCTCAAAAACCGTTGAGTACCCCTTAAAGAAAGGGCTTAACTAGATTTCGCGGCAAACAGTATTTTCAAATCAAGAAGTATGATTCAGAGTATAAACAAGAGCGAAGAAACAAACGTAGACATGTTTAATATAGTGAAAGTAGGCATTCTAATATTTTCAGCTACGGATTCCAGAAAACTTAGTTTTGAAAATTTTGAACCAGAAATGAGAAAATTTTCAAAATATTTCCAAAATAGTTTCGACCAAAAATCTCTAAAAAGTGTCATATGATTTTTCAAATAGCATATAAAAAATATGTGGTCACTACCCGAAAAAGTAAAGGTAGCCATATTGAAAGATTTTTTTCGTTGATTTGAAACAAATAATGCAAAAAATAATTTGAACACAAAATAAGGCATTTTTTTGATAATGTTCGGAACTTTTTTCAAAAAATTTCTCATAATTTGTCGAATTCGGAAGTTTAATTTGAACTCAAAATTTTCTTTAAAATCAATAATTCGAAAATTCTGTAGTTACAAAAGTTAACTGGATTAATGAAACGCGGATATCCGTATCTGTCAAATGCACCAAGGCCCTTAGGAGGTTGTAGCTGGAAAGGCTTTTTCAAAAGGCTCATAACTTTTTATTCCTTCATAACAATCTTATAAAATATCTCAGGAATAGTAGTTCGTAATCTCTGAAGACATTTTACTTCTGACTTTGTTTCATAGCATGTTCGACCCATACCGGTAAATTGAGTTTAACCGCGAGCAAAATTTTTTTTTTGAAAGTCCTATTTCTTTTTCGCCTTATTTCAAAAACACGTCATTTTTGAAATGTTAACAAGCCCAAGGGGTGGCGAGCAAGATTTTGCAAGGAATTTTGCTGCGCGTTAACTCAATTTACCGGTTTGTCCAACATGCTATGAAAAAGTTAGAAGTAAAATGTCTTCCAGAGATAACGAACTACTATTCCTGAAGATTTTTATAAGATTGTTATGAAGGAAATAAAAAGTTATGAGCCTTAAAAAAGCCTTTCCAGCCTTATACAACCCCCTTAAGGGGGTCGGTGCATTTTGACAGATACGGATATCCGCGATATGGCTCTTGATGAAAAACTTTTTACTGGTTATATATTCTTCTCAATATACATCAAAATGATGTTTCATAATCCAGGCAACTTTTGTAACTACAGAAGTTTTCAAATTATTGCTTTAAAGAAAATTTTGAGTTCGAATTAAACTTCCGAATTCGACAAATTATGAGAAATTTTTGAAAAAAAGTTCCGAACATTATGAAAAATGCCTTATTTTGTGTTCAAATATTTTAGCATTATTTGATTCAATCACGAAAAAAAAAATCTCAATATGGCTACTTAACTGTTCACCGTAAGTGACCACATATTTTTTCATATGCTATTTGAAAAATCATATGACACTTTTTGGTCGAAACTTTTGGGAAATATTTCGAAAAAATTTTCCTCATTTCTGGTTCAAAATTTTTCAAACTAATTTTTCTGGAATCATCAGCTGAAAATATTGAGAATGCCTACTTTATCTTTCATCAAATATGTCCTCGTTTTGTTTCTTGCTCTTGTTTATACTCTGAATCATACTTTTTTGAATGAAAATACGGTTTGCGCGAAATGTACTTTTAGCGCTCTTTAATCAAAATTAAAAAAAAATTTTCACCGAGACTTGCCTAATTGGTAAGCCGACTCGTTCACCACGCAAAATTAAGTCATGAAAATAAATATTTCTTTTCGATGTGCTAAAATTTTCGTCTTTTTAGGAAATTTTAATTTTCGATTTTGACGTAGAAATCATATGAAATTAAATTATATAAATTTGATGTTGATCGAGACCATTTTTTGGAAGCTTCTAATTAATAAAAAATAAATTTGAATTTAATTAGACACCTAAAGTACCAAACGCGCGTTTTTAGAGGTTTTATTTAAAGACGATTTATAAAGTAAAAAATAATCGATCTGAAAAAACAGATATAAACAAAGTGAGCTCAAAAGTGGCAACTTAGCTTGAAATACTTTTATTCGGAAATTATGAAGGTGGCAAAAAGTTTTCCCATGAAGACAAAAAAAATTGAAAAACCTGCGTTTCGGGTCAAAATTTCCGACCCGGCGACTTGGAAAAATCCGATTCCTGCTGCTTGGCCGTTTAGTTAATCAAGAATAGTTTTATCATTACGACCACATCAAGCAATCTGGTATTGATTACTAAAAGTTCTAATAATCTAAAAATGGAATCGTTTTATTTTGTTGAAAATACATATATCAGTTTAAAAGGCATGTTTTTGGCGTTAGATTTGCTAACTTACTAAATATTCTTTAATAATCTAATAATATAGTACGTACTAGTATGTTTATTAGATTACTGGATGTTTAATGTTAGACAAACTTCCTCTTTTGAAGTAAAAACATATGCCGATTATTTCTTAATAATAATGCTTTCTAAAATTTGTTTAATAAAGTTGAGAAATTATTCAAGTTCATACTGCCGCAGATCAAGGTTAAAAACGAAGACTAATATATCAGAATATATCTCAAGTTCGAACCTTGTATTCAAAAAACGATTTTTAAATGGCTGATTAGACGTTTCCACAGTGATATATACTGAAAACTAAGACCTTATGATAAAAAACGAATATTCTTATTTGAAGATCTATCCTAAATCTGACGAAATATACATCACAAATAGCTTTTGACCATTACATCAATAGTTACAGCATCGTTACAAGATGACCTTTTTCAAACTAGAAGATATATCCAATTTAGCTCAAATTTTAACAGAACACGTAATGATAGTATCACTAATAGTAATTCATCATCTATTTATCGCTCAAGTACCGCTCTTACCAACCATTTGGTTAACCGCGGTTTTAGACAAGTCCCTCGGCTTTTTGCAAATAATCAAGGATCCTAGAGCTTATATCCCCCTTTCACACTTTGCTAAGATTTGGGCCCAACTACTTAAAAACACACTTTGTTAACAACCCAAGGTCCAAGTCTTAAGCAAAGTGTCTTTAAGCAAAGTGTGAAAGAGTTTATATGGAAAAGTTTTGAGATTTGGTGAGAATCTAAAAAATTGTCTGAATTTTAATAATGGGAGCTGTTCTTTCGATTTGTGGCGCAAGGGTCGGCAATCTGGTCGATTGTGATCCCTGATCCAAAAATCGAAAAAACAGCTCCAATTCACTAAATTTCAGACAATTTACTAAATTTTTATAAAATCTCAAAACTTTCCCATATATAAGCTCCAGGGTCCTTATTTTTGTTGAAAAAACCCGAGGAACTCGTGTTTAACTGCGGTTGACATGATGGTTGGTTAGAGTGGTACTAAAGTGATAAATGAAGTTGCTAGTTCAAGGATGAATCTTTAGAATGTATGTTCCAAAAATATTTTATTTATATTGTTTGAGCGATACGAAGCCCTGCAAATGTCAAAATTCACTAAAACCACCCCCTTAAGGTGGTACTCAACGGTTTTGAGATTTTAGATCGGAGCTCAGAAGGAAACGAAACAAGTTATCCAAATTCTGAAAACCCTTAAATGAAGATCTATCCTTTTGCTCCCGACGAAAAGTAGAAATTTTTTTTGAGCACCACAGCACCAAGTGAGAGTAGAGTTCTAGAACACTGATTTTGACTTCAATGTCTTTTGTCTCGGAAACGGCTCAATGGAAATTGATGAAAGTTTGTAAAAAAAACTGTTTCTACTACGTCGACAGTTATCGAAAATATTTTGCAAAAATTTTCATCGGGCTTGTTCTAGAATTATAAAAACGTAATTTTATGATATTTTAGAATTTGTAGCTCAATTTTCTCAAAAACGATTCGATTTTTTTTTAAATCAGACGTTATTCGGAGAAACATGTCTTCTCAATTTCTAGGGGAATTTTTTTTTGAACATCGCTCCTATTTATAGAAAATTAATGATCTTAATGAACAGAACAAAATGTCCATTCAAACCAACTGTTATCATAGCTTATTCTTTGAGACGTTACCTGGGTGTAACGCTTCACCAAGACTTTGTATTTTATAGGTTTTTGTCGTTTTATTATAAGAGGTAAACTAAAGCAAATGAAATTAAGGCATAAAAGCAGAGGTCATGAGAAGTATTTTACCAATTTGCAGCTATAAGTTAAAGGCAAGAATTCATCAACAAATCTTTACCAATTTACGAAATGCGGGGGCGAATAAGGGATCGAACAATTATCGTATCGGCAGTTGTGTCGATCCCTCGCGCAGATTTCGAAATCTTAATTTGAAAGAAAATGATTCGGAATGTTTCACATTGATGAATCTTGTCACGGGTTTTCTGAGTTGGCAGATTCTGAATAAGGAAAAAATTATTCACAACAAAAAGTGGAGAAGGTTTTTTCGTTCAATTTTTTCTTTTGATATTTTGAAGCGATTTTAACTTTTTAAAGCTCCTTGTGTTAAAATAAAATATCTCTTACGTAGTAATTTCATAACCCATGAGCACCTTGGATTATCTTTTGATGAGGTAAATAAATCATGACTTAAAATATTTTACTCAATATCTTTTTCCTAACCTAAGTGGATCTTTGAACATGGTTGCTATTCAAATCCCACTTTATGTCGTCGTCATGATTGTTAGGTATTGATGATAGTCTTGGGCATTTATTTGGGACCGCCCAAAGTTGATTGGTGCGGTATCACTAAGGACAACATCAGTGGATTCGAACACGCGCTAAGAGATACAAGCATTTTCAAGATACACTTATTCCTTAATTTTCGCCAGCGTAATCGACAATTATAACCCTCAAATTTTGTCTATTTAGGAAGCGTGTTTCACTTATTCAAATTCATTTTATAAAATTTTATTACAAAAAAATGTCCATGATTTCTAGGGGCACGCGAGAACGGGGGCGCTCATTCAGGAAAGGGGTTTCGATGTTTTCCTTTTTATAATGACGATATTTTCAAAATTTACCATTAAACATCAAAGCTGAAGACGTATTAAATTTTTTGAAGCATTTGATACTACAAAACTTATATTCTTTTGGAAATATTCTAACATTTTGAATACCTTTATACAGGGCACGTGCAATGTGGGATGTGTTTCGGTTAAACCTGGAAGGGACTTTTGGAGACTCGAGTAGCGAGCACGGTCTCCTCGGCTCATATTCGTAACCTTTTCCCCTCAAAATAATCTCTGCCTTTTCATAATCGCCGTGATCCAATTTCGTCCAAATTTTTTTGACTTCCAATAAAGCGATGAAAACCATTTCGTTGGTTTCGACCTCCTCCGCCTGCCCCTTTCGGGCATAGGGATTGTTCTGACCCGCCATAATTTGAGAGTGCGAGCGTGATTACAAACTTTCCAGCAGCTTGCCGGCGCGGGCCCGCCGTGGGTGTTCTTTTGCGCGATATCAGAGCTGGAATTTGACTCCATAGATTGAGCCTCTTGGTCGACAAATTTACGCAACACCTAACTTTTTTGGAAGGACGAATGACTCACATTTCCATATCGAGTTCTACATCATTTTCATAATTCGAAGATGCTTCAACAGGCATTATGTAGGGGTTGTAGCTGGAGAGATAATAACTCGACTAGAATTTCAAGAGCAATTTCTAGACGAATTTGACTGCTATTGTGCTCTGCGAGTGTTTGCTTGGAGGGTACTGGAGCAATCTACTACTGGGCTTAAGGGAAAGCGTCATCGTAAACGCGTACCACGCGTTACCGTGATCAATTTGTTGCCCTGCAAAGACATGGCGAATGACCTGCATCACGGCGGGGTTATCGGGTGTACTGGTAATCAGAACTTTTAATTAATCATTTTTCGAGAATGAGTCGATTGCTACTTCATTGCTTAAAATAATTATCTAGTTTTTTTGAAACTTTTATAAAAAAAATCGAATAAAAATAATAAAAACATTTTCAATTTTTGCAAGTGTTTCTTCTGATGTTTTTTTCTTTCAAACAAAGTCGATAAGGTAACTTTTTGAAAATCTCTGAAATCGAACCGTGGAGAGATATCGCGAATTTTTTTTTGTATAGCATTAGAGTAACCTTAACTAAAAGCCCTATGTTAGTTTCTGAAATTTTAAAAAAGCTACAAGCCCCATGAATAAGAGCTAAAAAACCCCAGTAAGTTCTGAAGGGAAATAAACTTGCTGAAGGCTTTTTATGCTTTTACCGCATTCGTCATATTACTTTAGATTAATAAAAGTATTTGGACTGAAAATCCCGGTTTTCGTAGGTTTTGTTCAGCATTTTCGGCATATTCGGCACATTATTTTCTTCCAACAACTATCTGGACTACCCTTATTCAAGATTCTTCATCTTGCGTTAGGTTAATATGCGATATATTTATACGGTTACATAAGTTAACCTACGCAATTATCAAAATCCACTTTGTAAGATATAAAAATTTACTGAAAAGACGTCTCAGAACAAATTGAAAGTGGAGCAGCTTCTGAAAAAAATTTCACTTACCAAATTACTCATTCAGAAGTAACCTGCATTTCTATCTCAATCTACAGTGTTTTCGAGAATAGCTTCTGGTTGTGAGGAGGTTAAACCACGCTTGCAGACTTTTTACGCACATCCACTCTTAAAGCTGTCCGTTAATACACTCTTACTGTACCTTTCCAGAAAATATTTTCAAATTTGCCGTTATTGTTTTTTAAAAGTTCCATACGTTGAGAAAGAACTAAAAAAACAAATATAAAAACTTCAAGTGGCAAAAAGTGGACTCTTGGTTACTTTCGATTTTTTTTTCGGATTTTATGCAATTAAGAGATATAAAAAAACAATTCCAGGCTTTAATTCGAAAACTTACCGCTTCCAATTGGATCGTTGACAATTCACGACTTTAGCCGTTGCAGAAACTCCTGGAAAGGAATCATGGGGTAAAAATTCTCCTTCTACCCATCTATGCTCCAATCATTTTTTCCTTTTCGCATTTAAACTTTCCGATGTTCAAAATGGTCGACTAAAATTATCCTCTTCGCTCAAAACAAGGTTTGCAAAGGAAAAATTTGAACAAATTGTTCATTTTTATTTTTCAGCTCTTCTCGATGGCCTTCTGACGATGATAAAATTTCTTGCTTTTGGAAAACGTGGAATAATATTTTCCTTGGAATCTTTCAGTCGCAGCATTTGTCACCACGAGCAATTGAGAACTGTATTTGGAACGAATTAGGAATGACGACCCCAAAAAACCAACGTTTAGAAATACTCGTGAAAGAAAACATTCACTTGAGTCCTCACTTCATGGTTAAACTCGACCTTGAATCAAAAGATGGAAAAAACGGGAAAATTTCAAGTGATTGAAAAAGTAAGGTAGGAACAGCCAAAAAATCGACTAGTTCAGATTTATAATTTATTTTCGGAGAACTTTAATTTTCTGTGGCTGAAACTGACCAATAAATTTTTTGGAATAAGATTATGGCCCTTTTTATAAAAATTTTTGCCTATATCATTTGATCTTGAAAATATTCTCGGAATTAATTTCAAAATTCCAAGCCAAAAAAATAGGCAATTTCAAAAACGCCTTTGGTTTTCGAAAACTTTCCTGGTGAAATTTTCGAAAAAAAATTGTTTGCTAGTGCATTTTATTTATGACTTTCTAGAAACATATCCAAAATCAGCTACCGAAGGGCTAAAGAAGGTTTAGCAGCCATTCTTAAACGCTCTATAATTTTGTCTGAATTTATTGGGAGCGCAAAAAAGAAATGACCAATATTTTCGCAATGATATATCTACCGATTCCATTTGATGATATTGGGTACTGCTTTGAAAATCAGGAACTTCACAAGATAAAGTTTTTTCTTAATTGCACTAGCTTATTAAAAAATACAAACCATAATAGTTCATTGTAAATCACAACACCAATTTTTTAGAAATGGCTTGATGAATATAAAAATAACAATTTTGTACCGAATTTTTTTTGTTAGATGTTTGTTTTTACCGCGGTTATAAACGCCAACCACATAGCAGCGCAGCTGCTATAAACTTCTCAGGGAAAGACTTGTTTTCAAGCTTTAATCAGTAGATGCTGCCCAAAATGAGTAGTTTTAAGGGGTTTCAGTCGATAGGATATTATTTGCATTTTAGGGCTAATATTGAAAAGTTATTGGCTGAAAATTGAAACGACCGACGAAAAATATCCAGGGGATAAATCAGAAATGAGCTTATAACTGACCAAATTTTTCTGGTTTTAAAGGCGGTTTCCATCTCATAATTTCTGACGCGGTGCTTGGATCGGCCCGATATCATTGGCCGACAACGGAGGGAGGGCATCTGGCAATAAAGACATTAAATTGCAAAAAAAAATAAGAGACGAAGAGCCCCCGGCAGGGCCCGCCGGGAGGGCAATACTTTTCAAAGAATATCAGTCACATTTTTTTTTCAAATATTTTTGCTTTAAACAGTTACAGACCCCGCAGGCCCGCCGGGAGGCTACACTCTATAAAAACAATTATAGACGGAACGTTGACGAAGATTGACAAAAAATGTAAGTTGATTAAATCAGATATCTATTTGTTTTGAAAAAAATTTTGGCCATAAACAATGTTAAATTACAGCCTGAGTTTTTTTTTAATGGGCCATTTTTTTTCACCGGTCGGCTAGACAGCGTCTTGACCGGTTGAAAAATTGGCCAAAACAACAAAGGGCAAAGTGGGCCATTTTTTTCACCGGTAAAAAAAATGGCCCAATTTTGCTGCGAACATTGAAAAATCGTTTTTTTTTTTCTAGGTATTTTTTGGAATTAAAAAAATAGTATTTTATTGATAATAATTATTTTAAATGTATTTAGGTAACTGCAGAGACATGAGTGGAAAAATAACTTTGAAAATTGTCACGAGACAATTTTAACCAAGAAAAAAATACGACTTATCTGAAAAAGATGTTCAAACATATCACGAAATATAGTTTGTGCGCAAAATTATTATTCAAGTTAATTTTCAGTTATATATAAAGTATATTTATTTTATATTACTATATTTCACTGTCCAAACGGTTGGACTCCACCCTAACTTAAGCGAAGACATTAGAGAAGTAAATAAAAAAACTCAGTAATGAAAGCCTATTAAGGAGGTGGCATCGATCCGCAGATGAAACTTTATACTTTATATATTTTCGGTAAGTCAAATTGACTCGAGTCGATGCCACCTCTTTTAAGTCGTTTATAAGCAACAAATTTCCAAAAGCTAAAAAAACTCAAATCTACGGAAAAGATTGTTCAAAAAACTTGCTAAATAAAATTAGAATGGACTTTTTAATCTGAAAAACTTATAACAAAATAAATAAAGTTATTCATTGTGAACCTTAAAAGAAATGCTCGTTCCTGATTGCGTTCCAAGATTAATTGAATCAGAATTTAGGGATTTTTCCGAAAAATGTTCTATTGTTGAACAATTAAAGAAATACTAGTTCTATTGGTTCAAATTTTAATAAATCAAATGGGCATTTTTTCCACCCGGTGAAAAAAATGGGCCCAAAAAAGTCACGTGTGTTACAAATGAGTCATATTGTTATGCCCATTTTTGACGGTAATTCCAAATCTCCCTTGTCTAGCCGACCCGTTGAAAAAATGCCCAATTAAAAACTCGGCTGTAAGCGATTTAATTCTAGATATCTACTATTTTGGTTTGAAAAAAATTGGGGGCCATACAACATTGAAGGCCAGCCGGGAGCCTACACTTTGAAAAACATTCGCGGACGGAAACATTTTTTAAATTCACCAAAAATTAGAAATTAATTCAGGAATCTACCATTAAGGGGTATCCCGCTGTTCCTAAATTTTCTGCAGTATATGTCTAAAAATGACCAAATAAATTTTTATGTTTTGAACGGCATAAAAACAGACCTAAATGACAACCAAGAAAAAATTTCGAAAGTTTGCGTTTTTTCGATTTTTCTGAGTATTTTTCTCAAATTATGTTTAAAAATAACGCTTG
Source organism: Oikopleura vanhoeffeni (assembly GCA_004367855.1). NCBI lineage: Eukaryota > Metazoa > Chordata > Appendicularia > Copelata > Oikopleuridae > Oikopleura > Oikopleura vanhoeffeni. The sequence continues at coordinate 14,936 of SCLH01000122.1, forward strand.
TGTCAATTTGACCACTAAAACTCCAAAATATTGGGTTGACGAAGCCAACTTTCTTCTTCAGTGTTTTCCCAGCTTTCTTTTGAGGCCTACTATCAAAAAATCGAAGCACATTTTTTTTCGGAATTTTTCACGTGACCGTCAAAATTCAATATTTTGAGTTTGGCGTCGAAAAAATTTGAAAAAAACGGCTCCTCAGAAGTTTTATTTGTTTCGAGCTACCCGTTTGCTAGAAATTGTGGGAATTTTGAATTTAACTAGAGGAGATAATTTTCCGCATGAACAAAGTCCAAAAAAACAGTGCTTTATCGGATATTTCTAAAAAATTTGCACTTATCGACAAAAAGCGCTCCTCAGAAGTTTTAAATACTAATTAACAGGTATGTTAAAATTTTAGGTTTATTTCAAAATAAGCCTGGGAGGAGATAAGATTTTCCGTGTGGGCTTAGTCACACTGTCTTGCTTATTGTCTGGGAGTGTATTCGGTGCAAAAAAGTTTTGACACCTGGTTCTTACGCACATTGAAGGCTAGTTCTACAAACTGGCTAATCTGATAATGTCCTTGACCCGTGTTGGTAAATGGTTACGAGAATATGTCAATTAGGGACGGGATACCCTAATTTAAAAAAAATTTTGTGCCATAAACATTTTGCTGTTCCGGTTTAGAGGCCCACCGGGAAGGCTACACTCTTAATCGGCGCAAGATTTGGTATATATCAACATTGTTTTTCTGGTATGTTTGAATATTTCACCACAAAAATGATAATGAACTAATTTTTCTGGAAATAGTATAGACATTACATATTTTTGGGTGTTCGACCCATCAAATAATGTAGTGCAAAATATTTCCTGGTGAACATGGTTGTGTTTTTTAAACTTCTGTCCGTTTTGTTTAATTATCAAAAAGGTTGAAAACCAACAAATCAGGGATTTCCTTAAAGTAGGCGGTAATAGTTCTTCAATGTTTGCAGCTGCTCAAATACTGACATCCGACATAAATTATGTCACACAAATACAAAACATTCAGAAAACAACTTGTCTATGGTCATAATATCCATTTATTATATGATTAAAAATCGTTGGTTTTTGAAACATTTGATAGAAATAGAGAAAATCGAATTTAAGAGAGCAAGAAATTGCGGTTCGAGAACGTTTAGAAATATCATTTTATAGTTCAATATATCAATGGTTAACACATTGCCTGGAGCTTTGTTCTCCAAGTAAATTTTCAAAATCGAATGCATGCCTTACAACCGCACTAAGCGGTCAAACGAAGAAGGCTCAGAGTTTAAACCCTCTTTCATTATTATTTTGCGTCATTTGTCTTGTCCGCATTATTTTTATTTTGGTTTGGTCAAAACATCTGACATTTCGCCCCTTATAAACTGTTATTTTTTGTAAAAATTATACTATCAGAGATTTTTGAAACTCTCAAAACGGCCAGTAAGTACTAAGTGGGGATTTTAAAGTTTCTGAACATTGAAATTAAGGTTCCATTTTACAAAATTCCGGGCCAAACCCCCCAAAAATTTTCCGCACGCGTTCCCCTGGGCGTTTGCGTATGTTTTTTTTGGTTGGCGTTTTGTGGGCGTTTATACACCCGCCTGTTTTACCACACTTAAGTGTGTTGTCGAAAGTGTTACAAAAAGGGTTCGCAAAAATCCCCATTTATCCGCTTAGCTCTGTGCCTTAGACCGATTTATTTTGGTGTTTGTAGATACCATGCGTAAGTTTTTGCTGACTTTTACGCTAAGCCAAATTCACAGTACCATAAAAAAATAATTTTATTTATTTCCAACTATGAAAATCGACAGTTTGTTTCTTGACAAAGCTCAAAAATATTTTTTCAAATTTATCAGTCAACTGCTAAATAGACTTTTTATGATACTTCCCATGAAGGCAATTTATATGATTTCGGTGGACTATTCAGAAAAGGAAATGTTACCAAAGGGAATTTCACCCTACATTATAAAAAATATGCAGAAAAGTATTGTAATGGTTTTCACGAGATTTTTCACATTTTCAGTATTAATACTAAAAACAAAAGCCGAATCGTAGTGTTTGGGTCAACGCTAGTTATAGTGAAATTAAACACAATTCACGCGTAAAAAATTAAAATTTCAAAATTATGATTATTTTGGCTCCAAACCCTTCAGGTTTTTGAGAAAAAAATTTAAAAATTAAAAAAGTGGGTTGCCTGTTTAGTCCAAATTTTTTTTAATATCAAACTAACCACCCTCGTGACTTCTGTAATCACAGTTTTGATATGTATTGCGAAATAATTTCCCTAGTGTGGATCTCTGTCCACGCCTACTTGTGACGCCTGGTCCAGCCATTCAGAGCAGCCATTCAGAAACGCCACTACCTACACTTGACAAGTAGGCGTGGACAGAGATCCACACTGGATCATTTTTCGGCTATATCTCAGATTTGATTGGTTCATATTACACTTTTTTCCCATTTGTTAAAAAAGTCTTAACTAATATTACCTTAGCCTGAAATATCGCCTCAGCTGTTCAAATTCATTAGTTGTGATAAATACTCTTCAAGGATTTACAATTGAATCGCATCTTTCCATACTTTAGTCTTCGTCCATGATTTCTATAGCCAATGAAATGGTCAAAACCTTTCACTTCCATCGGTTTTTGGCATCTTGGCAGGCTACGTGCCAATCCTCTGTTAAGTTGAACATTTTCAAAAGTAAGAGTCTTAACTATCCGTGCAGACCAGTAGCCAGCTTCGATTCTAGAATCTTGTGCCATTGGAACTTCGAAAGTTTAAACATGTAATTCTCTGTTTAAGTCAAATGTCTCCCACATCTGTAGAAAAATGAGATAAGTTACGAGGCGGATACAGTGCTCAAAATGTTATCACCACTGTCTCGTATCTAGAATAAGTTTCATCCTAGCGAGAAGGCGCTCGATGAAGACACGACCGAGGGCGTTTGAGGTACAATGGCGAGTTATATATTCATGATAATCGAATTAAATTAAATTAATACCCGCTGGTCATCACTACCAAAGTCGGAATATTAAGACGAATGATGCTGTTTTTATAAAAATTCAATTGTTCAAACAAAGAGAAAATATTTTCTTAGTTACTACCACAAGTGTCTAAAAGTCTGAAAGTTCGAACGGACGCTAAAAATTTGATTATAAATAGTAACTTTCAATTATTTAGTATAATTTGAAAGTTTTATTTATAATCAAATTTTTTCAGGCGTCGTTTCGAACTTTTCAGACTGTTGAGGACTACCCTGGTAGTAAAACTATAGAAAATATTTTCTCTTTGTTTGAAACAATTTAACTTTTTTATAATAAAAACATCAGTTCGTCTAATATTTATGCTAAGATGAGAGGTGGGTTTTTGGCAAATGAAGCTCCGCTTTTAACGTATGATTTTTAACGTTTGCATACGCATTCTAACCAGAAAGTGATAAAGGATATGAACAAAAAATAACACCAAGTAACCAAATCTTAACAGTGGCATGAAAGGCCAAACCAAAAAAAACGGAAAATTGAAAATAATCAGACATAGTTTTGGAACATGCCTAGAAAGGTCAATCTAGCTGCAGAAACCTTGCCAGAGATTTTTATAGAGTATTTAGGAGTTAACTGTTAAACTGATCATTTGTTTAATTTATTATAATTTATTTTAACTCTATTGTTATCAAAAGTATCCAAATCGATTTTTAAAAACACATTTGCTGAAATTAAATTGACGTATCTCCATCTCCTGTTACTCGTTGTAACTAGCAACTTGGACGCTAGATTCAGAAAATCTCGTTCAAACTAAAAATAATCAAATAATATAATAAACCTAAATTATGAAAAATCACATGGCAGTTGTTTGAATAAGAATAACGTAAGTTGCTGTTCGAACCCGGAAAATTTTACGGTTTCAATTAAAAAAACAGATTTGAGACTACGGTTCCCTAAAAGTTAATTGTAAAGCTACTCAAAGCATGACTCATGGCCGTAAGATGTGATTCAATGTGTACCGATTTGGCCAATCAGGGCATATGTAATTGTTCTTTTATTTCGTTTTACATTTTAGGGGACGTTAGATAATTTAAACAAATGTTCATGACGTTCCCACTTAAAATTCATTTTCGTTTTCAAAGTCAAATTAGTCATTTTTTCTGTAGAATTCTATACCAAACATTTTCGATGCCAACTTTAATATCATTTTTTAAGGCTTCGAAATATTAACGTGGAATAACCTTATTCAATAACCTCCCTAAGAGTGAAAATCAATCGTGGGACATAATTGACCCGAAAATAGAAATATAGCCAAACTCACATTTTAAAACCTATCTTTACTGACTACTAGGGGGTGAAGTATTTTTTTTATGTGAAAGATTTTTTTAGCACTCATTAACTCAGAAATGTTTTTTATATTAGTCCTACCATCCGAACAACTTCTGGCTCACAGTCTTTTCGACGGTCACGCAGTGACCGTTGGTGTTCATACCGAGCCGTTAACTTCGTTTCATTATCAACATATATTTTTCAACTGATCATAGGTAATCTTGATAATTTTCCTACAATCGTATCAAAACAAATGTGAAAAAAAGTAACTTTAAAGGCATTCAAATGGTGATAAGAAATATAAAAAACCTCTCTTTGGTAGCACGATTCACACAATTAAGGCATAATTTGATACGCATGAGGCTAAATTTACATTTTAAAATTGCGTATAAACCGGGACCAATTTGAATGCTGAAACTGGCAAAAAAAAATTGCATGTTTTGATTAAAATTTTTTAAAAAATCAGCTCCTTAAAAATTCAGGCCTAAAAGGTTGCAAGCCAAATTTCAACTTCATCGTATAAGCTTGTAGTACCCTCAAAAATCGGAGAGGTGATTTTCTAATAAAAATATTAGCAACTATGGTGAATTATGTACTGAACGCGGTTAGGACGAGAAGCAAAAAATAGTTCAAATTCCTGAGATTCCACAGAAGATTGTTCCTCTCTGGCGACCTTTCAGTACATAATGACCCATAGTTGCTAATAATTTTTCATCAGAAAGTCGGACTCTTTATGCTGATTCTTTTTGAGGTACTTTATGAGTCTTTACGATGAACTTTGAAGTTACGGTAATTTTGATTACTGGTTAAACAATATACGGTATTTGGGGAAAAATCTCCAATCACGCCAAAAAAAATTTCAGGTCAACTGTCCACAACGTTTTTCAAGAGTTTGCTCATTACGGTACAGTCGAATAAATCACGTGACAAATAATTCAAAAATAAGGTCTTGAAAATGTCATATATTTATCCTTATTTCTATGAAAAATAAGATCAGTGGACCATTTGGAAGAAATCAGTATGCTCAAAACTCTTAATTAGGTGTTTATTTGACCCAACAAAATTTTCGGCTAAATCTGACTACTAATTTATGTACTTAACCCAAAACCTATACTTGCATTTAAAAGTCACGTGATCGTTTTGTCTTTGTGTAATGGAGAAAAAAGTCTTAAAAACTTCTAAAAAACCACTTTATTTTTTCAAAAACATGATTTAAGTAATTTTTGAAAAAACAGTACTATTTTACCAACCTTATTCCTTGATATTACGGTCCACGTGATCATTTTCACGGCTATGTGTATGGGAAAAAAGTCTTTAGAATTTTTTTCTTATTCTGCTCCGAGTCTTTTTTTGGTTTAAATGTTTTTTGCAAAAAATAAGTACTGTAATACAGTAAAAATTAATAGAAAAAAACGCTAAACGTCAATTATTTAAATAGTCGATCGATACTTTGTAAATATTTCATATAATGATTTCAGGGCTCCCTAAATTGCGATTAACGGGCGTCACGTCACGCTGGTGACCGTAAAAAGACTGTGGGAGTTAATATAATTATACTCTGGGCCCCTGGTTCTTCCCGTCGAAATCCTAAGTAAGGGGATAAAAATTATTAAGCAAAAAAACGGGTGCAAATTACAAAATGACTCAATAATTCATTTTAAAGTTAAACAAAAAAATATCTATCAATCTCAATTTCTTCTAATTTTGCACACAAAGGAAGAAAAATTAACAAATTTTTATCAAACATGAATAATAAAATAAATCTCTGAAATGCTTTTAAATTCCGATAAATAGTTTGGTTCAGATCTCTGTTTATCTAAATTTGGTTCCCTAATCGGATACGACTGGTTTCGTGCGAATAAAAAAAAGAAGCGATGTATTTCCGTTCAAAAGATTATTATGGAATGTAACAGGAAAGTACCCTCTTTAACTATACATACAATAAGAGCCCTCCCCTCCTTTCATACGGGCTATTTTATCAATGGCCGAAACTTTGTACAATTATACTATATTATCACGCCATTAAACCCTGCCAAATATCAAGTTCAACGTAATTTTAGAACCAATTTTTTTACAAACTTGCAAATGCCTTTTAATAAAGTTTTTTTTGACCACAATAAATCATATTTTGCATTTCCGGTTTCACAAAATTAGTAAATTTTGGCCATTAGCACGTAACGGCAAAACTGCCGCAATTTTATTGTCTTCGAATTTTTAAAATGTAAAAACAAATGATACAAATTGCGGCCCTGAAATATTGTTTCGAATCATAACATTTGACCCTCGAGCAAATCCGAAATCCAACGAAGTGACTTCTACCAATTACACTTTCGCGACTTCAGTTTTTTGATGAAAAAGGTTCGTCAGCAAGTGAGGCTTGGGGGAAGATGTTAAAGGGCAGCTCAATTACAGTGCGCACCAAGTTCCCCGCAATTACCGCCAAAATTCTTTTATCCAATTTATGCTCTAGAAGCACGTGAAAAATGAGGGGGGGAAATAGTTTTCTACACTCGATCAGGAAAACGATATGTAGTTAAACTAGCGGTGGCCTGACTTTACAATTAGGATTTTGAAAAGGATCATTCGAATGAGTTCTTATACCCTGTTATCACCTTATTGGTTAGAATGCGTTAGGCACTACTCCTTTTAACGCTGTGAGTTTTACGTTGTGGGCACGCATTTCTTAACCAAAAGGTGCATACAAGGATATATCCCCTAATGTCACACTTTTGTTAAATCCCGGCCGTCTGATTAGAAACGTAGTGTGTTTTTTAGTAGTAGGGCCGAGATATTACAAAGTGGGAATAAGGATTATGGCTTGCAAATGACCACGCATATTTATAGACATATATCGAACAAAAACCAATGTTTCCGGATCCTACTTGCAATTTTGAATACTCAAAAAAACTGCACAATGTCGAAATTTTGAAAAACATGGTCCGATCCTCATTAAACGCTAATTTGCTGATTGTTTGGATATTACTTTAAACGACTCCCCATTTAAATTATGAAGGTTTTAATCGTGCCGCAATTCTCCGAAAGTGAATTATTTGATGAACATTTTATTTAATATCAATAGTAATTAATTTTTTTACAACTTTTGGTTGTCGAAATGTAATTATTATAATATTTTTTATTGTTATGTTAATACTATACTAGTATATTTCGAATTTGTAGGTTATTCGATAACGTACTGATGAAGAACCTAAAATTCGAAATATATTTACATTAACAATAAAAAAATATTTATAATAGTAATAACGGTATCCCTGCTCCTTACATTTTCTGCAGTCATAAAAATGCACCCGAATCATGTTTATGCTTGTAAACGCAAAAACAACCCAAATGACAACAAAAAATTTTCGAAAATTTTGCGTTTTTTCTATTTTTTTTAAGTATTTTTTCTCAAAATTATGTTCAAAAATAACGTTTTGTGTCAATTGACCACTATAACTCAACATATCGGCGTTGACGTAGCCCACTTTTTCTTCAGTTGTTTCCCCAACTTTCTTTTGAGCTAACTTTTGAAAAAAATCGAAGCACATTTTTTTTCGAATTTTTTCACGTGGACCTTGAAAAATTTATATTTGAGAAGAATAATTGGGGTACGAAATGGGCAAAAAAAAACGCCACTGTTAAATTATTATTTTGTTGTGAACAGCTTTTGCAAAATTTTGAGCTAATTGGCCAAATTTGAACCTGGAGATTAATTTTCCGAGCGCGTAATGTCCACGGTGTTTTTGCATGTTCTAGAAAAGATATAGCACTTATCGACAAAAACGCCACTGAAAGTTTTGAATAGTAATATATACATTATGTTGAAATTAAGGTTTATTTCAAAATAATAAACCTGAGAGAGATAGATTTTCCGTTTTGGCTTAGGTCTCCCTGTCTCGCTAATGTTGTCTGGAGTGGTAATCATACAAAAAAGTTTGACACATTTCTACGCAAGCTGAAGGCTAGTTTTACGACTGGCTAGAATCGATTATATCGCTCGAAGCCCTGTTTGGTCTAATATTTTATCGATCGAGTATGTCAAATAGGAAGCAGGATACCCTTAAGTGATAATATTAAGTGATAAAAAATGTTGTTTAACATCGTATAAATAAATAATTTTTTATACAACGCAAAATTGTCGTTTCATTCATTATCCAGCGAATAAACAGACTTGGTAATGTTTCAAAAAGTTGAGGCTTGCGGGAATCCGGAATTTCCATTATTTTGCATGAAAATATTTTAGAATAATCAAAAAAAAGTTCTATTTCGCCCACATTATACTTTATCTCAGTTATCGGACTGAACACTTTCTGAACTAACAAAATTAAGGATTAAATTTTGATTATTTAGTTTTTTTTCAAAGTTTTATGGGAATTCTAGATCATAGCCAGCTTAAATTTTTGAAACGTACCTGTCTGTTATTCGGCTTGCTATGCAATAAACAGAAACGATATTTTATAAAACAATTTTTTATTTGGATGGTCACAGAACATAAATAAATATGAGTTAACTGTGATACAAAATAGCTATGCAAAACCCCTTAAAAAAGGTTGTTTACTTCTCTTCATATTTCGGTTAGGCAGACAAAAAAATCTCATTGTATTATTTTTCAAAAAGTGGATTCTATTAAAATGACATCAAATTTACGTTCTTTTGACTGTTCAAATTTTTTGATCGCCTAATATCGACCAGTATTCGAGTCATGGTAACTCTATACAACTAAGTAGAACAAGATACATGTCCTCGTTCTTCTATCATCTGATCATCATTTTCCAGAGTGTCTCACTTTACATAGTTGAACGCAACAAAAAACCACAGGTACGTCGGTTATGCTTGGTAATTATTGTGTTTCGCACACCCCTAAAATGGAAAGATAAACGTCGCCTATAAACTAAGATCAGGTTCAAAATTTAAATTTTATTCTGGCTCCAATTTCAAATTATACAGATGTAATACGCAGAAAATTTGTTCGAAAAAACATTGAATGGAATGGCGTACTTCGTATTGAAACGTATTGTAGAGACCACGGTAGGAACGTAACAAAACTCTTATATGGATTACCGGACCTTCAGAGTACAAAATCCTAAATATTTTCGCATGATACAAACAAGCAAGATATTAGTACCCAATCCAAACCTATTGGATTCGAAGTAGGCGATTTCCATGGTCGAGGTGGAGAAAGGATCAACCAATCAAATGCTCAGAACTTTCCACTATCTGTGATCGATCATGACATACTCTATCGACAGTGGTCAATCACTCCGTTATGTGCTTGCGCTTCGAATTCCAAAGTATTCCTAGCCATGAAAGAATATTTACTTTCAGTTATCGTAGTTTTTTTTGAAAAAATGTTCAGCAACGGCCTTAAAATGAAATAAACGTGACATTGAAATTATTACCATTTCTAAAAACAGTTTTCATTTTTAAGTAGTTTGCTGAGCATTTTTTCATATCATTCTCTTGCTTATGATTACGAATAAGTAATATTATTTACAAGCTCACCGATATGTAAAATGCCCGCAGCCAGGAACACGAATTTGCATACCCCCAGAAATAACAATTTCACCCAACCTACGGGGTTTAAGTTCTGACCAAAGCAACCAAGCTGGTACGGTCTCTAGGCTGCGACATATGATGTCAAGTCACACGTGCGTTTCAGAACAACATGTTCGAAGCTCCGTCTCTCTGCCCCCGATTTGTAGATCCCCGATTAAACACCCTAGTCCGAGTATTTTCTATCGACAGCGAAGATATGCGTCCATCGATTCAATCCATCAAATCATCGCTGCCAAACATTTCCTGTACATTACTCTCTTCGATTGTCGTGCCATGTTCTATATCTATCAACATACATCAGAATCCGTTAACCCGATTGTCGCTAAGCGCTGTCTCTCAGTGTCCACTTACCTTAATCAGCTGAATTGTCTCTTTATCGCAGAGACCATAGTCACTCTGAGCGCATTCTTATTGCCAACAAATACGTCAACACTGATCTTATCCTATATTGTCATACCGACTTTCTGTCATTCTCACCTTTTTTATTGATCTCTTACTCACTCTGCTCGGACTATATGTGAACAGCTCACGGGCAATCAAAGCCTGCACGACTAAGCTCTTATACACGAGCTATAGTCACCAGTACTCTGGCCATTTCTCCCTACCTGGCTGACTTTCCCTGACGATACTATCTCTATACAGCTGGTAATTACCGGTCCCTAAGACCAAATCGGATGTAACACGAGACACATAATATTCTTCACATATATACATCTTTTTTGCCACATTTACTAGCACCTACCGTGTTTGCCAAGTTTAAACGTTATGATTACGGAATAGTAGAAATTTGTGCGAAAACTAAGAACGGGAGCAAAAAATGTTTCACCGATGTACATGAGTCGGTTTTTCGTTAAGGTATGTTTTTAAGGTGGCCCCCGTTCTCAGGACGGTTGTTCACCGGTAACCGTGAGATCTATTGTAGACGTTTTTTAGTATAAAAATTAGGGAAAAAATATCTGAAACTCGTTTTTTTCGTCTCCAGGAGATTCATCAAAGTATAGTTCAGCCAGTAAATGTGATAATAATCTGTAATCGTAATAAAATTAACACCGGCTTATTTTAAGAAAAAAAATATTTGGGCCCATCGAGATTCAACCTACCAAGAAAAATTAAATTCCGGGTTATATCCGGTGAAACCGGATGTCAAATCACCTTAATAAATTCTCTATGAGCTTTTTTAGGTTGGCAGTTGAATGCATGAAAACCGTTTCTCGATTATCGCCTATGTTTCTCGCATCTCTGAGAAGATGGGGCCCAACCTACAACAGAAAATACCTAAGGTTGTGCGAAGGACACTTTTTAATTCTGGACGAATTTTATTTGAAAGTTACCCCAATAACATCATACGCAATTTCGTTATTGCAAATGTGGGTCATGGAATTGACCTTGTGAATTTAATCGAATTAAGCAATTTCAATAAATAAGAATGGATCTTAATAATATAATTCTACCGTTCTCTACCAAAATAGCCGAATTAACGTGTTTTCTCCAACATTAATATTATACCTTTCTGAGTTTCTCAGTCGAAGTTTTAAATAAGAGCGACTTAATGAACAGTTTATTTCACGTCATTTTGTATTCATTCGGCTTGCTTAAACGATCGTACTTTTTCAAACGGATCGTTCCGGGTTAATTCTCAATTAAGGGGTGTGTGAGTCATTTTCACATTTTGGAGCTTGTGGTAGGGCTAAACTGAGGCGTGCGACATTCTCAGAAATACGATAGTAAAGAGTCTTCCTGGCATCTCCGATTTATTTTAAACTGTTATATTTAATCACGGTTAAACATGAGGGTCCCTCAGCTTTCTAATCCAATGAAAACAAGGATCTAGGTTATTATCGGAAGAAATTAAGATTTTTCAAAAAGTCGAAAACGTATTTGAATTTTAATTGCTTGATATGGGCCGCAATCGGGTAAATCGTGTCGGATAAACGGCTTTTTGATTGTTTTGATAATAACTTTATTATCATATAAGGCTTCTTTTTCGTAGAAAAGCCATAATTGTCAATTCATGATAATATGAGAAGCTCACTGTGTTCTCACAATCTCCTTGGTTTAGTTGTTCGATTTTTACCTGAATTGGCTGTGATCGACAAAAAAAGTGCCGCGAAAATAGAGAATTTTGAGCATCAATGATAGTGAGAAGATATAAATGTCACCAGAAAGTTCCTCGGTGTATTTGCTGAACGATATTAGCAACTTGTCGTTTTGAACACGACGGTGCCTAGAGATCAGAACATGAATTAAATGATCTGCTAGAATACTCTGTAATTCTCTTCCCATAATTGGCATAGTTTTCTGATATCGTTCAGCAAATCATGACCCAAGAAATCTTAGGGCATTATATATTTTTCTGACTATCACTTTTATGTTCAAAAAATGTCTCATTTTCGCGCACTTTTTTGTCGATTCACAAGCCAAATGCAGACCATATTGCCGGAAACTACAACACAAGAATGATTTGTTTAACGACACATGTGAGCTGTCCTAGAGTTCCCAAAAATGACCTTGTATGCTTGTTTGAAGAAAAAGCCTTATATCATAACATCGAAAAAGGGGCGTTTTCGACACATTTGAACCCGACTTGAGATAAAGTCGATTAAAAAAGCGCCAAGGCACTTAAATGCAGACATTTCCGTTAGTTTCACAAAATCTTAATTTCTTCCGATACAACCTAGGATACTTGTGTCTAGTTGAAAAGGCTGACTAAATGTTGCAACCTGAAATAACGGATTTAATTTTGTGTTTAAACATTACTCGAATTCAAAAAGTACTACACGCTCGGCTTCATATTACAGATCCTCGAACAATTGAATCCTGCAATTTACATTAGTGTTTTCAGTTCTAAAACATCCTATCAATCAAGGTAATATTCATAATTCAATAAGTGAATTTATTTTTGAGTCGATATTTTGCCAAATTGGCATCTTCAGGACCACAATGACATAGTTGAAAACTAGAGAAAATTAAAAATATTTTAAATATAGTCTTAGCTGGATATATCTAAAAGAAATATACGATGTTTAAAAACAATTAACGTGATTTAATCTTGTGTATTTTAAAATAAACAATAGTATATTATATATGAATTATTCAGTATTTTTTTTTATATTCTCTGTCTTCAACTATGCATCTGTGTCCTGAAGTATCTTGCCATGTGGAGAAATATCGGACTCTCGAAATAAATTTCGATTTATTTAAATTTAAATTATTTTGAAAAAATCTGAAACCAAAAGATTATTAACCCCCTCACAACCAAACGCCCATTCGACGAGATTTTTTAAATCCTTCAAAACGAGATAGAAAATTAATAACTCCACGACTTTAATTCCAAATTGTCAAAAAGTTCCAATTCTTTTTCGTAATGGTTTTAAAAATTGATACGACTTGTTGTCAAAAGACTATTTTTCCGTACTCTTTTTTTAGGTATTTTCGCCTGATTATCGTAAAAATTCGACGTAAATACGACACATAAAAATCAAAATTCTGAGGAGACTTCAGATTTAGAAAATTACTTGAGGCTGCTTTCTGTACTATTATTTTTATTCTCTGGTTTTTATTGAGAGTTTTATTTGTTCTCAAGTATTTCTCTATAAACTCAAAAATAAAAACACATAATTCGCGAATAGATTATTTTTGAATATAAATCTGTTTGATAATATCTGTTAGAATGCGATGCCAAAGTCGTGACAAAGAGCAGCATCGGCTATATCTCCGAATAATCAATGCGATACAGCTGGAACCTCAATTACTCAGTTTTTTTTAGTGGCTGGAAACAACTTATCTAATAAATTATTTTTTCTCGAAAATAGGTTGCTCTACTATTTTCGAAATGATTTTTCGCGCCACAGGCAAAATAAAAGGAGTTATCTTGTTACTAGACTTTAGGAGAGAGATATTTTTTAGTAAGAGTAACAGATTCAGAAAGCCAGGTTTGAGTTTATTATCTCTTTTTGAAAAATACAAAGTTCATCTTATGCGTATATCCATCAAAAAGCATAATTAAATTTCTGAACTTTATTTTATTATTCGTCTATATCACCGGTGATGACCTTCAAAGTTCAATGTCAAAAAACTTTTATATTCATTTGTTTTTATTTTAGCGTGCCCATTTTGGCCGAAGGGATACGAAAACTTGTTTTCCAGACGATTTATATAAGCTATTCAAAATTTCGAGAATGATATTTGAATAGCCATTCCTACTAATCTTTGTAATTCATATTGATTTTTGAAAAATGTGATGGTTTTCCGATTATTTACCTTGAAACTAAACCTCTATATTTTCACATTTATCGAGCAAACAGAATAAATTTTTCGAAAAAATTCTTTGGCCTCCATGTTAATCTATCCGGTGATCTCGGATCAATAAAATAATGAATATTCTATCGCCTTTATTTTCTCCGCAATAACCGCTCAAGTGGCGTCCCCGAATGCGTGTTGGTGTGAGTTCGGAATATTCAATGGTTTTGGGTGGTGAGGAGGTTAATTGGCAAAACAAGTTTAAAAACGGCGATATTATTAAAAACTGGAAAATAAATCCTTATTACTTTTTCGTCACAAAATGTCGCGTAGTAATCGATGAAAACCATTATTTTTTGCGTTCTTTCAAATTTCGATGATTATGCAAACAAATTCCAATTTTAAAAAAAGTTAAAAATATAAGTTTTGAAATTTTTCTGATCGCGGTAACTCACCTTTACCGGTTGATTCAATATGCGACGTTAAAAAATTCAAAAAAATGTAATTGAGAATCCGCACTAACAATCTTGAAATTTAAATATTAATGTATGTAGGATAAAAATATCTATGAGGCCTTTTAAACTCTTTCCTGTCATTACAATATCCGTTTATAAGTATGACAGTTGAAAACGAGGATACTTTGAATTTGCGTCCACTCAATCAAGATTAATTAAGCCGACTAGGGCAAAAATCTTTCAACTAATCTCGTACTCTTACAGCTTGAATTTAATAAACTTCCCGTTTTAGTAGTTCAGGTTATTAGACTTCAACTACTATAAAATGGAAGTGATCAAATTCTGAGAAATTATTCATCGAAGAATCCTGAGAGTATAAGTGACGATATCGAGCAAAAATGTCAATTTTCATTGTATATCTATTTTGACACTTCGATAGAATTAAGCTAAAAATTTCTAAGTCTAGCCTCCGTGCTGTCTGATATTTATTACCAAAGGTACGAATGTTATTTCATGCAGAAAATTTTTAAAATAATTTAGACTTTCTTTGAAATAAATGACACTGATTGGTCGATTACAAAAATAGCGTAAATCGTATGTGTTTATATAAGAACTTTGAGTAACTTGTTATTCGTCCATGTCGTTTCTCGTCCTAATGGACTTTTTTATGGTTTCGGCCCAAACGTATTATCAGTACTCGAAAAAATATCACGGTTTAGACGCATTTCAATTCTATTTACTTATGGCATCATAAACTTCGCAGCGCCCACGCATTTCAATCATTCTGCGATAACAATTAAGGCCACAGTTCCCCGAAAGTTCAACTTTTTGATGAACTTTTCTTATTATTCTTTTCAATGACCTGTTTTTTGATATCAATAAACGCTGTTATTTTTTACTACATCGAATCCTCGGTAAATACAGTGGTTGAATTCTTCATAAGGCCCCCTGGACCATGTTAAAACCCCCCCTTTTCGCCCAACAGATGTTAGGGGCTTTAAGTGGTCAACCACTTTATTTATTTTGAAACATAAAAAAATCAATATGTGTAATTAACGCGTTGAAAAAGAACTCGATTTTGTATGGTAACGTTTCTATTATTCATTTTAAATATAATGAACCGAGATCGCAATTTTTATGGCCGAGCAGGTTGAACTCTTGAAACGACGATAATTGGAATGTTTTCGCTCAATAATGTCCGATGCCACCCCTGCTGTGATTGGCTCTGCTTTTCACAAAACGAAATCTGATAACATTATCACCCGTAAATGGGGTATAATCGCGAACACTGAAAACGATGACACTAGCACCTATTGTCATAGTGAATATTTGAAGATTTCTTAAATCCGACTTGTACCAGTAAAGTTTTTAGAAGGACGCGGATTTATCATTGCGTCTTTATAATGACCTGGCAAATCTTTCGCAAAAATTCTGCCTATTACGGGCCTTTCAACAAAAACTCATGCAGCATGGCTTCCAAAAGGATAGGGATAGAAAGTATAAACCGGAGGGGCATTTAGGATGGAAAATTCAGAGCCAGTAGAGGCATAGGATGGAACGTCCCATCCCCCTTTTTATCCCGTTTCTTCCCCATCCCCCTGTATTCCTTTCTATCCCCTTTTTCCGTCCCATATCCCGTTCGGTATAAATCCGAAAATCCCGCAAATACCACAGTAGTTCTACCTTCAAATATACCCCCCTATTCCGTCTGCATAGCTAAAATTTTAATTCATATTTACAAAAACGGGAATAAAAGGATAAGGCCCATCGGACCCGTGATAAAGGGATAATCTATCCTTTCATACCCTTAATCCCGTGTTGGGGGCATAAAACGGATGAGGGATTGGTAAAAATCGGCGGGGCATGCATCCCTTATGACCTTATATAGATCTTGGCCAAACGTTTAGAAAAAATCCGTACGCTAATCCAGGAATTATGAAAAACTGTTTTTGGAAAAGTGCATCATATGGGGACCCAGGGTAGTCCTTATTAATGGTCCGTCCTTACAAAGCTAACTTTACTGTACTTTATCGAAACATACGAAAGCCATTGCTCGCACTCTTTCCAATCGCAGAAATCTTCTATGCCACAAAGAAAATGTCTTATCAAGAATTCACACCTACCCACAAGAACACCTACAATTTGTACACGAAAAAAACGATTTCACACCTTTGAGACACTTCAGCTCAAAAATATCTAAGAAAAAGTTCCGAATATTATTTTCAATAAAACTCGACGGTTTTGTATTAAAAAATTCTATTTTCATCTATTTCTAATAGGACAAACTGAGCACGTAAATTCAGCTAATTTCACACCAATATTTTTCCTCTAACTCGTAGGCATTGTAAACTTTTTTATCCAAGTTAAGCTAATATTACTGTAGTCCTTTTGATGAGCTCCTCGCCGTGCTCTGGACAAGAGAACGTCATCACTTTAGACTGTTTTAAAATCTAACTGCTTTGGCTTATATTTTTTGAGTTATTTATGAAGGGTGTTAATGTTTAATTTTCCAAAAAAATAATGACGCAACTTTCCGCAAAAAATCTCTTAAAAAAAACTAAAATTCTAATTAATTTCATCATCCCATTTGGATTAGGCAGTGGTCATATAAATTTTAAAAGGGAAAATAAGGAGGAGTCCAAAATAACTGTTCTTCAACTCGTGTTTTAGGAGATACTCGGAGTAAAAACATTACTATCTATCGGATCTCCTTTTAGAGTTAAAATTAAATTAATAAATTTGTTAACCTGTTTTTCTATTGATCAACGGGTTAAACTGGATTACAGGGAACTTGTTATGACATAAGGACGAAACGATTTTCTCATTGCGTTCCTTTAACGACCCTGCAGTTGCCAGCGCTGGCACACTCACGCCCAAGAGAAACTAAGACATCATCATAAAGATTTGAAATACTATCAAAAAAAAAAAAAAATTTCAGGGGATTTTTAGTTTTAGTGTTTAAAATTATACAAAATTCCCGTCAGAGCGCCAAATATGTTTGTTCAAAACTTTTAATAGCCCATATTTTTTTATAAAATTTTGATTATTTTTTTCCAATTTTTATTTATAATTTAGTGATTTTGTGTCACTGGCTGGCTGTTTTTTTAAAAAGCCATTGCCAGGTTCAGTTGCATCGAGTTTTCTCGAAGATGGAATAACCGATTTTTGAAAATTCCAAAAAAAGATCGGAGTCAATGGTTATACCTTGCATGACGCTCTTCGATTTGTGAACCGGGATGCCAGAATGCCGGTAAGATTTACCTTCTTAAATTCTAAGATTGTCCGTTTCTCGGCCACTGTGTGGTGATATAGACTGATTTTTATACTTCGCCTTCAGATTTTCTGAACTTTTCAGGGTCAAATTTTCGTGAATATGGACCCATTTGGGGTCGAAATTACAAAATGACTCATGTTGGGTCCATGATTATACATATATCGATTAGAGAATTCACTGTGAATTGACATCTCGAAAATATTTTCAGAAATGTAATATGACCCAGAATCACCAAAACAAGGTTTATTAGCTAGCTCCGACTTGTTGAAATTGGGAAAACTTTTGATAAATTTCAAATTTTTTATTATTCAAAAAAATGTCTTATTTGTGTTCAAATATTTTTTGCATTATTGTTTCAAATCAACGAAAAAACTCTTCATATGGCTACTTTAACTTTTCGCGAAGGTGACCACATATTTTTTATATGCTATTTTGAAAAATCTATGACACTTTTTTGAGCATTTTTGCGTCGCAAACTTTTTGTAATATTTTTGAAAATTTTCCTCAATTCTGGT
>SCLH01000122.1:33299-54338 GCA_004367855.1 Oikopleura vanhoeffeni
TCATCGGAAGTCAATTTTTCATAATTCTATAAAAAAAAAATTTCGAGTGAGGTTACAATCAATATGATTAAGCTATAGGTATGAAGAAATTTTTTTGATCCTTATATTCTAGAATCAAGTAACAAGTGAAAAATTCATAATAAAACGAAATTTTCCAAAATGACATTTTTTCAAATTGACGAGTATTCGATACAAGTTATCAATTTTAGGGTAAAACTTTTCTGAATCATTGCTCCTATTATGAATAGAATCATTTTGTTCATCCGGAAGTCAATTTTTGACTTTCTAGAATTTATTTTCATCCGATTACCGACAGTACCCTCAAAATTGAAGTGCACTGCAAAATGAAGTAAAAGTACTACTCACTTATTATTTTTTTAGAATTTTCTTAAAATTTAAGTTTATGTATTTTTCTCAAAAGACTTAAAAAAAATTCTGAATAAATCTCGATAATTTTTTTGTATGATAAGAGAGAAATGCATTTTGTGACTTCTTGAGGCTTTTGTGGTTGCATTTATTATTGTCCTATGCTGAATTCAAAAACCTTTGTGGTACCCCTTTAATACGAATAATTTTGAACATGACGAGATGTTCATTTTTATAATTTCAGCCAATGGTTTTGGTAATGATGATTATAAACACTAGTATGTTTTTTTTTTTTCTGGCCAAAATGGACAAATGTAAACCAATGTAGCGCGCGAGATTTTTGGTTATTAAGATAAGATGATTTGGAACAATTTAAATTAATTCAACTGAAAATAGCGCAAAAAGTTTAAGTTGATTTATAATTTTCGATTTGGGGTTCTAAATTACAGAATTTAAAGAAAAAAAAGAAAAAGTCAAAAGCATGATTTTCTTAACTGCATACAAAAGGCTTAAGAAATCAGAACCGGTCATTATGTTTACAAGGATACTTGTAAGAAAAATATCTTTTTAAAAGCCATTTCACCTTCATTCTCTTATATTGTATCCAACGGAACTGTTAGTGTGTCCACTTTGTGAAATAACTTAGAAAAAACATGTAGACTGTACTACTAACTTACGATTATCGAAAACCCTTTTTCGAAAAAAATGATGGGTGTTATAAATGGTTATAACCGTTCTATTAAAGGTTATGGGGTGTAGCATACAGGGAATTGAGTTTCATGAATGTTGATGTTTTTGCAAATTTAAAAATTTGTTTCAGCCCAAAAAATTGAAAATTTAGTTTTTTCTAAATTACATGTTCAGGGTAGCAATTATAGGCAGCCAAAGATTAACAAACTTGTACAAGCGGATAGCTTGATTGATCGCAATAAAAAACAAATCTAGAATTTAGTAATTTAGTTTAAGAGGTAGTGCAGAGTGAAAATTTAGGCTGAATTTTATCACAAAATGCAAAAAGATGACGTTGAAAATACCCCAGAAACTACTTGTTGGAAATATTGACTCACGCGAGTAATTCGATATTAAGGCTGTCTAGATGGATTTATTTTATTCAACCAAAATATTTAACCTTCACTCACGGGCGGTTCATTTAAATAAACTATCTGTAGATTAGCCCGATCAAAAGTGCAGTTCATTGAAGGATACTTTTTAGAAAAAAATTGTGTAATCTGCGTATTTGCATTGTGCCGCGTGTAGGTCCCTGAGTACATTTTTTTATTCAGTTTAAAATGTATTTTGGAAATTGCAAGTTATATTTTTTTTTCGAAAGAAAACAGCTTAGATTGCAGGGGGTGGTCTGTTTTTTTTTTAGTCGTGTATATAATCAATTTATGATACATAATAGCGTTGATGACTAAAGTTGACCAAGTGAATCTATGGTGGGAATATTTTTCAAAACTGTCTTAGAACAAGAAGCTGATTTCATAAATTCGAATATTTTTTGATTTAAACCGCATTAAAACTCGGTTATTCCACCATGATCGAACTATGTTTTTATTTGGTGTAATGACCACCGAAAACGATGCATGACATTAGAAATTATCGTAAATGTTTAAGTCAAGTTCTAGAAATTTGTCAATATTTTTAAGGCAAAATGGTTAACCTAATTATCGAATTTACTCTGATTAGTATGAAAATTTTGATAGCTGTAAGCAATTTTTTCCAGAAAATCTCAGCTTCTAATTTGTGGTACTTTGTTCCGATCATACGTTAACTTTTTGTCGATTTTATTCGGTCTACTTATAGTCATTATTTCTAAATTCTAGTGTGAAATTCAAAAATCCAGAGGACCAAATGATTGACGACACTTATTATCTACCTGTAGTTCAAAAAGGTCTTTATTGCTGAAACATCCGGTAGGAGAAGTATCAACTTGAAGATAAAAAATTGTGAAAAAATAGGCGCTCGTCAAGAATGATTCTAGATGAATTCAATCGAAATCAATATAAAAATGGCTCCAACATATTAGTAACCACTCTTCTCGTCTCTGTGTAAATTTTCAGATCGCTGTGTATGTTGGGTGTCGGAAAAGAAGAATCGATTTTGAAAAAAACCTTAGTGCTCTAGAAAAAAAGATCGTCCCACCTGGTGTTGAGTAACAAAGTGACTTTGATGATGTGTAATGTTGACGAACGCTAGATCTACAATTACGAGTATCCTAGATTTTCACAACTGCCCTAGATTGATCTGAGGCGTGATTGAAAGTGTACCCATAAAAGCGACACCCAAGCCCCTTAAAGACCAAAAATTGTCAGGTTATTCTGAGGAAGACTTTTAGAAATTAATTTCTTAATCTTCTCGTATTATTAAGTTTTATGTTCTGGACGTCTCTCATTTTTCACAAATAAATCGTAGTGTTAAGGCAATGTAATGCACTTTTCTGATGACGGTTAATAAAAGTATAAATTAAATTTTAATAATCTAAAAAGTTAGCAATCCTTAATTTCGGACGTAAGAAAAATATAATGTGCTAGCCATCTTTGACTTTCCTGTAATAAGCGTAAAGTTGATCCAAAAGGGCTTTCATGACTGAGAGGTCAAATAATTTGGTATTAAAAATGAATTTCTAAATGAATTCTCGAAAAAGAGGTATCACTAAAAAAACGTCACTTATCGCTCTAGAGAAATTAAAAGTGTTAGAAAAACGCCAGAAAACCTAAAGGCTTATGGGGCCTTTATTATCGAATTATTTTATGAGGAAATAGGCAATGGTTGTTTAATCACTTATCATAGCAAATATCAGAAGCTTAAATTGATTTGCGAAAAACAAAAGAATATAAAATGTAGTTATCGTGAAACCAAAAAATGGTCTTTAAATAATTGATCAAATATTTTGAACGAACATTTGTGTGCAGATTTTAAGACCAATCAATTGTCTAGTAATAAAAATTTAAAAAGGTTTAAAAAATCAAATCAATTAAATATTTTATACAGATACTTCAAATTATGGCGCTATTTTTGGTTTCGAAGCTGATGCTTTTGCAAAGTTTTAAAAAAAGCTATCTTTTGCCTGTTAAACCTATACCGCCGACTCAGGAGAGAAAGAAGTTTTATTTTTCGAATGCGGATTTCGAGGGCGTTATCCGTAGTTTTGGGGTGTCAACCTAATCCGCCGGACCCTGCTGTAAATAAATAGTCACCAATGCAGGGTGCATTGTCAGGCAATGATTGGCAAATAGAATAATGCTTAATGAAACTTTATACCTCTGGGCGATTAATAACCATTAAGTACACAAAAAATTAAATAAAATCCATTAAGTATATGCTTTGCGCATTATTAATTGACCGTGAAAGGTTACACAATAATCAAAAACGAAAAATTTGATTTGAACGTGAAAATGTGAGAATCTCCTCTTTTTTAAAACTAATTTTTCTGGAATCCTTAGCTGAAAATATTAGGAGTGCCTACTTTCACTATATTTTACCATGTCTACGTTTGGTTGCTTCGCTCTTGTTTATACTCCGAATCATACTTTTTTGACTAAAAATATGGTTTGCGCGAAATCTAGTTAAGCCCTCTTCAATCAGAGTTTAAAAAAAATTTCACCGAGACTTGCCCATTTGGTAAGCCGACCTGTCGATCATTTCAAATTTATTTCATTTAACTCACGAAAAAAATATTTTTTTCGATGTGCTAAAATTTGGATTTTTTTTCGTCTTTTTTCAAAAATTTAAATTTTCGATTTTGACTTAAAAATCGTATAAATTTCAAATAAAAAAAATTTCGAAGATCGACAGGACCGTATTTTAGGGTTACTAATTAATAAATAAAAGGAAATACATTTTACTGTAATTTAGACACCTTCGATAGCAAACGCCCGTTTTTTGAGTGTTGTTTAAAAAGACGATTTATAAAGTAAAAATAATTAATGTGAAGAAATTCAGATTATACAAAGTAAGCTCAAAAGTGGTAACTTGTATTCGAAAAAGTTTTTATACGAAAATTTTGAAGTGACAAAAAGTTTCACATCAAGACAAGAACAATTGAAAAAGAGAAAATCTGTCAAAATGCACCAAGGCCCTTAACGATTTATCGTTTAACTTTGGCCTCTGGTTTTCTTACTCCGAAACCTTACTATAGACTATATTATCAATCATACCTAATACTTGATAATATAGTCTATAGTAAGGTTTCGGACTCGGAAAACCAGAGGCCAAAGTTAAACGATAAATGATTAAACTACAATGTACTTAAAAATTTTTTACCCATCTAGTGGTGATAAAATATTTTTGAAAATCAGCCAATTATGTCCACAAAAGAGCAAAATTTTAAGAAATTATTTAATTGCTCGTTAGCGATTTCACGTTTATAATTGAACTAAATTCCATAGTTTAATCATGAACGCGATAATCGCTAAAGAGCAATTCATTAATATACAGATAAGAGTTGTCAATTTCGCACTTTTGTGTACATAATTGGCTTATGGTTGCTTGTACATTCATTAAAAAGTTGACTACAGGAATTCCTTTTGATAGCATTTTCAAATAAATGGATGACGCGTTATATTATTCTTCGGTCACCAACTATGATGATCAAATAAAAAACTTATCGAGATAGGTTTTCAAGCCAACGTTTGTGTGATACAGCGGGGTGCGGCGTATAGTTAGAAAGTTTGTCGCCAAAAAACCTTAACTATACGCGTAATTCTAACTATACGCGTACTTTCTAACTATACGCGTACTTTTGGGAAAATGTGCTCTGATTGGTCAATTTAGACAATATCTAGAGTTTAAAATTGCGTTAAAATATGGTCAGAGTAAGAATTTTTGGTGATTTTAAAGTTAATTTTTCGTTACAAATCTTCTAGGATGTATACATTTATTTTTATTCAAAAAAATGAAAAAAAGTTAATTTTTAATAAACATGAATTCGAAAAAGATTAATCCGAAAATCGNAGAAACTCCATGGAATAATACTTTTATTCTCATTGTCAAAGACGGATTATCCATTCGTATCCTTAAATTACCGCACTTCAGGGGCCCGATCCTCGCCGCCAAATCGCCGATTGTCAAATCGCCGTAAAAACTCGCTATTTTGCACGTATTTTTTCAGTCTGCAATATTTCCAGTGCCAATACGCCGATTTTCCATATGATATCTATTTCATGTATCAAATTCACGAGATGATGTCATTTTTCGAGATTGTACTGTCCAAAATTTATTGCTTTTCTAATTTTTATTCTGATTGGTTATGCGGAGTTTTAATTTTACGCATTTTTGGTCATTACTTCATTCGAACTAGTGTTAAGCACTTATAGAAATTGGAAAAAATTTTCGTCATTTCGGAGCTACGCATTGCGAACAAATAGATTTTTTCTGTCCCCATAATCACGAAAGTGACAGCTATACGACAATTTGTTTTTGGGCAAAATCTTTCGGCTATTGAAAATCCTGCCTAGGCGTCGAATTGTATCTACGTCACAATATAGAATCCAGTCATATATGGTACTTTCTTCTTGGTGAGTAGTGATGAATTTCGCGACTAGGAGGATTTTTCGATTATTGGCCCCATGTAAAACTGATTTTAAGGACAAAAATATGGCGATAACCTGAGCGCTGTTATTGTGGCAATCCACTAATGATAAAAATAGTGAAGAAAAAATAACTATTATTGCCTAGATCTGTTCGCGGAGTCTAGAAATAACTAGATGCGCTGTAAAGACTATGAACAATCAGGCGCACGGGGTTTAGTATAACAATACAATGTATCAGCAAGGGTTATGGAGCCAAAAAACACGGTTATAACTTTGCGTCATCTGTTTACACTCAAATGGTTTAAAAACACCAATTCGCGTTTCAACAGGGCAAAAAGCTTCTCACAAGACAATTGATACTGGGACTATCTATACTTGCTGGGCTTATTATACTCGTTTTTAGCCAATATTTTATAAATTCAGGCTTTGAAAAACGACTCATCGGATAAAGTTTTATAGATAGCATAAACTAAGGCAAAGATATCAAGTCAATAATAAATTTGAAAAAGTCGGACCATTTTCCGAAGATTACTGAAATTGGGTTTAAATTATAGTTTATGTTAAAAACTTGGAACTATGGTCTGATGTCGTACCTTTTTTAGTTAATGTAAATTTCTCTCTAAATATTTGGCTAATTGAGCCTCGTTTTCAAAAAGCCGAATAAATAAATAATTGGCAGACAAAAGTGGCAGTAAAGCCGCAGCAGTACCGTAAAAAATAGGAATTTAATAAAGTTTTTCCCAAATTGCAAATTATTATTTGTAATTAATTTTGTCATTCTTAGAAGACCATCTTTATTATTGAGACGAACCATTAAATTTCTGGACACCAAAGTAATTGGGGGCGAATAATCCGCATAGTGGCAGTATGCATCTCTCAGACGTTTACAAAGTGAAACCACTTGAGCTAAATTCACGTTCATATTAAGGGGTAGACGGGGCGCGACTTTTTTGGACATAGTTTTCAGCTTGAGGTAAAATTGTGAGAATGGGCGGGCACTATAAAGGTAAATGAAAAAAATCTTGATGCTCAAACAATTTAAGTCGACCCAAAAACTTTAGTAATATTTTAACATCACCAGTTAGAGCTAGAAAGCCAAATTTTCAAAAAACGCAATATCTATCTCCTCTACTGGTTTCACACTTATACAGATTTTTTTCAATTTAGCCTAGAAGGGCTCTCTATCGCAAATTTTCCACACAACTTAAGGAGTACTGACTGAAAATGAATTTCCTCTTAAAATTTGGAGAATAGTAAAACTGTCCCCAAAAAATGAGAATCAGCTGGGGTCTAAGGTCTCTATACACATCAAGTTCACCCGCTAGTAAGGGTTCCAACAGGCTTAGGAAAAGGAGAAAATGAAATCTGAGAGGCATAGGGGAAGGGAAGGGATGTGAAATTGACAGGGTGGGGATGAAGGGACAGGAGTCCTTTCCTAGCTGGTCTCAAGTCCAAATCTGAAAATCTATCCTGAAATAAACAATTGGATTAACTCCATTTATGAGCAAAAGCTGCATTGGCAGTAAATTCACAAATCGATCAAAAGACGGGTAAAAATATATGAGATACAGTCAATAACCCTTAAAGACAATGAGACTTTTTAGGTTTTACCGTGATTACATGCTTTGCCCTAAAAATGGACTTATCCGAATTTATCAGAGGGGGTGGGATTCTAAACATTTGGCCTTTGAAGGCTACTCTAAGCGGTCAAAGTTCACGTTCTGGTGATCTCGGACCGCAGCATATTCTTATCTTCGGCAACTTGCTATTTTGAGCGAAATCCATTGCACCCAATTACCCTTAAAATTATTTTTTGTTGTTTCTGACAAATCGGAAATGCTAAATTTGTAAGTGTTTTGTGAACATGATTAAAGCGTAAGCAACTCTTCGAGAACGAAAATTATTCTTCGAGATTTAGATTATACTGGACATCGAATTTTTCCTGAAGCAAGAATTTGAAGGTACATTATTCGTGTATGAATGAGGGTTTTTTAGTAATACTAAATATATAAACACAGAAAACGGCCTCGCACAGCCCGTTTTTTTATAGTTTATATCAAAGATTGATTCACTTCTTATCTAAAATTCCTTATGGTCTCAGGACATTTTCAAGTTCATGAAAAGAGCGTCGTGACTAGCAGCGAGACATTAGCACCCTTTTGAAAGGCATCTAAAACTCAGAAAGAAAAAAATTGTTAATTAATCGAAATATGAAATGTTCTTGGAATTAAAAAATTATTTTAATTATCTCAAGCTAAAATTCGACAATTTAGGTAGAAACTAAACAAACTCATTAAGATATATAAAATAACACTAGTAACAGGAAATTTGATTATTCGAATATTTTGCAAAAAAATTGAGAAAACTGTTAATCCTAACATAAGATTGGCTCTTATTCAAAAATGAAAATTTTATTCAAAAATTGAAAATGTATTTCAAATTAGCAGACATCAAATTTCGATTATAATATTTGAATCTAAATACAATTTTTAAATTAAAACGTACGTTTCTTTATTTTAAAAAATTTTAAATATTAAACTACATTTTTTGATTCTTTAAACAAAATTTTAATATTTTTTATGAAACCTACTGGAAACACGAAATGAAAGATTTTAATATGCAAAAAGTTTGAAATTAATGATAGGAAAATTTAAGATTTTGTTCAAAGAATTTTTCAATAAAAACATTTAGGTTAAATTTCAAACTTTGTTTAAAAAAATTTAATACAAATAAAATTTCAGCTGCTCAAATTTTGAATTACTATTAACAAATAATTCTAAATAAAATAATTGTTTTTTCTAACCAAATTTTAATTTTTTTAAAATATATTTCAAATTTACAAAAAAAATGATCAACAAAAATTATAATTTATGTATTTCAATTTCATTTGTTCAAATCAGAACTAAATTTTTTTATTTCATTTGGTTTGTCAAATTATATTAGCAGACTGCAAATTCTCACACTGTTCGGAACCCGAATTTTATAAGAATATATCGATCATGATGCCCGAGTGACTAAATATCCATCCCTATTGAAAGGCAAATAGGTTATTCAAGTATCACGGGCATATGATGGATATATTATAATATATTAGTTTAAAATGTTTTTGAAAGATTTCAATGAACGACAATCAGAGTGAAACATTCGTTCAAACACAATCAACAACAATGTCCAATTTTGAAAATTAAGAAATAAAAATTTTTTGAGGTAAAAATTTTAATTTGCGTTCTTATACCATTGACATACAATTTTATACCAAACTTTAAGAGATCCAACGAGAAAAATATCCGTGCTTATCTGCAAAGACGCAGACCAAGTTCAATCGGCATAATGCTAAATATTTTTGTCAGCTTCTGGTATGAGTTGTCAATATTTAAGTCTTTATCAGGTTCCTGTCTGAAGCTAGATAACACTCCAAAATCAATTTCTGATGATCACGTTTGATATCTTAAAGAAAATAGGCGTGAAACTACCCAATCTTGATATAACAGGCGGGGTGCGGCGTATAGTTATACGAGTATTGTAGATTCCAGCGCAAAAAACTACGGAGTAAGCCCTCCGCAACTCCGCATTCGAAAAATAAATTCTAATATTGCGGTCCTGAGTGCGGCGTATAGTTACAGGCAAAAATAGGCTTTTTTTAAAACGTTCCTGGGCAACAAGAAATAGGCGTTTTAAACCCTGATTTTTCAGACCAATATTCTCTGGTCGCGCGACAATGAAAAATACACTTTTTTAAAACATGTTAGATTGACCAATGAAGTTGTCGGTATTATCCAGTAGTTGAAAACATGTTTTTCTATGTATAAAATATAATTTGTTATCTGATGACTGAGAGTAGATTTACTGTGACATAAATTTTCTTTCAATAAATTTCATTGTTCCTTGACATTAAACGATTTTCGGATTAATCTTTTTTCGAAATTCATGTTTATTAAAAAGTTAACTTTTTTCATTTTATTTGAATAAAATAATGTATACATCTAGAAGTTTGTAACGAAAATTAACTTTAAAATCACAAATTCATTACTTGACATAAATTTTAAACTCTAAATGTCTAAATTGACCAATCAGAGGACAATTTTCCCAAAAGTACGCGTATAGTTAGAAAGTACGCGTATAGTTAAGAATTACGCGTAAAGTTAAGGTTTAATGACCTTTGAAGAGGCCCAAATCAGCGACACCCACTCCCTTAAGCTTTAAAAAGTTTTTTTAGTTTCCAGTTAAATGCACAAATCCTTTTGTGATGGTTCGTCTGTGGTGGCACATTCAAATCTGTCGCCTCTATAAAAATAGCGGTTTTTTAAGTCATTTTGAGCAATTTCAATGACTGATTTCCGGTCACGTGATCAACCTAGGAAGCCAAAAAAATTTCAACCGCATATTTTTTTCCAAGGTTTCACATGCAGAAAACCATTTGTCGCTATCTTGTCTAGTTCTCCCAGTCGAAATCACAATGGGCCAACCGAAAAAAAAATCGACCTTAGACTTGTGTCCGCTTGGCCAAGACCCACAGTAGCTTTTTTAAATATTTCGGTGGCTTAATAATTTATTTAATTTTTGTCATAATAAAATATATGTAGATTTCTAATTAATTCGTAGCATTTGAAAATAATCCCAATAACTTGCATGAAACTTACTTCCAACTGAATTTTCTATTGCTTCTTGGCATTTTTGTATACCGAGTCTAAACTGCGCTAGTTCTGGTCTGAGGGTGTGACCACGATGAAAGTATATAAGCCCATGTTCAAAGTGACCCATTTGATATAATGCTTCTGCTCGTTGATAAAGGCCTTTGTGGAACGTTTTGTCATCACGAATACACTCATCGGCATCCTAAATCGTTAAAAAATAATTGAGGCGTCGCTGAGAATGCCACCGTCATAACTGCCCGAAGTATTATCTTCGATATGGTCCCGAATGATTTTTGAGAAAACTCGATCTATAAGCTTGAGTCAATCCGTCTTATTTTCAATGTGAAATTTTTTACTAAAGACAGTTTTTCAGAAGTTTGGATTATTTTATTTAAAGAAAATATTTTCAACTACACCACTTTATATTTAGTCAGGACCTTTCGTATCAGTCATACGTTTGAGCTGACACATCAAATATACATAGTGTTAGGCCAATGGGGATTTCGCGATTTTTAATTTGGGCATATAAATAAATTTCGTTTTTATTTATACGTTCCAAAAAAGGCAAAATTTTGGTGAAGTATGCTCCGAGTGTCGGCGAGTCTGTGCAGACTATTTTAAACCGACGGAGAATACATTTTTGACCTAGAAAACTTTTTGTTTTCGATCCGGTCGGGTGGTGCTCGTAGTTTTATTTCGGAAAAACTAAAAAAATCGAAAATTAATAGAAAAATATAAAAAACGGAGGATTCGAACCCGGGACCCGATAAGCTGGAGTATCCAAACAGACCACTAGACCAAGATGAATTATTAACAATTGGAGTTTCCTCATTTTTAAACGTATGGTGGTTCCTAATTTGACATATTCCCGATGAAACATTAGCCAAAAGAGCTTCAAGGATTTTATGTCCAGATTACTCGTTTGTAGACTATAAGCGAGACAGGGAGACTTTACGGGGATTGTGGCGTGCAGTAATTATTTTTCGACCACGCGTCTCAAATTCGCGTATTATTTTGCTTGTGTATCCGACCATCCAGCACATGAGAAATTGATTGCAAGCAAAAAAAACTTTTTTACTATCGAATAACTAGTAGAAACAGATGTAGAATATCGGATTTGCTTGCAAAATTATTAATTTATTTAAATTCTAGACATATGATAGTCTCAAATTACGAAAATAATAATCACAGCAAAAAATACCCTTAAATGAAAGTATTTCAATATTATAATTGTTTAAGGTAATTGTGCCGCCCCCTGCTTTTTTCAATGTTTCAATTATTTAGCCAATCAATGGTAATAATGGCGCGCAGTAATCTGCATAAAAAAGTGATGTGCGGAATTGCTGACAGAAATTATTCTGATTTCGTTCGATAAGAATTTCACTGAGAGAATCGAGAATGATATATGAAAAAGAGAAAAAAAAACGCATGTACCGTTCGTGAGTTATACTTCGTTTTGTAAAAAAATGTACATTTTGCCTATATTTAACTATAGTTATGGCCATAAATTTTTAAAAAAAATTCTCGGCGAATTAAGATGAATTAATATTATTCGACTATATTGTAGAGAATTTTTTTCTGACAAATAATATCTGCATTATGTGATTTTCGGATACGTGGATATGACGGTATACTTCAATGGAGAGAAAAAGCAGCAATTAGGTTTTATGCATTTAACGGTTTATGTTAAAATAATTTCTTGAATTTAATCAATTTTATACTTTTCAAGGTTACGAACTACAATATACAATTGAAAACATACATGTTCACTTAATTCTCACAAAATATATTTGAGTTTTAAAAAGGGCTGATTACTCCCAAGCACATTGCTGGAGGCACCCACAATCCCCTTAAGTCAAAACGGAAAATCTATCTCCTCTCAGGTTTTATTTTGAAATAAACCTAAATTTTGATATAACGTGTAGAATTAGTATGCAAAACTTCATAGGAGCGTTTTTGTGGATAAGTGCTATATTTATTCTAGAATATGCAAAAAACCAACGGTTTTTGGACTTTTTTCATCGGAAAATCTATCTCCTCCTAGGTTAAATTTCAAAATTTGCTTAAATTTTTGCAAAAGCTAGCTCAAAGCAAACAAAAACTTCATAGCAGCGTTTTTGTTTAATTTCGATCCCAAGCTCAAAATATGAATTTTTCAAGGTCACGTGAAATTTTTTCAAAAAAAAATGTGCTTCGATTTTTTCGAAAGTATGCTCAAAAGAAAGCTGGGGAAAAACTGAAGAGAAAGTTAGTTTACGTCAACCCGATATTTTGAAGTTTTAGTGGTCAAATTGACACAAACGTTATTATTGAACATAATTTTGAGAAAAATACTCAGAAAAAAATCGAAAAAACGCAAAATTTTCTGTTGTCATTTGGGTTGCTTTATGCGTTCAAAACATAAACAATTGATTTGGTGCATTTTAATGACGAAACAACTGCAGAAAATGTAGGAACCACCATACCCTTAAACTAATTAGCCCTATTCTCATTATAAATTTAATATTTATCATTATTTCAACAAAAATTTAACCAACAACTCGAGTGACATTATCGAGTTAAAAAATTGTATAAAATTTTTTTGGGCAAATTTTAACGAGGGAAATTTTAATTTTCACCACTAGGTGACGCCGAATACTATTTAATGTCATTTTCGTTTTCTGTGAGGCCGATTAACGCTAGAACGAAATTTTCGAAAGAATTGAAGAAAATTAGTAAAAATGAAATCCCAAGTGCCTGACCCTAAAACAGGCTAGGAAATCCACACCCACATCGTTCCCTTTGCGTGGGTTTTTTCCTATCTTTTACTTAAACCTACGCATGTAAGGGGAACGATGTGGGTGTGGATTTCCTAGCCTGCCCTAAATATACATGTTACCCGTTTATTTTAAGCAAAAAAAGTCTGAGCCTACCGAGATTCGAACTCTTAAAAGACAATATTATATCTTAAAATGTGTCTTCGAGTCAAATGCTGCGGACCAAAAAATAGTAAATGGTCAACACTATGGTTATTTTCCCTTTTTCTCGAGACTTTCATCACATGAATTATCGACACTAAAAAGTAATTCTTTGTATAGCTTTGCTAACAATTCTAGATTTATAATGTAAACAACCTACGGTCAAATGACTTCTTTTCGATTGGTCAAAACAAAAGCCACTTATTCTGAATTACTATCAAGTTATTATTCAAAGTGTAAAAATGTCAACGATAGTAAATGAAATTTTGTTTCGCGCAGAATACGATAATATTGCAGAGGACGAAATGGTATTTATATTTAAAAATTAGGAAAAGTTGTTATCAGATTTTTTTGAAAATTTTGATCTATTCGAAAATTCAATATTTTAGTTCGAACTGGTCGAAATATCGAAAACGAACGACTCTCCGATTGCTGCAATGTTTGCTATGGATATAGAAACTATAAATATTCACACTCAATTCAACACTTTTTAAAATCATGATAAGAATCCCATTATTTTTGAGAAAAATTGTGATAGGAAATTTTGTAGGTTTTCCAGATGCACATCCTAAAAATACTGTGGGTCTTGGCCAAGCAGACAGAATTGAAATCTTGTTTTGTCCGCTACATCTTTATGGTCATTGAATTTATAGACAAAATTTTTCATAAAACATGCATAGGTTTTGGCCGCTTCGACTAACGTTTTTTGGGACTTTAATTAAACATGCATAGGTTTTCCCGCTTAGACTTGTGTCCGCTTGCCCAAGAACCACAGTACCCCAGAATTTAGACCTTCTTAAGATTTGCTAAAGCAAACTGAATTAGTTATTCACATTTTTGTTTTATTTCTTATCAAAAAATAATTTTGTATCCGCCATTCAACCAAGAGAAAACGAACAAATGACCTCTTCATATCAGCGCTAAAAAAGGATGAAGTTATTCCTCATAAAATATCACGGCCATCAGCAATATGCTTCAAATCACAGACAAACCGAGAAGAATATGGTAGGTCTATCAATATGGTGAGAACCGGAAGATTTTTCAAGTTTTAAACTAACGCACCCTAAATGAGAAACACTCGATGTGGCAGGTCCACGAACCTACGCACCCTATTCTTTATTTAACAGCAGCCAATCACAGGCGTGGATTCAAAAGCGTGGTGTGTGAAACACATTTTTTTTACTGTTACTGTAGTTTATAAAAAACAAATCCCATACTTATTTTTCGGTTAGAATAAGCGGATGGAACAAAAGATACATTTTACTATAAAAATTTTTTTGGTTTAATTTTAAGGTTTTCGTCCAGAACGACATTATCTGAAAGCGGATGGTTACAACTTCTACGCGGTAAATAAGACCGAAACAAGCGTTACCTTGGTTAATTTGGGCAAACCAGTTATTGCTACGGTTTCCTGGGAATGTGCACGAAAAGAATACGAGATTCATCGATTAAAATCAAAGAAAATTTCACTACGAAATCTTATCGGATGCAAAGACATGATTTAAAAACAAAAAATAATATTTTAATTTTTAGGAAAGGAGAGCTGAAATTTCGTGCAAATTTTCATTCAAATTATCTTGATTTTTTTTTAAATCTAGTTGAAAATTTACAAGTTATAAAATTCGTAAGGTAGCTTTTTTCTTAAAGGACATGTCACATGTGTAATAAAATATTTTGAAGAACTCGAAGCTGAGCATGGTATCATCAAACGGTTTTTTCCATCCTGAATATAATCAATATAATTATGGATCTAAACCGGTTGAGGGGTTTTCAACCTTATTTTTTTAACCAAAAATCTGTCGTATGAATTCCGGTCAGGTACACGATGCAAAAAAAAACGTTCGATGATACAGTATCAATAATACTATGTCTGAGCTTCGAGTTCTTCAAAATATTTTCTTGTGCCCTTTAAAAAAAAGGCACCTAAGTTGAATCAAATCGTAAGTTCATCGAAATATTTAGGTTTGACTTTGTCAATATAAAAAGGATATTTTTAAAATGACAGCGGTATCTTTTGAAATGTTTCCATATAAAATTTCATGCCAAAGAGAACTTCAGTTTTTAAAATGATATTTTTACTGATTTTTTTAAAATCATGTATTAGTCAAACGAATCGCTAGCAATAGAATTGAAGAATAATAATGAAAAAGTTATTGTTTTTTTATCTGCGCAATAAAAATTTAATAAAGTTAAACTCCTAAAATTATTTTTTTTCTTTTACCTGAAAGTTTTATTGTTTTAATTTACCTTTAATGCAGATTCTGGATCTCCAATATGCAGATGACATTTACTTCGAGCGACAAGGCAACTCTGATCGCCTGGTTTTATCATTAGGGCCTTTGTATATGCTTCGAGAGCTTTTCTATATTCTCCATTTGAAAATAACTTAACAATAAGTTATGTGGTGCGGGTGAATTTTGACAACTTGTTAAAAAAAACGTCCAGAAAAGGTCGATTAAATTTTTGAAACTTATATTTTCGAGTTCAAATTTTGAAACAATTTGTTCGGCCATAATTCTTATAATTTACGGCGCTTCTTTTGGGCTTAGTATTGCCATAATTCGGGCCAAAGATTTTGGTCAATTTGGAAAAAAATTGTAAAATTCTAGAACCCGATTTCAAATTTTCTTCAAAATTTGAGATCAGACCGGTGACATGTCATGACAGCCCAAATTTGACCCCTCAAATTTATTCATATGATTTCCGTTTAAAAATGATAAAAAATATGTTATGGTCGATGAAAAAGACCCTAAAAACTAGTGGTTTTTGGCTAGGTATAACCGATCCCACACTTAATGCAAGTTAATTTTCCTTTTTATGGTTTTCATATAACCGACAATTTTTTTTATAAAATGTAAATAATTTACCTTATCTCCCTCAGCTAAATAAGTCGTAAATGTGCTCCTTAAATCTTCCCCTTCATCGTAGTTCATTTTCAATTATTTTGACTAAAAATTTCTAAAAACAAAAAATTTTCAGACTGCGAAAAAATTGCTCAGTATCTCGATTCTAGAATTTTTTTTTGTAATTATCAAGTGATATATCCTGAAAAAAACTTAAAAATACGTGAATTTACAAAATAATGATTCGCAATAATTCCGAACTACAAACAAAAAAAATTCGAATTCTAGAATTAAAAAATTTTAGTAAGTTACGCATTCGATCCAATAAATAAATTAACAGTAGTTTTTATGCAGAAACATTTATGCTTCTTGGTAAAAGTCCTTCTGAGTATATCCCTTTGAAAAGTTTTTCAGTCCCATATTTGCATGAGTTCTAATAGCGGGATCGTCGGCATTGAGGGACCATTTGAGTCCGAAACCAGGAGTGGGACGGGAATTAGTTACTTCCCGGACAGTACCATCGGCAACATTACATACAACCATTGGTGGTAAAACTTGACGGCGATCGTCACGGTAGATATAGGCGACAGCTAAAAAATGTCAGTTGTTGAAAATTTAGTTTGATTATGCTAAAAAAAATCAAATACAGGGGGGGGCAATATCGCCGGCCCAATATCGTCGAATTTGCCAAAAACCTACGC
This sequence comes from Oikopleura vanhoeffeni, assembly GCA_004367855.1. NCBI lineage: Eukaryota > Metazoa > Chordata > Appendicularia > Copelata > Oikopleuridae > Oikopleura > Oikopleura vanhoeffeni. The sequence continues at coordinate 50,335 of SCLH01000122.1, forward strand.
AATTTGGCAAAAAAACTTCCTGCGATATAGGCGCCCAGTACAAAGAGGGTTCCCAATATCGTCGAATGTGCCAATATCGTCGAATTTTTTTGGCAAAAAACTTTCGGCGATATTGGCCCCCCCTGTATAAAATTCTAGGCTAAAGTTTTTTTATATTTTGAACTATGATGACGTAAAATCACGAGTAACTTTAAAATAACGTTGTCCTTTAAAAATTAAAGGGGTCTGTTTTTTGGGGAGACGTTGACTTGAACGCGCGTTCAAGTTGTAGCCAGTATACTTCTTGAACTACTAACAGTAGGAGAATGCCAGTGCGACGAAAAAATAATAAAAATGTAGTTCAAGTCGGGGGTTGTCTGCTCGAACTGACATTTTAGCTTCACCTATATATAGGCTACTACTTGAACTCATTTAAAAATATTGGATTAACTGCGGGGAATCCAGATAAATCTTGATTAAGCTAGATAAATCACGGTTTGAGTTTATAAAATTACAGCTGATCTTCAGATTTAATCTAAATAAAACAGATGAGCAGGAAGTTGGCACATACGATAAGTTTGACATTTTGGGTCATAAATTATGAGTCATAATATAACTTTTTATTTGTCGCCCGGTAGCCCAGTTTTCGATTATTACTGGGTTTCCACCGGAAATTATAAGTTTATCGAAAACGGCTCTACCGATTTTATTTTTTTAAGGAATCTTATTTTAATAATTTGTATTTAAATAAAATCAAGAAAACCTGACCGTCGTATTGAGATTACCCAAATACAGTGGCCTCCGCCGTAAGTAGGAACATTTTTCTTAAAAGTGCCTAATAGGCGTGCTTGGGATTTTCAATCATAATTTCTGAAAAGGTGGAAAAACTAAAAAATATCTTTCTTTTTTGAGTACTTACGGCGGACTTTCAGGATAAGTTATTGTTGCAGAACTCAAAAATGAATGATAATGCTTACTATGAAGTTTTTCATTTTTTGATGGAGGAGCTATTCTTTTTGGGTAAGTTCTTGGGGCCTGTTCATAAGTATATCGCATGTAATGTTCGTCAACACCGGTTCGACCTCCTAAGAATTGGGTGAACCAAACCATAAGTGGTGTCTGGACACGGTTTGCTTGCAATGCACGAGAAATTAACATTCTAGAAGAAAAAAAATAATAGAACTGAACTGATAGCCTATATCGGCAACAGTGAAATCAGCATGAAATCTGGCTAAGAAGTTAGATTCAAGTGCAGTATGAATATTGTGCATGATAGAGGAATCACATACAGATCAATTAGCCCAAAAAGTTGTCAACTCTGATTTTCAGTCCGATTATTATTATTATCGTGATTTTTAGGTACAATCGTGAATATCCATCTTTTTGCAAATTGGGACATAATACGCGTTTCTATACCAATATCGCCGGCGAACTTTTTCCCACATTTTTGGATCGGTAACATTTACTTCCATTTCTTCGAATTCGCATAAAATATCAAGTTCCATCAAATCAAGCTTCATTACCTCACAGGCTACACCGTGGAAAAATAAATTATCAGGGCAGCAACCTAAACATTGAAGTTTAAATCGAATTAAACTTAAATTACACTTTTAACCCTTGTGAGCACAAGAGCACAAGCTGTGGATCAAGCAAACCCTAAAAATCAATCCAAAAACGCGGATCGTAGAATATTTTCTTTCAAACACATTATAAAGAATTTTGATTCGGTTCCAAAAAAGGGGTACCGTAGAACGGCCTTTTTCGGAGAACGGCCCCTGTAGGACAACGGCCTTGCCGTACAACGACCCCTGTAAGACAACGGCCCTGTAGGACAACGCCCCCTGTGGGACAACGGAAACGTAGGACAACGGCCCCTAAAATGGAAAACGGCCACCCTGTAGGACAACGGCCTCCGGTAGGACAACGGCCCCGTGTAGGACAACGGCCCCCTTTAGGACAACGGCCCCCTTTAGGACAACGGCCCTTAAAATGTAAAACGGGCCTAAACAGAACGGCTATACTGTACAACGGCCCCAAAAATGGATATTTGATGACTTTATTAGGACAGACTCTTAGGACAAACTTTTTGGATCAAAATTTGTCATATTTTGACACTTTTGATGAAAATTTTCAATTTGATATATTTTGATAATTTATGCAATAAATTAAAAATATATCTAAATTTGGTCAAAAAAAGAAACGATTATTCTTTTTTTGTCCAAAAATTTTATTTGTTTCTAAAATTTTATTATCCTATTATTTAGGTTTAATTGATTATGGTTTGCTCGTATTTTGTTCAATTTCTTCAGGTTTTTGGCAGTTAACTGAAGAAAGTTTAACTGAAGAAAAAGCCGGTTCAGCGGGGGAAAATTGCATCGGTAGTTACTGCCTACTCAGAGGTCCAAAAAGTCAATTTTTCAAAAAAAAACGCAAAAAATATTTTTGGAACCCTGACAAGTTCAGCAATCTCGCTCTTGGCCGGTGTTTTTATCTTTTTTTTTCTAGGCTTTTTTGATACTTGGTCTTTACTATAAAGGGACAAAAAATAAATAAAGGTCTAGTAAAAAATAACTAAAAATAAGGAATCTTTTTTAAAATATTACAAAATTTTTTTTAAATATTACGAAATTTTAATTAATTTTATTCCTTAAATATCGTATTTAAACATCATTATTTTTCTATCCGCCCCCTTAAACCCCATCTGGGGACCGATATACTCGGCATATTGATGCCAAAAATTTCTGTTGAAAAGTTACTCATGTAAGTACCACAAAATGCATTTTTGTTCTTATCATGAAAAAAAATTTCGAGATTTTACTCAAAATTTTCGAGTTTTTTCAGATTTTTCTCAAAATTTTCGCTGGCCAAAATGACACTTCCCTAACATTTATTTGATCTCTGTGATTTGAAACACGCTCGTGCAGGTGGGGGTTAATTTCGAGAAAAATACTCAAAACACTTTCAAAACATATACGATTGATTTGGTGCATTTTTAAGGATGCGGACAACTGCACGGTTTTTTATTTTTGGCTCGAAAAACATGAGGGTGTTTTTGTGGGAGAGAAATTATCTCGAGGCTGGTTTTTAAAGTAAAAATTTTCAAAGTAATTTAAAGCATCTGGCGTCACTCTGTAAATCATTTTCGGTTAATCAATCTTCAAAAAAAAATCTAAAAATTTGCGGGAATGACATTTTGCTAAAGCCGAGAAATGCCAAATAATAGCGATTTTATTAACGTCAATTTCGGGGTTGGCAGTAGAAGGCCAAAAATCGATATTATATATCTTTCTGGAAGTAAAATATTTATTTCAGGAAAATATGATATTGATGTAAATTTGAGCGAAATTTAGAACANAAAAGTAAATTTGACAATTTTTTTTGATGGAAATTTCTCGAGAAAATTTACAAAACGAGAATTTTTCTCAAAAAAAGGCCAATTTCGAAATAACTTTTACTGAACTTTGTTTTTTCATTTGAAAAAATATTGTAAGAAAGGCAAAATTTGATTGCGAACAAGAATATCAGCATTTTTCTAGAACAAACATCTACTTTATTTTCAAAAAATTGGAATTTCCGATGTACGCTTTTCATTTTAGGGGCCGTTGTCCGGTGACCGTTTTCCATTTGAGGGGCCGTTGTACTACAGGGGCCGTTTTACTACAGTGGGCCGTTGTCCTACAGGAGGCCGTTGTACTACAGGGTGGCCGTTTTCTATTTTAGGGGCCGTTGTACAACAAAGGCCGTTGTACGATATGGCCGTTGTCCGAAATGTCCGTTGTACGATATGGCCGTTGTACAATAAAGGCCGTTGTCCGGAAAAGGCCGTTGTCCGGAAAAGGCCGTTGTCCGAAAAAGGCCGTTGTCCGGAAAAGGCCGTTCTACGGTACCCCCCAAAAAAATAATTGATTTTTTTTTCGAATGTTTGGTTCCAGTATTACGAGGAGTTGATTTATTAGGATTTTTCGCCTATGTTTCACTGGTCTTTGGTCTTTTCTCCCGTCTTTCATGTGACGGGAGAAAAAAAA
>SCLH01000122.1:81719-123155 GCA_004367855.1 Oikopleura vanhoeffeni
TTTTGAATTCGTAAAAATTTTCAAACAAATGCATTAAAAAATTTACCGCATTTTTTGTCCCAAAATTTTTCTGATTTTTTTTGGAAATCGTGAATAACAAAAAAAAATCAACTTCTAACTTTTCGCGCATGTCTAATATTTACTGACGCTGTTTGAAAAATCATAAAAAATTTAGTTGTCATTTTTTGTTGACATTTATAAAAATATTATAAAATTTTTCCGCAACATCAATTCCAAATATTATTAGTGGTTTTTCAACCTCCATAAAAATCAGGCAGAATCACTAATAATAATTAAATTTCTGGATATCTATTGACATCTACGTATGTCAAGTAATGGGATCGGTCGCGCGATTACATTCTCTAAAATATTGATGAAATTTAACAACACTTTTCTATTTTTGCCAAAAAAATCTCAGAAAATCGGGTGTAATATGGCGTCATTGTCTTTGATAGTCAGGACATTTATTTAATCAATCAGCACATTGAAGTCAATTTTTTTTCTAAAAAAGTTGTTTTTTCTTTATTTTTGCCCATTTTATGGAAAGAACTTTCATACTCAAACTTAGAGAGTGGGTCGCTGATTTTGGGCTTTCAGAACGACCATTTCAGGCCAAACTAGTAAAAGGTGAATCGAAAACATTTTGTACCTACAGAACTCTTTCTCGCGAATGTTCCAACACACAAAATCTGATACAATCCGTACTACGCACAACACACAAATTTAATAAGCGTCCCAGAAAAACTAATAAACTATCTCTGCTGGCAATACATCATTTTTTGAGTTTTGTTGGCAGGCCTAGACAACACAAATAGCAACATGTTCCATAACTTTGCAAATTTGGCTTTTGACGGCCAAAAAACGAGTTCTTAAACCAAAACTATGCAAACTTAAATTTAATTTTGAAAGTGTGCCGAGTTAGAAATTGCACAACAGAACCTTAAAAGTGTTTGAATTTACTAAAAAATTCTTTTCGAAGCATTTTGTCAATTTTCAATTGTTGGTTTTGCTAAAATTTGTCAAATTCACAAATAAAAAATTGACATGCCCCGAAACACGCAAATCAAAAATTCTAAAAAATGTAGTGATTGATTGTTAACAACTCTTAGCTTCATAAAAAGTATGAAACTGAAGTTCATGATCAAAATTGGTGGGAGAGAGCTTTTTACGGAGCCTCCTAAATTCATTTTTGATTTATTTTTTTGTCTTTTTTGGCCGTCAAAAGCAAATTTGCAAAAGCTAGTGAGAGAGTCTGTATTGTTGTTGTCTAGCTGACACAAAAAAAAAATGAGTAAATTGACAGAGGAGATAGTTTATTAGTGTTTCTTGGGACGGCTTATTAAAATGTTTGTGTGTGTGGTAGGTGCGATTGTATCAGATTTCTGTATGTTGGAATTTACCGCGAAGGTCGGTTCTGTAGGTAACAATGTTTTCAGAATATCACCTTACTAGTTTGGCGTGAAATGGTCTTCTAAAGGCCAAATCAGCGACACCCAATACTTACCCTACCTGCACGAGATGTCCTACCCTCACTGCGCACGAGAGTGTTTTAGAACACCAGATAGATTGCTTATATAACTAATAGCAAAATAGCTTTTAAGATTTGAAATTAATATTTATGGTTTCTAAAATTTCAAATTTACTATTCAAATAAAAATTACGCGAGAGGTGTTGTGAAGTTCTGAAACACGCTCGTGCAGGTGGGGGTTAAGGAAACTTTTTATGTGCAAAACAGTTTGGAGACTTTTAGCGGAGTACACCCGATAATGGCTGAAATTTAATAATATTGTCTCAAAAAAAAATCTGACATCGGGTTTAGTTGGAAATGGAGTTTCAATGAAAAGTGATTTTCAATATTTTTACAGATACTCAGTTATGTTAAAAAATTAAAAATATAAACGTTTGCAAGAATGAACACTTTTATTGAAGATAAAAAACAATTCACATTTTTTTCTTTCATACATGTATATCGCTCTGAAAAAATGAACCAATCTGCCGGATCGCTTCCACCCCCTTAAATAATTTAAGAGATAGAAATAACAATCTGTGAAAAGCGGACATTTTTAGCTTTACTGCAATGTATGTTTTGCCGGGTTTCTCTTATTAGCAGTGCTAATTTAGCACGAAAACATTTCATGGCGCTTACAAGTGCTTTATGTACAACTAACAACACTATGAATTTCATTCTATGCTTGCGGTGAAAATCCGACATTGAAATTTTTGGTTCACAAATTTAAAGTCGAAAATTTTGAAGAGTTTGAAATTATGCTAAAGCTGGTGAAGATTCATTCACAAATCGCCAATTAGTTGACAATACCCGTTTCAAGGTTTTGGAAAGCCTTTCAAGACATCTCTAACACAAGAAAAACTGGATCGTTGAATAATTTTTTTGTCGCCCCTGGGCGGTACTATTCTTATACAAAAATCTAGAAAGTTAATCGTGGGGAAATACGCCTAGTTATATCATACATTTAACGATATAAAAATACAATGCCGTACTTTGGACATAGTATCAACTTTCAATTCAATTGAAACCATAGCATTGCAATCGAACTTGATACTTTGTGATGTACAGCAAATAATTTGGGGTATCAAATTGTGAACTTATTATGACAATGGGAAACAAAACATCATTTTTATTCAATAAAAGACCTTCGAACATTTTGTATTTTATTCATATTTATTCAATTTTTCACACAATATAATAAGCTTGAGTAAACGATGAAAAAGTTCTAAATACACGGGATACTTTGATGAAAACAATTTTTGAAAATCAAGAAGAGTTCTCTTGTACAATACTAATCTGGGGAATCATATTCAAGTCTAATATTCAGCAAAATGAATAGTTCCAGTTTTAAGCCAAATTCTAACCCCACAAAATATCATTCCCCAGATGAGGGTTGTAGAAACTCTTATTTTTATGTTTATGGAGTCTCACATCGGAGCGGAGCGCTTGAGCGGAAAGGCCTAAAATACCTTCATGGTCTTTGAATATTTCCGATTTTGTCTGTTTAGAAATAATTTCTTTCGGGTTTTCGGTAAAATTCGTAAGTTTTGCTCATTTTGTTTGCTTAGACAGAGTAGGCTTAGACAGGCTTCAAAGTAAATATTTTTATTATTTTGAAAAAAATAATATCGTTATTTTATCCAAAAATGCGATTTTTAATACAGAAATGTACAATTTTTTATCAAATTATTTAAAAAAATTTGAGAGAATATTTAAAACAATCTATTTTTATCCAAGGATAGGTTAGGTCGTTTTGGTATAAAGGGGTCACCATTTTCGTGACGATTACAAGAAAACTATAGTTTCTATATAAAAGATATGGAGAAACCGTTTTTTGCATTCAACGAACCACTAAAAAGGCTCAATACAGAAATGTTTTATGGGTCATTTCTCATACGCTTAACCGGTAACCGGAAATCTATTATATAGGCATTTTAGTACAGTAAAATGTTTTAAGTAGGACACGTCCTAAGAATATTAAAAGTACTGTGACAGTACTACAGTACTGTCCTAGAAAATGTACTATATTGTTCCCTAAAAATACAGTAAACTACTTTTCGAAGGAAAGTACTTTTAAAATCCTTAGGACGCTTCCTACTAAATACACTTCACTGTATAAAACTGGACAATTTTCCGAAAATATTTTTTTTATTTCAGGTATTCGCTCAAAATACAGTCAAAGTACAAAATATTACAATGACCATATAATATGGTCCATATTATTATAAACAATCATAAAAATACATGCTTTCAGATGATTTCAGGAAAAAAATATTTGGGCTTCGCGGACCCATAAAAATAAAATTACGGTTTATATCAGGTGAACCGGATGTCAAATTAAATTGCAAAAATTTCTCTATTATGCTTTTTTTGGTTGGAAGTTGAATGCGAAAAACCGTTTTTCGATATATCCTGAAGTTTTATTGTCATCGTCATGGGAAGGGTGGCACCCTTAATACCAAAACTACCTTAAAAGGTACTAAAGTTAAAATCGCATTTGTGGGTAACATTTTCAAAATTTTGGCAAAGTGCTTTCTAATTCGAAACTAATGCTCGCTTATGGAAACGATTTTTTTCAAAACAAAAGCTTTTCTTAAAAAAGTGTACAGTGTAATATCTGTAACTTGCAATTTTACAGAAGTTACAAAATACTTGAAAGATGTTTCGTAGAACATTGAATTATGGATTGGAAATCCATTCAAAAAATTAACTCCTACGATGCGGATTTGAATATCGTACAAAAACGTTTTTATGAATTTAGGACTAATTGAATTTTCTGAAAATCTTGAAATAATTCAAGGCAATGTTTAAGCATGCTCTAGCATAATATTTCTATATATATTTTTATACTATGCTCGCGTTCTCAAAGTTTACTTTCATAAGTTAAAATTTTTTGACGCTGCTGTTCTATTATTTGATTTTGACGTTCTATTATATCTTTTAATCCTGAATCGCCTTCATTATTTGAAGTTTCCGACATTTTCTCGTTTTTTATCATTTCTTGGCATCTGTCAGATTCGCGGTCTAATAACTTTTTCATTCCGTCGATTTTATCTTGAAGCTGCATTTTGAACGACTCTTCAGCTTCGGTTATTCGACGGTCACATTCTTAAATAAATTGTCAAATAAACTCATATAAAAATTAATGGCGTCGTTGTTTTGCTTAAACTTTTAACATACAGTTGAACACAAAAAATAATTAGAATTTTTAGTTGCGTTTTTACCCAATTTTAAAATCACAAAATAATTTTTGGTATGCAAACATACCGCCGCCAAAAACTACAGTAATAGACTTTAAACGGACAGGAAGAAATCGTTATCCTGTCCGTTTAAGGGGGTATATCTGTCTGATTAAATAAAGGCCTTAGAGGCATTAAAAATAGATACGGGGTGATAATTAAGTGTACTAAGAACCCAATCATCAAATTTTTTTTTCGAAATTTACGCATTTTTTCGATTTTTTTCAAGTATTTTTTAAAAGATGAAGTGAAAAAATAACGTTTGCTCGAATTTGACCACTAAAACTTCAAAATATCGACTTGACGTAAGCCAACTTTCTCATCAGTGTTTCACTGTNTTGCAAAAAAATCCCGCGAGAGTCTCTTACAATTGTTCTTAGAAATACTTCATAAAAATTCGAGCCATTTTGCAAATATATCCTAAGAGGAGATAGATTTTGAAGTCTGAAATTGTGATAAATCGTCGGTTATTTGGCGTTCTAGAATTGTTCCGTCGCGGGATCAAAAAAAGGCCCATGAGCAAAGATTGACATACTACGTTACGTGATCTGTGAACATTTGAGCTCAATTTGATATACCGTCTGGGAGGAGATAGATTTTGCAGTTTGGAAAAGGTCACCTTTCTCATGAGCTCTTAGTTTTCAGTATATTTCACCGACAAAATGTCAAATCAGAGTCGCATACCCCCTTTAATCGTGGCAGAAATTTTTGGCCCGACCCTGTCCATCCGGGTTGTCTGTTTAAATTCATATTACTGTAATATGTAAAATTACCCTCAATAAAGATTGAAATAACTTGTGTGGTGATTTCCATTTTTTTTAGAAATTTTAAACTTACCTTGTTGACTGAGGTTAATTTGAGTATTCTTTTCCCACATCGACTTGATATTTTTACTCTGTAGTTCTCTCAGACTCTCTTAAAATTCATAGTTAAATCATCATTCTTTTTTTTTAATTTTAAAAATAAGCGTAATTGAATCCTTAAACTAATTAAAAATTGTGGTATTTTAAGGATTCAGGAACTGATTTTTCAATAACTTACGAGCTACTACTCCACTCAAGCCAAATATCACCAAAGATACAATAAGAACTTTAAAAAGAAGCAAATTAAAACTGTCCAAAATGGAGGGTTTTCGAAAATGCAAAAATGGTGACTGACGATTTATAAAGAACATAACATTTATCAAAATAATAAATTCATATGTAAAAGATTTTGGATATAAAACGAATTATCTGTTTGAAATAATTAGTTAGTTGTTTTGACCACATAGACAAAAAACACTATCCTGTTTTAAATAAATATAGGATTATCTTTACGAGATTATTCTCAGAATTTTTCCCCTATAATTAGGTGGATTTATTTTAGGTCCACTCAGTTCGATTTCTGCTGGGAGAACTAGACAAGTTAGCACAAACGGTTGTTTTGCATGAGAAGTCTTGAGAAAAATAAACGAGGAAATTTTTTTAGGCTTCCTAGATGGATTACGTGACCGGAAATTAGTCAAAGAATTTGCTCGGAATCACCCAAATAACCGGTTTTTCACGAATTACCGGTAAACCGGTCATTACAAATTTTGGTAAAGATTAAAAAATCACGAAACAAGGGAGGTTAACTAAAAGCTATCTCCTACAATTTTGGAGATACATTTCAAGTTCATACTCTATATGAAAACTAATGAATTGTTTATCAACTTCGCTGGTCGTTTTTCGAAACACTTTTTTATTTTTGTTCTTCTGAAAATTATCATTTTTTTTTAAATGCCAATTTTTTTCTGTTGGTGTTTCAGAACTAAAATAAGCACGAAAAATTATTTTAACTTTCATATGTTGAGCTTGTTTTGCGCCGCCCACTACCTTAAGGAACTGTGAACTATTTAATTGGATCATTATTCTCTAATCGTGATAAATATTTTGGCGGTCACCGACTGTCACATGAAATCATAAAAAGTGTGAATTTTTCGAAAATCCAAGCCTTATTCATTCGATGTTTCTCCATTTTCAGAAATTTATTTTAAGAACAAAAAAATATTTTAAGACTTACTATAAAGTCTGTTTTGCCCCTGGGCGAAGTCGCCCGGCATCAAAATACATTACGAGAATCTAACTCACAGTTTTTCTATATTTTTAATGAACAAAAACAAGAGATTAAGCGACGATAAAAATATTTCAAACATTATATCGGATTCGATTTCAGATACCTTTAAAAATGTCTAGGAGACCAAGGAAAGAAAATTTAGCAGGTGATGGGTGGATTTCTTCAACGAGAACTACTCTGAGAAGACTCAGAAGAGATGCTCCTCACTTTTTGGATATTTTTTATGTGGTTACATTAATATGTGTTTTGTTACTGGTGGATATTATTTATATCGGAAATAAACATAGGTAAATTGATTATTTCAAAATAGATAATTTAGATGATAATTTTTTGAAATAATAACTTCAATTTTAATTTTACGATTTGCACTCAAAAATTTGAATTTTATGGGAAGAATAATATTTTTGGTTAATTGCATGGTCACCAACTTAATCATTTTGACTTTTTGAAAAAGTGTGACAAACCGAGTTTTGGAGTTTTAAAGTGTGATCATCGATGACCTTTTTATACTCTGTATGGATCTCCGATTTTTTTAAATTTCTCGATAGGAAATAAGACAATTATTTGGGATTTTTTTCGAAATTTCAAAAGTATAAAATGGTTGGCAATTTAGAGTAAAAGGGAAAATCCCGACTTAGGACTAAGAAGCTATTTAATTTGACTTATTCTCGGTGAATTATATTGAAAACTAAAAGCTCATGAGAAAAACCGAAGATACTGATTTGTGGATCCATCCTTGATCTTGCGACTCAGTACATCAAAAATTGTTTTTGACATTAACACTTGTTGTTACAGTATCTTTACAATGGGACATTTCCGAAACTTGTAAATCTATCTCCTCCTAGGCGTTATATCGAAATTAGCTCGAATTCCCACAGAAAACGTAACGATGGCATGCCGAAATTTAAGCGTGAGCTTTTTTTGATCAGATAACTAAACAATTCTAGAACGGCAAATAACCAATTTTTTTTTGCAATTTCAGACTTTAAAATCTATCTCCTCCGCGGATAAATTTTCAAAATAGCTCAAATTTTTACCAAGTAGTCCTCATAACATTTTAAAGAGATACGCGCGAGCTTTTCTGAAATTGCTTGTTAGAATCAGAAATATGATTTTTTTGATTAATTTGAAAAAAACGAAAAAAAAATGTCACGTGATGAGACTGAAAAACCACTGAAATCAAGTTGATAATTTACTGATGAAAAAATGTTCTTATGGCATATGGAAATTTGCAACCTAGACGCGTCAAATTAGCGAATATGTTTGAAGCTACAAAAATAGTTAAAAAAATCTGAAAAAGCGAAAAAAAGTTCGAAAATTTTGAAATATTTTTTTTTTCATTTTGCACTTTCAAAACATTGGCAATCGATTTAAGGCATTTGTATAAAACAATACCGGCAAAAAAATTAGAGTCGCATACCCCCTTAACCACGATAACATGACGTCTATTTAAAAGATCCTTTACTCTCATGAAATAAAGTCAAATTCAATAAAAATAAGCACCTTATTTTTTGCAATAATAAATTTTTACGAGAACGTTTTTAAATATAACTTTTTCAGGTCTTGCTCTGAACTTTAGCTAATTTCAAAATAAAAGAACTGTAATTGCCTCGCGACCTTTTTAGATAAACAACAGACAACCCATCATTGATGGCTACCAGACGTCACGTGCTGTAACCTTATATAAATAAGTAAAGTATTTTAGTGGCGAATTACAAAAACTTAGTTCAATACATCATACTGAACTGCTGGGGATGCACGCGAAATTCAAAGAACAGGTTTGCGTTTTTATCTGCTATTTAATATGACCAATATTTTTTTTGTTAATTCTGGTTAAATTTCTGATAAGGCTTTTTAGAAGATTTTATTAATATTTCACAGCTCATTTTCTTCAAAATGACTAAGGTGCGAACTGAGAACCTATAAAACAAACTTTTTCATTTTAAAAATGTATCGGCGATCCGAAAATACGATTCAAAGCAGAAAATTTTCATCTAAAAAATCTTCAAAAAAATGTTTGAACATTTTTGGTAATTTTAATGAAAAAAACCGACCAGAACATTTACGATTTTTAATTTTGTTATCGGTGCCTTTAGTAGAGATTTTTTTCAAAAATATCCCCTTCAATATAGTGAAACCGGTAAATTTAAGTAAAAACCGGTAAAAAGTAAAAATTTTGCCTGGTTCGCACCCTAGACACAAAGCTAGCATTATTTAATAATGTTAATTTTTGAAAGGCCACTGTTTAAATTTCTGTCGATAGGTACAAAAAGTGAATCAAGCGCACTATGAAATGCAAGACATGAAGAATAATAATCACGAAAAACATAATGAGAAATTAAAAGAAAAAACATCCAATGAAATTGATAATATTGTTAAGGAACACAGGAAAACATCAAAATAAAATATACATGTAAACATATCTAAAGGGATCCCAAGACACCTAATTTATCTTTTTTGTCTATCACAAAAAGATTGATAAGATGCTTTGGGATATTTTTTTTATATAGGTAAAATATTTAAATGTTTATCCTTTGAAAGCGTTTATCAGAAGAGTTATTATCACTCAAAGAAAAACAGCATGAGGCCATTGACAACCATCATGCTGAGGTAGCCGAAAGCCCAGGTCATGATGATCACGATGAGCCTAAAAAGGAAAATGCCCCAAAACATGACGAAGAATAAAAATTCAAAAATCTGAATTTGCCAAATATTAAACAAAAAAGTAAAAATTTTAGAACAGAACATATCCCGATATTCTGGGAATGTAATCTTTCTATCTGAATGAGCCAGTGTTCGCTCTAGCTATTTATATCATGTACAAAACTAGAATTTATAATTATATCCCACAAAACCTAAACCACTGTTCAATATTATTACAACCGGCCCATATAGCTGTATATTTGATAATTTCATAAAGCTGTAAGAGATTTGTACTTATCTAAATTAGCATTAAGGGGGTTTTCAACACGGCAAAACCTGATTTCAGACATTTTGAAATGTCCAATTCGGATACAGACCAATTATTTTTAAGTCCCAATATCTCAACCCCCGCCTATTTTTTCCTCCCGGCATCGCAAACATTTCCCAAAATTTCTCAAAAATGAATATGTATTTTTTTCTGAAATATATATCCTTTTTTGAGATATCCATTTAAATAATTTTGTTATTTCGAGCTCAAATAGAGTTGGCAACCAACTTGAAACCTTATTTTTTACACATTGGTTTTTGTCATTATACAGCTAACCCTGCCCGATTATTTCTCAAGCTTGTAAAATATTAGTAAAATTTGAATGAATAAAAATCGGAAATTATTTATGAAATCCAAAACCAACAGCTAAAACTCCAAGCATTATTAAAGTTGATAATTTGAAAAATGAATTGTTTTCTTCAGTTGATTTTCCATCAATCAAATCTAAGTCATACAGTTCGCATCCCGACCCGATTCTTCGCTCATTTAATTCGAACGAATCTGAATCTGACACTTCGCTCACATCGAATGCCGAGTTATAGTCAAAATAAAAGGGTAGGAAGTTTTGAATTTTTTCTAACATTTATTTCGAAAAATCGTGCATTGCCCAAAAATGTAAGCCGAGTGAAAAAATTAAAATCAGATCCGATAAGTAAATTACACGTATTTGATAAAAAAAACTTAGAAAAATCTGAAATTTTGCAATTTTTTGAGGTCGTTTGGATAAAATTATTTCTGGAAGCAATTAATTTTGCTTTAAGGTTTTCAGTTTAAAAAAAAATGTGCCAGTTTCAAATAAAAAAAAATTTTTGGTAGAAAATTTTTTAAGGTATTTTTGCGTTTATGACATACACTTTATACAATTACAAAAAAATGCCTACGAAACACTGCGAACTTTTATGCTTTATATGTGCCTAGTCGCCATGACAACGGTATACCGCGGTACATGAGTTTTAAACTGCATCGAGGACCAATTAAAATAACAACATGAATAAATACTTATTTTTCTACCCTACCCATCTGATAATTATTTTGTTCATCCAAAGCTATCCTTTAAAAAGTATGAATAGCGAATGTACCATTTTTAGGGTGTACAATGGGCCAATTTTGAAGGCTCGAAATAGAAGTGACCACTCGAGGGTTCAACAAAAGAATATATGTACTTTGGTCCGTAGGTTTGCCGTGCGCACGCTGACTATATTATTGCAAATAAGATTCAAATACAAAATTGAGTAAATCTTACTTTGAAGTAAATGGATCAAAAACTGCCCACCCTAAAAATCGTTTCCAAAAATATTTAATTAAATTTTTCTGTTGTTAACAGTTCAAAATTAATTTGTTATCATACTGTCCTTAAATCGGTAATAGTTTCATTAGCATTTTCTAAAAGTTCTTGATTTTCTTGTAATTCATAAATAAGTTGGTCTTTTGTGACCTCCTCATCATTATCAACATAGTGTGACAATGTATCTTCTAAAAAATAAACGCGAGTTTTTAATGAAAAGTTTTCCTTCTCCATTTCTCTGAAAGAAGGGTAACCATTCTGCAATTAAAATTGTATGTAGGTTTGCGTTCGCCAGATTTTCAAAATATTTTTCGTCTTATGAGACTGCTTGAATCAAATTTGAGATCTAGCGCGACCAGGCAAGAAAAAATATCCTACAATATTTTTGGTATCATTAAAAACTACTGGGGTATTCGTCTAAGAGGACAGAAAATTTTTTGTCGTTTTGTCCACCTGAAAACGTGTCGTTTTGTCCATTTGAGAAAAATTTCACTAAAAATGCTCTAAAAAATCGAAAAATAACGCTAGAGAGCTAAAAATACAAGCCAAATGTGCGCAATACTTAAGCGCAAATTTTAAAAATTGGGAGTAATTACTCACCTGGTTAAATTATTTTTCAAAAAAAAAAANAAACATTTTTTAATGATGTTCAAATTGTAGCCCTTGAAAAAATATTAAGTTCAGTACAAAGAAAAATTTCAAAAGTTGTCAGCTGCTGCTGAAAAATGTAAACCAGTTTTTAAAATTGCGGAAAATTTTTGACCATAACGGCATTTTCCCAAAATAAGGATCAATGAATGACATATTCCAAACCTTATTTTATAATTAAGTGATTAATCGCGTGATTTTATTTGGACTATGCTGTAATGAGAAAAAAGTCTTACAAACGTTTGTCCCCAAATTTTTTTGACGTACTTTTTTGAATTACCGTATATCGCTAATAGGTTTTTCAAAAAATACTCAAAATATAATAATGAATAAAATCGGATAACAGAGTCGCGTTCTACCCCTACAATTACACTATAATGCATATCTTTCTACTTCTGGTAAATTTCAGAGCTCCAGAAACTGACTTGGATGGAGTGATGTAAAAAATCAATTCGATTGCGTCATCTCAAATACAGTAAATATGTACTGTCGTATTTGTCTGAGAGGACAGAAAAAATTTTGTCGTTTTGTCCACCTGAAAACGTGTCTATTTGAGAAAAATTTCACTAAAAATGCTCAAAAAAATCGAAAAATAGCGCTAAAAATGCAAGCCAAATGTGCGCAATACTTAAGCGCAACTTTAAAAACAAAATTTAGAGTAATTAGTTACCGGGTTAAATTTTTTTTCAAAAAAAAAGAAGATTTTCAAGAAAAAGTTGAATTTTTTTTTAGAAATCTACTTTGAAACAAAAAAAAATTACCTAGTTGACTGATAACTCATTTATAAGGTACACCTATGATTTTGGTATCATTTTTGGCCATATGATCAAACAATTTAAGAAGTTATAAGACAGCGTTGTCGTTTCTGGTCTATTATTCCTGGATTATTCGGCGTTTCTTTTTTTGAATTGATCTGGACTGACGGATAGGACTTTATAAGAATTTTGATGATTCAGAACAGTTATAAAATTTATAAATACTCACAATCACGTTTTAATAAACTTAATTTTTGCTTATAAATAACTATAGTATAATATTATATTACCGTTTGAAAATCCAAATTGCTACACGATTCTTAAAAAAACACAAACTAGAAAATGTATGATGGATTGTACAGATGTTAACATCTTTAACAGCGTCGCATTACATCGTTTTCGTACTCAAACTAATCTAAAATATCCTAGGCTGCACTAAAAATTCAGGTTTCATCAAAATCCGGTCCTTTTTTAAAAATTTTCTTCAGCAGCTCAGAATTTGAATGCATTTTTTTCAATTTCCGAGCAGAAGATTTTTGAGCATCAGCAGCTTCCAGGCGAAAAAAACAAAAAAAAGAATCGAAAAATCAAATTTCGCTACAGTATTATGGGTATTTATTTTTTTTCACTACAATTATTCGAATTAAATTATTAACAAAGAATAAATATTTGTTGATAATGAATCTTAGGTTATACTGATTTAAACAGCATGGTCACGCGTGACCATTTGTTACTATGGGTCCTGAAATAGTCTGCAATTCTGAGAGCAAAAAAAATTTTGCCGTTCTTACCTTATTCTACACAGATCATTGAACAAGAGACAATTATCATGTGTATGATCAGGTTACTTCTAAAGCCCACTAAAATATAAGTTATATCATATAACATACTGAATGTCTTGGGGACATGCTTTATGTACCATAATGAGTTAACTAAACGCCTATTTATTATTTATTTTATGACCCCTTAGCATTACTATATGAGATATAGGACTCTTTTTCATGAAAATGATACGAAGCGTAACCAATATTTGGGAGACCATCATCACGACCTTGAACATAAATAGAAGAAAATGGAGATTTTGGAATTTGAACTGCGAATGGTTGAGTATGGAAAAATGATGGTCAAAGCAAAACTGAGTAATCAGGATTTGCCTTGACCAACACCTTAAAATATAATTTTGCAAAAAATGATAACCATAACCTAGAGGAATTCCATCGTGCCCATAAAGATGGCGTAAACCCAATCGTTCGCTACAAATACAAACAGCACCATTTCCAGAACTGAATGTTCAAAAATAAATTTAAATTATCTACAGAAGTACTACTCGGTATTAGTGCGGCCGGAATCAAAAGTTGAAAAATTGCACAAAATCAGAAAATACAATAGCTTACATTTTTTCTAGCACACACTTTCTACATGATAAATGACCACATTTTGTTTCTATAATATCCTTCATATCAGATAAACTGAAATTGGCTCCAAAACGATATTTATTTTCGGGTCAATAACAACATCCCAATTTTGAAGGATGTCTTAATGATACAGTAGTATGACTAAGGTCAGCAGCGAACATCAAAAATCGATAAAAAATATTTGACTTTTTTGTGGTTATCGGCCAAAAAACAAACAATTTCATTATGAGCGATAATTATAGCACTACCTTTATTTTTTTTATTTCGATGCGAAAAAAATTTGTTATAATTATTCATCCATCATATTTGTATTCATCTATCATAGCAGAATTGGACAGTGTTTCAGATGCGGTAGATATTTTTTAGTAATAATAAGTCGAGTTTTGGTATCAATTCTAATAGAATAGATTCTATTCAATAGAATTATTCTATGTTTGATTTTTTATAAAATTTTCAATCTGAATTTTTGAAACTTAGCCTGCTGCGTACCCGGATGATTCTGTCCGGTTTGTCCGTTTAAAGTCATGTCACTGTTGTCATAATTTACCCAAAAAAATCTTGAAAATAACAAGAAAAAGTTTTTTTTTCCACGAAAAAAGAGGGGTTAAAAAACATTTTTTATAAATTTCCAAACGATTAAAATCATCATAAAAATCAATTAATTTTCTCTTAGAAATTATAAATTTTGGAGCCCGTTACAAATAAAACAAAAATTTTTCATTTTATAGGAATTCGTCAGCAATTTTATAAAATGATTTTTCGAATAAATTTCGTAATTTAGATCTTTATTAAACTCCATAACACTTCGTTTATTAAATCCAGTCATAGTCACAGTTCCACTTTCAATTTTTTCAAAATCAGAAGAGAAAATAAATTCATAATTCCAGAGGGTGATTCCAGGAACTAATGCTTCCTCTTTAGCACGGTTGAAATCTCGTAAATCATATCTCATTTTTTGTAATCATCAGTCAGCGAAAATCAGGTACAATGCAAATAACTAACATTTTTTTTTGAAAAATACAGAAAGCATTTTTAAAATGTTCTTTAAAATTATGAAAAAAAGTACAGTAAGAAAAATAAAAAAAAATAAGAAAAAAAAAGGTTTGAAATATTTGGAAAAAATAGTTAACTAAAGGGAAAACATGATACGAAAAAAATTCAAAAAAGGTTTGAAATTATTTGAAAAATTGATCGGGTAAAAATGAGAAAAATTGTAAAAAATATGGAGAAAGAAATCAGAAAAGATTAAGCAAATTGAGAATAAAATATATAAAAGAATATAAAGGAAAAAATCGAAAAAAAAAATTGGGTAAAAAAGTTAAAAAAAATAGTGAGAAAAAAAAATTTGATATTTAGGAATAATTTGAAAAAAATATGAGGGAAAAATAAAAAAAATTAGAAAAAAATAGTGAGAAAAAATATGAAAAAAATATTGAGGAAAAAATAAAAGATTTGAAGAAAAAATAATTTTAAACACGATGAGGAAAAAAATATTTCAATATTTCGCCTCAAGGAAAATTGGAATTTTTTTTTGAAATTGTCTTTATGTTAAATCAAACAGCTTTAGCGTTAACGCTTATAGGCACATTGTCATCCGCAAAAATGGCATACAATTATCGTGAATCTTTTTTTCATCAGATTTTTTTTAGCAGAAAGCTTGTGGAAACAGAATTTTTTATTCGATGTTTCACCTGGCCTAAAGTCCAAGAAATTTCTCCTTTAAACTGTCTGAAATTCTCATCATATTCAACATTTTGAAAGTATTTTTTTTCAACTGGTAAATTTCCTTCGCTATTTAACCAGTGTGGAAGAGGATTTTCGTAACTTATATAACATTTGTCAGCACTTTCGAAGTGATAGGATGCCAGACCAACTGTACTTCCTTGTACATATATATTACCAAATGGTGCTAAATATCGTTTTATCATATAAGTAATTTTATAAGGAGTAACCAACGATACTCACTTTTTTAAAACTAATACCCAGGCGGCCAGGCCCACTTCAAAACCTAATTTTAGCTTATCTAGAGCATAGATACCAAATTTCTAAAGGTAAAATTTCTTACATAAAAATTCGAAGATTCCATTGCCATCTTTTGTTTTGATATCACTCAGTTTCAAAATTTCTCTACAATAAGGACATTTCGGAATACTTAACACTTCTTGGGCACTTATAACTACGACAAGGATTTCCATATTTCAAAATAGTCTGGGAGTAGGTGTCAAATGCAATATCTACCATAATTTAATTTTTGAAGAATTTCAGGCAAAAATCAGATCTCATAATTTCGACGGAAACCGTAATATGCGTTAAAACTCAAACTTAGATGCAAAAGTTTTTGAAAGCAAGCGAAATCAATAGAGGCCTGGTTATTTGAGAGGCAGGCTTCCAAGAAGGCCATCTCTTAGGCGATTTTCCATCCCGAATCCCGAACTTTTCCTATATTTTGCTACTGTATGAAAAGGGCATAGTAGCCATCCTTTTTGATAGCATGTTGAGATAGTTCAAACCGGTGAGATAGTTTAAAACCGGTACATACGGTGACCCGTAATTTTTGTATGTACCATTTCCAAACTATCTCACCGAAAATTTTGAGGGCCTAAAAACTGACCAGGACGTATTTTATAATTCCAAAACATGATCAAATCCTGTCCTGTTCGAAATAAGCAAAAATTACAAAAGATATGATTGCATTTAGTTTTCAGATAGGAATCGTCTGTTATAATACCAAAACATATAGGACATTCCCCATCATATTCGCTCATTTCTATCGAAACTCAATCTCAATTAGAAAAAAATTACTTTTTTTATATTATGATTCATATTGCCGTCCGAATAAAAGACCTAACTGTGCGACGAAAAACACAACAGTTAGATGCAGTTTCAGATAATATTATACCAAATAATTAGTTTGCGGAGGTGATGCCTACCCAAACTAATTATTTAAAATGAATAAAGAGTTTTTGGTCAACACAAATTGTCGAGGAAGCAAATATTGTGTCCCACTTGAATTATCTCATTGGTAAATATCTTATTGGCTAATATCTTATCGGTTCATGCGTGAGATCCAAACTTCTCTTCATTAATAATTCAACAATGTTACTCTCAGGTTATGCGGAAAGAAGCTCATAATATTATTGGTTCGCACGTGACGTTTAGACTTCTTGTTATTAATAATTGAAGTAGCGCATGATAAAATATTGCGGGTGGGAATTTTGATAACACGTTGAGACCAGGCTTGTAAATATGAGTCAATTTCGTTTTCCTTTCATTCGTAGGTTTAAGCAAAACATAGGAAAAAGACCAGAAACTCTTTATTTACGACATAAAAGTCAAAAAAAATTCTATTTGCGAGATTTAAGTTTAGGTCCTTTTTTTTAGGTAGTACAATTGTGATTTCGACTGAGAGAACTAGACAAGATAGCGACAAATAGTTTTCTGCATGTGACACCTTGGAAAAAAATATGCAGTAGAAATTTTTTTTTGCTTCCTAGATTGATCGCTTGACCGGAAATAAGTCATCGAAATTGCTCAAAATGACCGAAAAAAACGATTATTTGCGAATTACCGGTGAACCGGTAATCAACGGAAATAAAGAAAAATTTCTACCATTACAAATTCGGTTAAGATTCAGATGCAAAAACCGTTTGTCGCTATCTAGTCTGGTTCTCTCAGAACAGATACCCCTTANAAAAAAACGACCTTAGCGAAGTGAAAAAGTGATATACAAAGGCTTTTGTATGTTTTTGAGAATGTTACATCCGATTCAAATAACATACAAAAGCCTTTGATTATTACTATTTCACTTCGCTAAACTTAAATCTCGCCAATATAATTTAGGAAATCATCTGAAACAACAGCTGTAACTACTTTAGTATGACCGGTTCAGATTTTCCATCTTGTCGCTATAAACGGATAATGCTGAAAAATCGAAAGTAAAATTTCAAAATTAATTTAAAAAAGCGGTGAAGAACGAAATGTGTAGTTTGTATCGAACAAGCTAATGGTTGCATTTTAAGACATTTATACCGTTTCTGGTTTCATTTTCCAGAAATTTTCGACTTTTTATTTTTTCGAGTACAAATGAAGAAAAATCAAATAATTTATACCCGCTACATTATTATGGTCCTCAAATATAAAATATTTGGAAAAATGACCGTTCTTATGGACGAACGTGTTTTTGAAAATTTTCGCTTATTGTAGCGAAATGTCAGCTATCTTGCCATAATAAACACGTTAGACGGTATGGAATTTTCCGTCGGACATTTAAGTTATTTTAGCAGGACGGCAATTAGGATCGCGGTGATATTTTAAGATATGTTTCCTGCAAACCTCCGTTTAACATGCAGACTTGCTCAAACTTAACAGTGAAATTGGGGAATCGAATAAACTAATAAATATAAATAATCAGACGAATAGCGTAGATTTAAAACAAGTTAATTTTAGAATTTGGTCTGTTTTTTAGTTGGCTGAAAATGACGCTTGAGATAGATGAAAGTTTCGATCTCCGGTTTTAACCCATAAATTATTGGTCTTTCGAACCCGCTCTTCCAGTTTTATTTTTATGTAATCTTGTTCAAAAAAAATCAAGAAATCCACAAAAATGTTAAAATTTTTGAGCCACCTAAAAAAACAGATCAAAGCTTATGTTTCATAACTTTCTTTGCACAATCATATTTTTAAATTCACAAAATTTCACAACAAATTTCTTACCTGTACAAGAAATACAAAACTTGCGGAAATGACGAACAAAATTTTTTGAAAGTTGCGCAAAAAACGAAATAACATCGTTGAAAATCTACTGATACAGCTGATATTTTCATCAAATTCATTTTTTTCGTTGGATTTATTGGCAAAAGAAACAAAAACAAAATAATTGAACAAAAAAGAGAAAGTTCGGCGATTGTATTTTTCTTATTTTTGACGCATTTATAAATAAGGAAATTAAACGTCAAAAACGTTCGAATAAATGGTATAGAACAATTTATATTCTAATTTTAAAATTCTAATCCACTATTCAATAGTGAACAAAAAGGTGCAAAGTGCTCTCTAAGACATCAGCCAAAATTTTGTAAATTTTTTTAGTTCAAAATACAAGTTTTGCGAATAAACCAGCAGGGTTATTTATAGGCAAAAACAAGTCCTAGAGAGTCTGAAAGTTTAGCCCTTTATTTTACCTTTTCAGAGTGAAAACTCAAATTTTGTGAAAAATGGTCACCTTATGATTCATAATAAATTGATACATATGTATATTTATACATATGTTAACGTATATATAAATTTTTAGAATGATTTTTTTTTCAATTTTATCTTTTTTTATTGTATTATTTCCGACATCAAGCATTTATCAGTAAAATACAACATTGTTTACAGAAAACACCTCAAAACGAGTAAATTTCTCACTAAATTATTTTAATATTTTTCTCAAAATAATACTGAGAAATTTCTTAAATTTTGAAGATTATACAATAAAAATAAATAAATTTGAAAAAAATATTTGCATTCTGAATCAAATCGCAAACAATAAATATATATTGTTACATAGAACAATTCTGATTTCCAAAAAACAGATAAATGATAATTGTGAACAGTTACTTTTAATTTGTTTTGTATAAAATATAACAAGGTTTGTTAATCTAGTCAAAAAGTTGCGCTTTAAAAATTGGGCGAAATCACAAAAATTTTGATTTCTAGCCAATCAGCATGCAGGATAAATATGGCCGGAAAAGTCTAAGCCTGTGATTGGTCAAAAATAAAATTGTGTCAAACGATCAAAATAATTACGCAACTTTTTGCATTTGACAAAAATAAAGTGCATAACAAAAGATTTATCGTATTCTATAAATAAGTTCAACTGGTCCTCTAGGTTTTGTCCGGAGTATTGTTAAAAGTTAAAAAAATCATTAAAACAATGAATAAATAGTGCAAAAATAGGGCCGGAGACAAAAATAACCCTAAATAAATACATTGATTTTTCAAACCAGAGTAAAAATTCAAAACTTAAATTCTAAGGTAGTTTTTATCATCATGATTAGGGTGGTGGCCTTTAAAAACTACCTATGGTGACTCTCTAATTATTATTTGAAAGTTACCTTACGAAATATTTCGGCCAGAATGTAACCCTAAAGTTATAATTTCTGTAAGGACAATATGACTGTCGCTAATATAAAGGGGATATTTTCAATTATTTTATAAAATTATGCTTTTTTAAGTAAAATTTGGATTTTTTCAAATTATCTAATATATCAAATAAATAATGACTATTTTCGATCTTATCGAGCTACGCCCAATAATTTTAAATCGTACAGCCTTTAGGTAAACGTAAGTTTAAGGACAGAAATTCTATGCTGACATTTTAAAGTCACTTTTTAATGGCGAAGAAGGTCTACCGACAAGGTGGTCAAATTAAATATAAAAAACTTGATAACCAATAAAAAAAAGAATACTTTCCCCACAAAAACGTGATTCTGAAGTGACCAGATAAAAGTTAAGACCTAATAAAACAGGTTGCAGTGTTTGCAAAATGTTTATGAAAATCATTTCAATGTACAGTGTCCGAAATGTTAAAAGCCCGCGAGAGGTACAAATTTCATTATCCCGAAATAAACAATGTTAACCCCACCTACGCGAGAATTCAGTTTGACCAAGATTGAAGGGCTTAAAATAAAAAATATCACGCAAGACGTGTTTTCGAAATCGAAATGGGAATCCGATCGGCCAGACCAAACTCGTTTGACGCGATGAGTTTTCTGATTTTACATATCGGGCACTGTATATAAATAAATCACAGCCTGTTAACTGGTCAGTTTCTTCTAAAAAATGAATGTTTATTTAAATATAATTGATTGACAAATTATTACGATGCTAACCTGCGAAAAACTTTTTACAAAAAGTTCGCACTCAAAAAAAAACCATTGATTTGCAATAAATCGAAAGCTTATAAAAATTTAACTATAACAAATGCATATACCTCGCCAACAACCACAAATATATTTTAATAATGGTGTTTTTGTAATTTTTGGAATCGCGATATAAAAAAAGATTATTTTATAAAATAAATAATTTTCGCAGCAATTTTTTATCATATTTATATTTGCATACAAAATTCATTTAAATTATCGGTTAATACCAAATTTTACCCTGGAAATAATAACAAAAAACTTCAATTTTAATATGAATAAGCCTGTTGTTCCCTTGAGAAAGACTGGCTTCATAACCTAAGACCAAAACATTACAATTGACAGATTTTGTCTACATTGTCCTCACAGAAATTGTCCTTATACANACAACAACGAGATCTTGACGTGAACATATTTTATATATGTGATAATAACCGTCAGCGCTAAGACGCAGAAGTTTTATATTTCGACACTCAGCAAAAAAATTTTACATATTTTTACCGCGAAATGTGGATAATTTTTTTCCGCTATTTTTGAGTTATGAGCTGAACTAATAAAAGCACGTTGAAGCGTTTCAAAAAAGTCATAAAACAAGACATTACTGCTCTTTAGTTCAAAAGATATACTACTTAGCCTTTAAAGACCGTAATAATCTCCAAAAATAAGAAGTTGTTTCAATTTTATTGAAAAAATTCCAGAAATGTTTTAATCTTTTATCAAATTTTTATATTCTTTTATAATAATTAACCAATCTACGTGGGATAAAAATCTAAAATCCAGTTCAAAATAATTCAAGTACAAAAGATATGTGGCTGCCTATGAACACCTCTTAAAGCTTATAGGTGCAATAGTCTTTACCAGCAAAATGGCATACCAATTACAGTGAATCTTTTTTTATCAGATTTTTTCTCATAGAGCAGAACTTGTGGAAACAGAAGTTTTTTATTCGAGTTTTTCACCTGGCCTAAAGTCTCAAGAAAGTTTCTCCATTTAAACTGTCTGAAATTCTATCATAATACAACATATTTGAAAGTATTTTTTTTTTCAACTAGTAATTTCCTTCGACTAGTTTACCCGAGTGTGGAAGAGGAATTTTCGTAACTTTAAACATTGGTCAGCACATTCGAAGTGAATAGGATGCAGAACCAACTGTACTTCAGTACATATATAGTTCACAAATGTGCTATAATGTTTATCATATAAGTAAATTTATAAGTACCGCGTAAGTAACGTTTTTCAAACTATCTCAGGCACTTCAAAACCTCATTTTAGCTTATCTAGTAGCAAGATACCAAATTTCTGGAAGGTAAAATTTCTTACATAAAGAATTCGAAGATTCCATTGCCATCATTTTGTTTTGAATATCACTCAGTTTCAAAATTTTTCATCTACAACTTGGCATTGTCGGAAGGTACTTAACACTTCTTGGGCCTTATAACTACGGGACAAGAGGATTTCCATATTGTCCAATGTCTGGGAGTAGGTGTCAAAATGCAATATCTCATAGATTTAATTTTTGAAAATTTAGCAAAATCAGATCTCATAATTCGACGGACACGTAGATATGCGTTAAAACTCAAACTTAGATGCAAAAGTTTTGAAAGGCAAAGCGAAATCAATAGAGCCTGGTTATTGAGAGGACGGCCTCAATGACAGGCCATCTCTTTAACGATTTCATCCGATCGAAATTTTCCTATATTTTGCTCCTGTATGAAAAGGGCATAGTAGCCATGCTTTTGATAGCATGTTGAGATAGCTTCTAACCGGAAGTAGTTTAAAACGGTAACATACGTTGTACCCGTATTTTTGTATGTAACATTTCAAACTATCTCACCGAAATTTTGAAGGCGCCTAAAACTGACCAGGAGTATTTTATAATTCCAAAACGATCAATCTGTCCTGTTCGAAATAAGCAGAATTACAAAAGATATGATTGCATTTAGTTTTTCGATAGAATCGCTGTTAATACCAAAACATATAGGACATTCCCCATCATTTCGCTCATTTCTATCGAAACTCAATTATTAGAAAAAAATTACTTTTTTAATATTATGATTCATATTGCCGTCCGAATAAAAAGACTAACTGTGCGACGAAACACACAAAAGTTGATGCATTTCAAGATAATATTAAACAAATAATTAGTTTGGGGAGGTATGGCTACCAACTAAAGTATTAAAATGAATAAGCAGTTTTTTGGTCAACAACATATGTGAGGAGCAATATGTGTCCCATATTGAAGTAATCTCAATTGGTAAATATCTTATTGGCTAATATCTATCGGTTCATGCGTGATGATCCAAAACTTCTCTTCATTATAATTCACAATGTTTAATCTCCAAGGTTATGACGAAGAAGCTCATATATTATGCGTTCGCATGTGACGTTTAGACTTCTGTTATTAATAATGAAGTAGCGCATGATAAATATTTAGCGGGTGGGATTTTTGATTAACATGTTGACGATCCAGGCTTGTAATATGATCATTTCGTTTTCCTTCTTCGTAGGTTAAGCAATAATAGGAAAAAAGACCAGAAACTCTTTATTTCGACAATATAAAGTCCAAAAAATCATTTTGCGATGATTTAAGTTTAGGTCCCTTTTTTTAGGTAGTACAGAATTGTGATTTCGACTGAGATGAACTAGACAAGATAGGACAATAGTTTTCTGCAGTGTGAACACTGAAAAAAATATGCATGAAATTTTTTTTTGCTTCTAGATTGATCGGTGACTCGAAATGAAGTCATCGAAATTGCTCAAAATGACCGAAAAAAAACAATTATTTGCGAATTCCGGTGACCGGTAATCCAACGGAAAAAAAAAAAATTTACCATTACAAATTCGGTTAAGATTCAGATGCCAAAACCGTTTTGTCGCTATCTAGTCTGGTTCTCTCAGAACAATACCACTTAAGTTTATTAACAAAAAACGACCTTAAGCGAAGTGAAAAGTGAATAACAAGGCTTTTTGTATGTTTTTGAGAATGTTACATCCGATTCCAAATAACTAAAAAGCCTTGATTATTACTAGTTTCACTTCCGCTAAACGTAGAATCTCGGCATAATTTAGGAAATCATCTGAAACAACAGCTGTATAATTAGTATGACCGGTTAGTTTTCCATTTGGTCGCTATAAACGGGATATGCTGAAAAATCGAAAGTAAAATTTCAAAATTAATTTAAAAAAGCGTGAAGAACGAAATGGTGTAGTTTTGAAAAAGCTAATGGGTTGCATTTTAACGACTTATACCGTTTCACTGGGTTTTCTTTCCAGAAATTTTCGACTTTTTATTTTTTCGAGTACAAAATGGAGAAAATCAAATAATTTATACCCGCTACATTACTTATGGTCCTCAATATAAAATATTATGGAAAAATGACTTTTCTTATGGAGGGACGTATTTTTGAAACTTTTCGCATATTTGTAGCGAATGTAGCTTATTTGCCCATAAATAACACGTAGACGGGATATGGGAATTTTCCGTGGACATTAGTTATTTTACGAGGACGGCAATTAGGACGGCGGTGATATTTTAGATATGTTCCTGAAACATCGGTGAACCTCCGTTTAACATGCAGCTTGCTCACTAACTGTGAATTGGTAATCGAATAAACTAATAAATATACATAATCGATCGACATAGCGTAGATTTAAAACAGTATTTTGAATTTGGTCTGTTTTTTTAGTTGGCCTGACAATGACGCTTTGAGATAGGATGAATGTTTGAATCTCCGGTTTTAACCCATTAAATTTATTGTCTTTTCGAACCCGCTCTTCACAGTTTTATTTTTATGTAATTTGTTCCAAAAAAACATCAAGAAATCACAAAAATTAAATTTTTTGAGCCACCTAAAAAAAACAGATCAAAGCTTATGTTTCAGTAACTTTCTTTGCATATATATTTTAAATCACAAAATTTCAACAACAAATTCTTACTGTACAAGAATTAAACTTGCGAAATGAGAACAAATTTTTGAAAGTTGCGCAAAAACGAAATAACATTGTGAAAATCTATGATACAGCTGATATTTTATCTACGAAATTAATTTTTTCGTGGATTATTGGCAAAGAACAAAAACAAATATATGAACAAAAAAGAGAAAGTTCGGCGATGTGATTTTTCTTATTTTTGACCGCCATTTAATAAGAGAAATTTAAACGTCAAAACGTTCGAATACATGGGTAGAACATTTATATTCTAATTTAAAAATTAATCCACTATTACAAATAGTGAACAAAAAGGTGCACATGTGCTCTCTAGACGACATAAGCCAAAATTTTGTGAATTTTTTTAGTTCAAAACTACAGTTTGCGATAAACCAGCAGGGTTATTTATAGGCAAAAAACGTCTAGAGAGTCTGAAAGTTTAGCCCTTTATTTTCACTTTTTCAGAGTGAATCAAAATTTTGTGAGAAAATGGTCACCTTATGATTCATTAATAAATGATACATGTAATTTTAGACATATTGTTACGGATATTATAAATATGTTTAGAAATGATTTTTTTTTCAAATTTATCTTTTTTATTTGTATATTTCGACATCAAGCTTTATCAGTAAATAAACTTGTTTAACGAAACCCTGACGGAGTAAATTTCTCACTAAATTAAATTTAATATGTATTTATCAAAAATAATACTGAGAAATTTTTAATTTGAAGATAATATAATAACAAATAGAATTTGAAAAATATTGCATTCGAATCAAATCGCAAACAATAATATAGTATTGTTAATACGACAATTTGAATCAAAAACAGATAAAATGATAGATTGTGACAGTTACTTTTAATGTGTTTTGTATAAAACTATACAAGGTGTTGTTTAATTAGTCAAACAGTGCGCTTAAAATTGGGCGAATCAGAAAAATTTTGATTTCTAGCCCAATCAGCATGCCAGGATAAATTGGCCGAGAAAGTTTAAGCCTGTGATTGGTCAAGAAATAAATTCGTGTCCAATACGATCAAAATAATTAGCCTTTTTGCGCATTTGACAAATAAAGTAGCCTACAAAAGATTTATGCGTATTTATAAAATCAAGTCTGGTCCTCTAGGTTTTGTCCGAGTTATGTTAAAAGTTAAAAAACAAATCATTAAAACAATGATAATAGTGAAAAATAGGGCGAGCAAAATACACCTTAAATAACATACTTGATTTTTCAAACGAGAGTAAAAATTCAAAACTTAAATTCTAAGGTAGTTTTTATCATCATGCATTAGGGTGGTGGCCTTTGAAAAACTACCTATGGTGACTTCAGATTATTATTTAAAGAAGTCCTTACGAAATATTTCGGCAGAATGTAACCCTAAAGTTATACTTTTGTAAAGCATATACTGTCGCGTAATCATAAAAGGGGTATTTTAAATTATTTTATAAAATATCTTTTTAAGTAAAATTTCGAGAATTTTTTCAAATTATTATATAGTAATAAATAAGATATTTTCGATCTTATGGAGCTACGCAATCATTAAAATCGTACAGCCTTTAGTAAACGTAAGTTTAAGGCGGGTGTTCGTCGGCATTTTAAGGGGTTTTCCGATAGCAACATTGTGCACAAGTCAATCGTTTTGACCAACGTTATTATCTCTTTGATATATTTAATCAAAAATCTGCCACCCTAAAAAAAGAATACCAAATAACGGATGGCTGCCATCAGAAACGTGCTTAAAAAGTGACGGAATTATTTTTTCAAAAATGTATTCCTCCATGAGTTTTAAGTTAACAATGTTCATGTTTTAATTAACCGGACGTTTTTGGGGAAATCTTTGAATTTGGCTTCAGAATCACCAAAAACAGTATTTTGACCTATGTTAACTAGGCAAAATACAGTTTTTCGGGTGATTCTGAGCCAAACAGAGAATTTTCCAAAACTCACTTGGCGTCTGCCTCACGTTTGTCGGTTAATTTAAAGCATGAATTCATGTTGAACCTGAAAACTCAGGGAGGAGGTAATTTTGAAAAAAATAATTCGTACTTTGTAAGCACGTTTCTGATTGGACGAGCCACTGTTATTGGATTGTTTTTAGATCAAAGTTTTTGGTTTAATATACTCAAAGAGACGTAAAGTTGTCCGACGATTGTACATTTTTTTTGCGTACAATTGGCTACGCTATTAAAAACCCTTAAAATGCGACGACCACCCCCTTAAGGACAGAAATTCTATGCTGACATTTTAAAGTTACTTTTTAATGGCGAAGAAGGTCTACCGACAAGGTGGTCAAATTAAATATAAAAAAATAGATAACCAATAAATAAAAGAATACTTTCCCCAAAAAACGTGATTCTGAAGTGACCAGATAAAAGTTAAGACCTAACAAAACAGGTTGCAGTGTTTGCAAAAATTTTATGAAAATCATTTCAATGTACAGTGTCCGAAATGTTAAAAGCCCGCGAGAGGTACAAATTTCATTATCCCGAAATAAACAATGTTAACCCCACCTACGCGAGAATTCAGTTTGACCAAAAGCGACCAAGATTGAAGGGCTTAAAATAAAAAATATCACGTAAGACGTGTTTTCGAAATCGAAATTGGAATCCGATTGGCCAGACCAAACTCGTTTGACGCGATGAGTTTTCTGATTTTACATATCGGGCACTGTATATAAATAAATTACAGCCTGTTAACTGGTCGGTTTCTTCTAAAAAATGAATGTTCATTTAAATATAAATTGATTGACAAATTATTACGATGCTAACCTGCGAAAAGTTCGCACTAAAAAAACCATTGATTTGCAATAAATCGAAAGCTTATAAAAATTTAACTATAACAAATGCATATAATATATCTCGCCAACAACCAAAAATATATTTTAATAATGGTGTTTTTGTAATTTTTGGAATCGCGATATAAAAAAGATTATTTTATAAAACAAATAATTTTCGCAGCAATTTTTAATCATATTTATATTTGCATACAAAATTCATTTAAATTATAGGTTAATACCAAATTTTACCCTGGAAATAATAACAAAAAACTTCAATTTTAATATGAATAAGCCTGTTGTTCCCTTGAGGAAGACTGGCTTCATAACCTAAGACCAAAACATTACAATTGACAGATTTTGTCTACATTGTCCTCACAGAAATTGTCCTTATACACAAAGTTATTTTTACTCTGATTTAACCCCTCTTGTCATAGTATGGCACAGCAGCCTCTTTTTATTTTATCATTTGAGGGTTGAATAGGGTTTTCGAGTGAGATGTAAGGTACTGCCGGGGTATAATTTACAATTTTATCGGAATAAATGGATATTTTTTCTGAAATCCATGACATGGTAGGTGAGATGGGGCGAGATCTAGGAGTTGGCTGGTCACTAGGGGCGCAAGGGTGCTGGTCACTAGGGGCGCTGGCAGCTTGGCTGCAGGGGCCGCTGGCAGGCTCTTGGCAAGAACAGGAATCGCAAGTGTGGCATTTTCCAACGCCTCGGCAAGGGGTGCTTGTTTCGCTTTTGACCTGACACTGAGGTCGCTCATCTGCAGCTTCACAGAGGTCGAAAAAGTCAACCTCTTCCGGGTCGATTGGGCTGATGCGGGCAAAACACTTTTCGACACGCCTAAATCGCTGTTACGAAGGAAAATGTTATTACACAACACACAATATTAACATGCTTATAAAAATTAAAAATACACGACTTTTGAAAATGAACGGTTTTTTATTTGCTTTTGACAACAGCTTTATTTTTATACGGTGAGTTTTTTCAAGACGAATTGAAAATGGACACGCGAAGACTGTTTATAGAATTTTGAGCGTTTTTCTAGTCTATAAAGCCAGTATGGCAGCCATATTTGAAAAAAAATAACAAACGATAGCGCATAAAAACAATATTTGTATCAAAAATAATAACATTCGTACTGTGGTTTTCGTCTATTTTTTTCACATGCCTTATGGAGCAGGGACGACCAAAAAATAAAAACATGCGAAGGTTTTGGACATATTTTGCCATATTGGGTCTTTCAAAGCACACCAAAGTTACCGTTGTTTAGACTTTGCGATATTGTCCTTAGGTTTTGGTGCCACATTGTCCTTATAGAGACACATGCAAAAATAAAAAGTGTGGGGTTTGTCCATAATGTCCTTATAGAGGATGTTCTTATAGACGCAAACCACAGTAACGTCCTTCATGGGTAATGGCGAACGCTGTCCAAAGTTCAAATTCTTAGGTTTGGTCATATACTGTAGATAATGATGCCTGTCAATAAAAAATATTAATTTTTAGGAGAACGTTATTCAATCAACGTATTATAAAAATACGTTGGAGAAGATAATAACGGGTCGCAAGCAAAATGGCGAAAAAACAAAATGGAGAAACTTTGAAGCAAAATGGCGAAAAAATTATTGCGCTATCAAAATTCTAAAAAAATTTGAATATCGCAATTTCCCCTAATCTAATAATTCAGATTGCACTTTTTTCTTAATTTTTTACTCTACAAATTCTACGTAAATTTTGATGAAAATGTCCGGTTTCAACAAAATGAGTCATTTCTACTTTAAGTAAATTTCAATTATTTCATCGAGGTATTACTCGAAATTCGAATCAGTTTTTTGAATAAATGTTTATGGGAATATAATCTAGAAAACTAGCTCTTAGATTTGGAAAAGTTTTTCTGATAAAACCTTCAATAAAATAAGGGAAATTTACAATGATCGTATTTGGTCACGCTCAAAAGAAAAAGAGTATTTTTCTATCGATGAGTATCATTATCTTATCAAAAAATCAAGAAAAACTCACCCTGTGAAACAGCTTGACCGAACAAAAATAAATTACATGCAAACAATTGCAATCAGAAATTTTTAGCAGCAACAGATTTGACTGTGCCACCACGGACGAACTGTATGAGATATCACGTAACGGTTTTTTGGTAAAGGTGAAAGTTTATTAAAATGTTTGTGCTCCACCAGTTTACCAGTAATTCAAAATCCAAAAAAACTGGTAGAGCAAAATTTTTTTTTTAATTTCACCTAGAGTAGCTTTTTTTGTAGGCTACCCTACCCTTTGCCCCGATGCCATTTTTTAGAAAGCAAGATATTCCCAAACTGATTTTTGCATCCAACGGCCAAGAAAAAACTCGATGACTAATATTTTTTGATTGTTTACCGAAAGTCCGGTAATGCCGGAAATCACCTGGTAAAAATTTGAAATATCGATTCTAAGAAAACTGCACATAGCTTCAATTTGATATTTTGGCATCTAGTACAACTTTTCGTCAGAATTTATTTTGAAAAACTACCCGAATAGGTTTATTTTCAGGTCAACAGGTTTTCTGGCTTAAAAGATGAACAAATTGTTATTTGACTCCCCGAGAGGTGTCAAATTGAAAAAATCGGCAAAAAGTTTTTGCATAAAAAGTGCAGTTTTCTCAGAATCGACATTTTAAATGTTTACCGGTTGATTTCCGGTATTACCAGACTTCCGGTAAATGATCAAAAAATGTTGGTCATTGAGTTTTTCTTGGCTGTTTGATGCCGAAATCCGTTTGAGAATAACTTGTTTTGTTAATTAATGGCAAAAAATGGGGGGCAAAGGGTGGGGTAATTTAAAAAAAGCTACCTTTAGGCTTAAGCTTTTATAGTTTCCAGTTGGATGCAAAAAAAAACTATTTCGTGATATCACATACGGACAGTCAAATCTGTCGCTGCTAAAAAAAGTTACCTCAGCAAAGATTTAAAAAAACATTTATTTTTTTACCTTTTTTCAGCTATTGAATCGAGTCCGAAATCTTTTTGGTGAGACGGTAAGACATCTCTTCTTTTTCGTAATTTTCGTCTTTGTTTTTCATGAGTGTTGGTTAAAGAGGCGTTTTTAGTTGATGTATTTGTTGTACTGGATGAATTGGAGGATGAATTGCTGGAACCATGAGAACGATCATTCTCAGAATTAGCACAATTTGATGATTTTGAACTCGAATCACGGTTTTGAGGGTCACGCTCGTCAGAGCTATCACGGTCACGACGCTGACCACGTAATTGGGCCGCATAAATAGCTAAAAGATATTTTAAAGTCGTATAACATTAAAGTCATCCAAAATAACATTTTTCGATTTATTCTTATTTTTTCGGATATAAGTTTAGAACTTGTAAAAAATATCAAACCTACAAAAATTTTGAAACTGAAAAAAGACGTAGGTTTTTGGCCGAAAACGTCCGCTTAGGTCCGTTTCCATTCAGATACATGCAAAATAAGTCGGTTTGAGATAAGTCGGAATCGGCACGATCGATATTTCTCATGTCAATCAAAATATAGCAAAATGTAATATGACACCCTCAAAAGTGTCAGATTTCATCGGTGACATTTTTTCCAAACTCCTTGATTTTTTTGAGCTTTCCCTTTAACCCCCACTTGCACGAGCGTGTTTCAGAACACAGAGACCAAAAATATATTGGGGAAGTGTCATTTTGGCCGGCGGAATATCGGAACAGACCCCCGATAGTTCCCCTTATTTTTAATTTCAAGAATTTTGGTGGGTTCTGGAAATTTCTCATCGGACCGGAAATGCATTATTTGGATGCAATTTTTTGTTTTATGCAGTTAAAACAGTACTGGAACAAGATAATGATCTACAAATATACTCACTAGCGTAACTTTTGGAGGAGGAAAACTTTGGCATTATTTATTTTGACACTTTGAAAAAAGCTATTTCGTCTATCTCGTGACTGGAACCAAATATGAATATATAAATATACTTTTAGGGGTATTTTTTCAAGAAAAAATGTTTTTTATGATTTATTTTCAAACACTGCACCACCTGGTAGTGAAAATAGGCTTCACAACACCTCTTGCGTAAGATTTTTTTATGTGAAACCACTACAATCTTGCAATTTAGAAACCATAAATATTAATTTCAAAATCTAAAAATCTTTTGCTGTCAGTAATATAAGCTATTACTATGTGTGTGTGTTCTGAAACACTCTCGTGCAGGTGGGGGTTAAGTTTCATGAAAAAAGGGTGGAGCAGTTTCCAAGAAACTGATTATTTCCAATGAAAAACCGGTAAAATACCGAAAATAAAAAACGGCTTTGCAGCGCAGCACACAGTAAAAAGTTATATATCCCCAAATTAAGGTTTAGTATAACCTGATTTTTAAAAGGTCACATTTTTCAAAAAAAAAGATTCTTTCATCCAGAATTATTTTTGTCTATTAGGACTTTTTGGTTCACTTTCTTATATTATTGTAGAATATTATTTTTTGAACATTTTTTCATAAATATTTTTTTCTGAAAATCTTGTCTCTTGCATAATAAAAAAAAACTCAATTTTTGATCAACAAATTTTCATATACATAAGGCATAAAATAAAGGGAATAACAAGCCTACGTTTTACTATAAATTCATATCTTTTTGCTTACACGCCTACGCATTTTCGGAGAGGCTAACCATTCGGAATGGTCCATTCCCTTGACTTAAAAGGGCAGTATTAAATTAATGACAAATTGATTGATTTCATATAAAATCCATTCGTCTGTTATAATTTGAGTTTTCCAGAAAAATTTTTTTACCATCTAGTATTTTTTTTCTCTGCTACTTTTTGGTGACTTTGTTTTAGAAGAGCAACATGTTAAAATTATTTATTTTGTACTTACATAAATCGCGAGAAGAAGTTCGTCTTGATTCAGATGATTCAGAGTCGGAACTGGCAGTAGAAAGCGTTGAAAAAAAGAGGTTTTCGTTTGGAAGAGTTGGAGAGCCGGTTTCGTCGTGACGATTTCGCCTACGACGAGTACAGGATGGCGAGGCACCCATCTAAATTGATTATTTAAAAACATATCACAAAATAGCAACAAAAAATGACATTTTAACTATCGGAAATAATACCAAAGAATCAAAAAGAGCTGAACTTAGATATTTGCTAGGATTGTCTCAGATGGCGGTAAAAAGCAAAATGGGAAAATGTCATTTTTGTTAGTACTGTTGTGTGTGTGTCTATAAGGACAAGCATTTTTTTCGTTTTACACATGTAAATAAGTGTCGTTTTGTCTCCAGAAGAAATTTCCCAAAAAATGCAGTAAAAAATAGAAAAATTCATACATTTTTAAGGATGCTGTTTTGTCTTCATAAGGCCAATTACAAAAATGGCCAAAAATATCATAATTTTTGTCGTTTTGTCCTTAAAATCACACACGACAGTAACCTATTTTCAGTAAAATTTGGTTTCTAATAAATTAAAAAATAATGGGATAATCAGAAACCGATAAAATAACTTAAAATCAACAATAAAACCCGAGAGAAACGAAATTAAGGGTGAGAAGTTGAGACCATTATACAAAAATTTTCATGTGAAACAATAGTTTTTCTTGCCATAAAAAATTTTGTAAATCGAAAAAATCAAGATTTTTTCTTGCAATAATTTTCTTCAAACCTTGAGGCGATTCTGTCTGGGGCTTGCTTCGACGTCAAAGTCGTCTAATTCTGATTCCGGCTCTTCGCAAATTTCTTTTAATTCTGAGTTTGATCTATTTCCGGTATTGGTCCGATCGCGTATTTTTTCACTCCTTGTCTTCGAACGGGAAGTGTGACTTGCTTCACGTCCTGCGGCTCGGAGCCTTAAATTTACTTTGAAATTTGCCTCAAAAATTAAAGGGTGTTGGGGCCGAAAATATTGTTAATTGAAAGCAATTTCAAATACGTATAATTAATTTGGTAAGTTTCTATAGAAGTTTCTTATATAAGAACGCAAACATCATTTGATTCAATCCTTATTGAGACACCTAATGTTGTTGTTTGGAGACACTTATTTGACAAATAAAATCGTGTAAGTTTTGATAAAATTCTAACGAATTTTTCGAAAATAGGATGAAAAATTTGGAAAAAACCTACACAAGAATAAAATCCACTTTTTCCAAATTATTCATCGGAAAACGGTTAAAATTTTGAAAAACCCGCACAATGTTGTATATTATGAACAAATCTACTGTCAAAGAAAGAATAGACAAACACTCCAACTGGACTTGACCTCAATAAAAGTTTTTCATAGCATGGTTGTTTGAGACATTGATATATTAATTTGTCAATCGAAAATTGTTTTTCAACGTTTCGGTTTATTCTATTTTTAAGGGTGATAAATAAATTACATTCAGCTGCATGACAACAAGTTCTGTTTCAATTACCGAAAACTCAAGAAACCGAAACGTTGACAAAACAATTTTTAATTGAAAAATTAGTAAGTCGATTTTTGTACGCACTGTTTTTCATAACAAAATTGTGTTTACTTAAGTTTTCACGGTTTCGAATAAATTTGACATTTTTCTTTCGATTTTTAGAAAAAGTCTCAACCCTTCGTCTTAAGGGGGTGACATAAGTCCAGCAGATTGGTACATTTTTTCAGAGCAATAAATGAAAGAAAAAAAAATGTGGAAATTTATTTTTTATCTTCAATTAAAGTGGTCATTCTTACAAACTTCTACATTTTTATTTTCTAAACATAACTTATAGTTAAACATAACTTTAGTTAAAAATACAAAAAACCACTTTTCACTCTGCATCAATTTCCAATTTAACCCGACTATAGATTTTTTTTTAAATACGATATTAATAAACGTCAGACATTGTCGGGTGTACTCCGCTAATTAGTTCTCTGATTACTCTGCACAGTCCAAAATTTCTTAAATATCAAATTTTTTTTTCCATGAAAAAGGGTAAAAATTGGCAAAAAGTAGAGAAAAACAGCTTTTTTGAGATAAAAATTGACCTTAAATTGCGTTTTGATATTAAAAAATGTGCTGACTATTAAACAAAATGGCGCCTATTACACCCACCATTTTATTGGGAATTTTTCACAACCATAAAATTTTTAAAGATTCAGTGCCGAATGGCACTTATCGAGTGCACAGTCAAGTGTTAAAAATTTTATCAACAGTTTCAAAATGATAATCGCGCGACCTACCGATTAGTTGACATACGGCGATTTGATAGATGCCAAAACATTTAATATGTGATTCTGCATGATTTTTTATGGAGAGTTCAAAAAACCACGAATTTAAAATTTTGGACTTGATTTGAGGAAAATTTTCATAATTTTTCTGAAAAAGTTGATAAAAAATGAAAAATTTTATGATTTTTCAAACAGCGGTCAGAACATATGTAGGAATCCAAGAAAAAAGTTAAAGTTGCTATTTTTTTGGTTTTTACCCACAGATTTCAGTTATTAAAACAAAAAAAATTTTGGACAAAAATTGCGGAAAATTTTCATAATGCTTCGATTTTTTTTCAAATTTTTACGATTTCAAAGATGAAAACCCGAACTATAAAAAAAAGTGTAAAAATATACTCTACTGTATTAATACGAGTTTCAATTAAAAACAGTGCAAATAGGTTCGTTTATAAAATTAATGTTCGTTTGCTTTTGTGCCACTTCCTGGTTCAAATCAAGTCAAAAATAAGCAATGCCATTCTTTGTGAACATAACAATAAATGTTTAAACTTAAAAAAAATATTATTTGGTTTTTATGGAAAAAAATACTTTTTTTCGATTAAGTTCAGAAAAAAAAATCCTTTGTTTCCATTAAATGCTGAAAAAGTTCATTAAGTCGAAAATACTTTATGGAAATTAAGTATTATTTTTAGTTATTAAAAAAATAATACTTAATGATGTTTAAATACAAAATGATTAATTTCCATTAAGTACTCAGTAGATGAATGACGTATATGTCCAAAGAGCGTCTCTTAAATTTCAAAATGGCGTATATGTCCAAAAAGCGTCCCTTAAATTTAGAAATGGCGTAGATGTCCAAAGAGCGTTCCTAAAATTTCAAAATAGCGTAGTTGTCCAAAAAGCGTTCCTCAAATTTCGAAATGGAATAAATCTCCCAAGAGCGGTTCCCAAATTTCTAAATGGCGTATATGTCCCAAGAGCGTTCGTAAAATTTCCAGATGGCGTATATGTCTCAAGAGCGTTCTAAAACCGAAACATGCCTCTTCAAAGAATAACGTTTCCCACTTCGTGGCGTAGATGTCCTCTAAGCGTTCGATAAGAGTTCGATTCNTTCAAATTTGTACGTTTCAAGATGAAACCCAGAACTCAATCTTTCCTAAAATGGATAAAAAATAAATTATCTATGACACTGAAACATATGAAATCGGTCAGCTAACTATAATAAGCATTGAAAAAATATACTGACTACTATTTTCGTAAGGATATTGACGGACTCCAGGAAGCCGGGTTTATGCCACCCCCTTAAAAGTTGTTCGCTCTTTTTTTTTTGCATAAAATTGGCCGACAAAAATTGAAAATCAAAGCTTTAGTTAACAACTTTAAGGAGCATACAGTATGTAGGGACATGCGGTAGTTTTATGCACTGCAGAAGATTTTTTTTGAAAATCGAATAAGATGAAAAAGTTATCAAAAATAAAGTTTAAAACTTACTTTGCGTCGACGAGTGAGAGTGTCTCGTCGGCGAGAGCAGTTTTGAAATGGTTCGTCCTCGTCGTCTGTGTTGCTGAGATCGGCTGGTGGCTCTTCCTCCGCCAAGTGTTCAATTCCTAAAATACTTTTTTTAACCAAAACGGTAATTTTATCTTAAGATTTAACTGATACGAATTTTTATAAAATTAATTGGATTAATGGGGAATAATAGCAATATTAAGATTCTAGTACTGTGGTTTACGTCTATAAAGCCAGCTGAGGTTTTGTCATATTGTCGTTAAGTTTTTGGTGCAATATTTTTAAAAATAATGAAGACCCTTTTTGTTCAAAATTTTCTGAAAAAAAAGTGCTTTATAGATATCGTTGCGAAAAACAGGTGCGTTTCAATTTTTCGAAAAACATGTGGTTTATAAATTTTCGGTCAAATTTTTTCAAAAAACAGGTTTTTTATAAAATTTTCTTTGGACTTAATAAAGACCTATTTTATGCTCTACACCTATCAATTAGTATTGCCCTTATAGACGGACCACAGTTGTCAAAATGCCGTCTCTCACGGAAAGGTTTTTTTATATCATACCATTAAATTGGGTAGCTAAAAATTACTGACACAACTCTTTTCATAAAATTTCGAATTCGTAAAAATTATTTTTTCAACCCATTTCTCTCAAAAATCATGCAAGAATTTTATTTCAAAGTTTGATCATTTGAACATATAGGTTTCACATATTCCGGCCAACATATTCTATCTTTTTTTTTATCGAAAAAGTTAGATTAGGTTTCTCGAGATCAAAAACTGATATAAACATAAATAAATTCGTGATTCGCAATCAAAATCACTATTAGTGGCACTACGAGTAGATATTAAAAAGACACCGATTTGATTGATTTAATTCTATCAATCTCACGTCTTCACCGTGTCAAATTGAACAGGATACTATCAATTAAAGCGATGCAAGTGCTTTAAGAGCTTTTTTATTCAAAATAAGAAACTAAAGGATAATCTTATTCGATTGTTGGGTTAGTCTAAAACAAACCTCGATGAGCGCTATAATATAACAGATAAGTACGGATAAAGAATTTTTATCGGGTTTCTTAAACTTGATAAACTCTGGTTTTGCTTATAAGTCACGTTTTTGGGCTTATGCAATGCTCATTTTGCACGCTTTGACCAAGTTTCTGCAAAAATGGCGCTAAAGAGCTAATAATGCAAGCCAAATTTTCGCACGACTTGGGCGCACTTTTTTCTGGGGTTTGATTTTCATCGGTATTTTATCTCGGTGAATAGGAAGAGGCATTAATCCATTTTTTATGACTAAATTGTCTAGATTTATGATTTTTTCTGACGTTGATAAAGACAATTAATATGTTTTCTCTCGATTTATTTGAAAAAATTAGTTTCCAGAGCAGTTAACGTTATAAGTTAAGAAAACCTATTTTGGAAAAAAAGGAGGATTATTTATAAGGCGGATTAAAATTTTGGGTCAACATATGTATAAAACTTTTAAAACAACTACTCTCCTAATGACAGTGTTTCAATTAAAATTTGCGATTTTTAATTTTTATGGTGAATAAAAAGGCGGTGGTATCTTTCGCATTGAATGTTTTTAATTGCAAAGAAAAATTAAAATTGTACTTTGGTTTCAAACTTTCCATGGTTGACCAAATTTCTATACAAAATTTCTATGCGAAATATACCTTCACCAAAAAGCATTCATGAATAAAGCAAAAAAGTTTTTTGACAATATTTTTGTTTGAAAATTCAAAATTTTACCTTCTTTAGTCACTGGCCCTTTTCGTGGAGTGATGGTCAGATGTTCTCGTGGAAGTGGGGGCGCCGGGCTCATTTTACCAGAATGGCGAGGGCCGCGAGGTGGTGAGGTTCCCGGAGTAGGTGATGTAGATCTGAAATAACGAATTATAAAGGGACAACCTTTTCGTTTTGTCATCAAAATTAAACCTTGCTATATTCTTATATCGCTGAAAAATACTGTGATTTTTGTCTATAAGGACAGGTGAGATTTTCCCAAATTGTCCTGAGCAAAATTTTCCCAAATTGTCCTTAGCTAATTTTACAAAACTGTCCTTTTAGAGGAACGGACAAAAATCTAAAAGAGTAGGTTTTGGCTATATTTTCCCCAAATTGTCCTTATAGAGGGTGTCTTTATAGACGCACATCACAGTACAATCCTAATTTAGCCAATTTGTAGAACCTCTCTTTAGAAAAAAAAAGCTAAAAATTTATTCGCTATTAATACACTCCTAGATACGTAACGTTTACAAAGCAACCTTTTCAAAAATTTCGCAGTAGAGTGTCTCTAGTAGGACGCGTTCTAAAGATTTAAAAAATTCTGCCCAACGAAAAGTACTTTAGTGTACTTTAAAAAAATTGGTACTATGTTGCATACATATCGTACCAGGGCGTCTTTGGAGGGAATAGTGAAGTACTTTTCGTGGGACAGTACTTTTAAAAACCTTAGGACGCGTCCTTGCAGGGAGACTTTACTGTAACATTTGTCCTTGGAGAATATATCTCTTCCTAGGTGACATTTTGAAATTTTGAGGAAAGATAACTATTTTGACTTCAAACACCAGTCAAATTTTGCAGGAACGTTTTTGTCAAATTTCAAACTCAGAATATGAATTTTTCATTTGAAAAAATTGCCTTTGATTTTTCGGAAGTAGGCTGAGAAACACTGATGAAAAATTCCTAACCTTAGTCCGATATTTCAAAGTTAAGTGTCAGTTTCAATCTCATCCTAAATCAGGAGATTATATAAAACACACGTCGCTCGTTAAGCCCTTATCTATATAAACTCTTTCATTATCAATTGAATTACCTTGGGCTTCCGGGTTGTGAGGGTAATGGTGATATATGTGTAGATCGTGGAGTGACTCTGGTACTTGTTCGTCCACTTTTTGATTTTTCAATCTTTTCCGAGAATAGTAAATACGCAGTGGAAATCGGACTTTAAAGTGGGATAAAAAACTAAATTTAAAATTGTTTTTGTATACTTTACAGCGAGGGGTTCTCGAATTTATTTAACTTATTTTCGACTTTTTTTTAACACCAGGCACCATATGATTATAATCATTAAATAGGAACAAAATAATATAAATATTTGGAATTCGTCTAAATTTCGATATTTCTGGTTTGTATTATCGTCGATAATTTATCGACGATAATTTATCGTTAACGATGCCTAAAGGATGCGCAGCGGGCAAATTTCTAACTTTTAAACGAAATCGAAATGAAAAAATATAAAAAAAAAGTATTTTTCAAAAACCCGATTTTTTACCTGTTAAAATACCATTTTTTTGTTTAAATTTGGGCTGGTGAAGTGGGGATTGTTTTTTTTCCTGTTTTCCTTAAAATTTGACACGATGAGACGAAAAATTGAACTGGGAAGATTAGAAAAACATTAGAGTCGGACATTTGGACAAAATGACCTAAAATTTGTTCACAAAATTTCAAAATGTTTTTTTCAAAATGTAGCAAATTTTTATGTGACAACGGCCCTACTTCTGAAAAATCTGATAAGTGGAGTTTTATATGCTAAAAATTGAAGTTAGTGCTCTGAATGAGAGGTTTAAAAACTCATTTTTGACCACTAGATGGCCAAAAACTTATTTTTTCTGCACGGAATGGTTTTTTTCTAGGTCAAAAACCCCCGTGAGACCATTAAATTGTATCAACTACTGTAGTTCTACGGTAGTTTTACCGCTGCGCACCCTATTTATCGTGCATGAAATGGATATTGCTTAGACTATTACTAAAGTAAAGATTCATCTTGTCCAATAAAATATAAGAAAAGAGCTAAAAACTGTTTTAAAATTTTTTTTCGATGAATTGCACTAGTCAAAATTGCATCCTTTCCTATATGCGTCTTTAGTGAGCTGTGCGGTTATCTCTCCTTTAGTAATTGTTTCTCCATTTGTACAATTTATTAATTCTTTCATATTTTGAAGCATGAGATCGCATACTTTTTCGTGCTCTCTAGTTTTTATTAATTTAGATATATTATATTGATTCATATGCTTCATTTTTGGTACTTCAACATCTTTCAGCCAGTCATGCTTAACAATTTCAGAGATTTTCATTCGATCTTCAGGCTCCCGGCGAAGGATCGAATCAATTAAACTAAAAATTTATATTACAGTTGTGATCAGGGATTGTATTTTATATCCGGTGCTCCCATTGGTCAAATACGGGTCGAACGCAAAGATAGACGCATAGGGATACCAAACTTTGATATCGATATCGGGCCCCCTGGGCATTTTTTTAGC
Organism: Oikopleura vanhoeffeni; assembly: GCA_004367855.1. Taxonomy (NCBI): domain Eukaryota; kingdom Metazoa; phylum Chordata; class Appendicularia; order Copelata; family Oikopleuridae; genus Oikopleura; species Oikopleura vanhoeffeni. Next base: position 122,171 of record SCLH01000122.1, read on the forward strand.
CAAAATTTGTATATAACTCGGCTTTTGAAAACGACTCATCCGATTAAGTTCTTAGAAAGTTCAAACTGAGCAAATATCTTGTGAATAATAAAATAAAAAAATGGTCCGAATCGGCCATTTTTTTCTGAGATTACTGAAATTGTTTGATTATCAGTTTTTGTTAAAAAATTTTGAACAATGGTCTGATTCGGACCATTTTTTTTACTCTATTTTTCTCTTAATATTCGTGCTCAGTGTGAGCTATGTAAGAACTCAATCAGAAGCCGAATTATTTAAAATGTTGCCTAAAAAGTCGTAAAAAATGAGCAGGGGGGGCCGTAATTGATATACTACAATTTGGATGATAACTTTAATTATTTTGACGAAATTAAAAGTTTCAAAATTGTGAATTGATCAGTTTAGAAAACAAGTTATAAACTAGAAAATATAATCAAATTTATTATATTTGGCCTGGAGGAGGTAAAATGCGTGATTTTTTTGGAACATAAAAAAATTACCTCGGGTTATAAGGTTTAAATATAAATTGACTTACTCTTGACATTCGCCCGAAATATTATTTAATTTTTCAAATTTACAATCCATGATCATTGTCAGTGTTTCAGAGTCATTTGTTTCGTTAAAAGGAGCTTCTCCGCAAACCAGCATATATAAAATAACTCCAAGGGACCACACATCTAAAAAAACATTTTGAATTAAAAAAAATCAGAATAAAGACTTACATAATTATATTATCCAGATAATTTAACATTATGAAATGTACTCGATTATAAAGCGCTGGGAAAAATTTCAATATTGTAATTATGTCGATTGATTTTTTTAGGAATATAGCAAATTGTTATATTGTTTTATATATAAAATAATATATCAATAAAATAATTTTTGTATATTCCCTAAGGTTCGGGGTCCTAAGGGGGTCCCTTAAGGGGGTCGGTGCATTTTGGCAGATACGGATATGGGCTCTTGATGAAAAACTTTTCACTGGGTT
>SCLH01000122.1:124089-145742 GCA_004367855.1 Oikopleura vanhoeffeni
TTTTTTGAGTAAAACTGAACTTGGGGTTCTGCCCACGTTCTCTGTGGTCAATAAAAGTTATAAAAGTATTCTCTATCTTCAAAACTCAGGGAGGATTAGGCTTTTGAAGTGAAAATAGTGCCACTATTGAAAGGTCGTTCCTGATTGGTCGGCCAATCAGAGGCCTTCGATTTGTTTTGTGAAAGCAAGATTAATGTTCAATTATCCCTAAACTGAAATACATATGTTCGTGCTGTTTCTAGTACTTCATTGAGGCGACGCTGAAAACCCTGTTTTTGGCCTTAAAATGCGACCAGTACTCCCTTAAGAAAAATTGGTTATTTTCAAGAAAAAATCCAATCGACGAATTTACAATATCGTAATTTTTTCCAGCGCTTAACAGACGAGTTCTTATAATATTTATATAATTATACAAATATATAAAAATTTATATATAACCATAATTTGCAATATTAGAAAAAATTTGTTGAATCGATTTTTTGGATAACAATAAACTTGCACACCCTAGACAAACGACTAAATTGTCAAAGACAACATATATGTTAAAATATATTTAAAATAAAATATATTTAAATAATCATTGCTTACCAACAGCACTTGCATCATAATCTTCCCCTAATAAAATTTCTGGGGCAGAATACGCTAGCGAGCCGCAACTTGTAGCAAGAGTTTTCCCATCTTCAAATATATTGGAAAAGCCAAAATCTGTGAGTTTTACTGAGTCGGAATCTGAGCAAATTACCATATTTTCCGGTTTTAAGTCTCGGTGGACGACATGGCGACAGTGACAGTAATTAATCGCATTAACCATTTGGGAAAAAAATATTTTGGCTTTTGACTCTTCAAGTCCATTGTCGTATTTCGTTATGTAATCATATCTAAAATAAAACCCTATTACTGTCGTATTTGTCTATACTGTCAAATATATATACAAGAACAAGCTTATTTTTGTCGGTTTGCTCATATGAAAACTCGTCGATTCGTCATATAATAAGAATTTCGCCAGTAATGCGCTAAAAAATCGAAAAATAGGCTAAAGAGTTGAAATGCAAGCCATAATCTTAGGCGCACTTTTCAAACAATTTTGGTAGCATTCGGTCAACTGGGTTGATTTTTATTCGAAAAATATTAATATACGCTACAATATAATGGTTTTTGACAAGAAATACTATTTGAAAAAACCACTTTCATACACTTTTAAGGTTGTCGTTTTGTCCATACCGGCACCTACTTCTCGAAAATAGTCAAAAATCTGAGAATTTTCGTCGTTTTGTCCATACATACGCAGTTTTATAGACGCATTTTTGTTAAATACCATAAATTTAAATAAAAAGGGCGCCTAGGAGCCAAAAAGTTAATCATTTGATAATACAAGAAAAACTTACAAATCTCCTGCGTCGCCGAGTTCCATAATTAAAAATAAATAATTTGCAGTATCAATCGCTTCATATAATCGAATAACATTCGGATGTCGTAATAATTTCATACAAGTAACCTAAAATTGTTTGATCAGTTTCTATTTTGGGAAATTAAATATAAAAATTTGTAAGAAAACCCTATATAAATATAAATTATATTTCTACCATAAAGTCTTATTTACTATAACGAGACAAATTGGGGTTATAATCAGCTTTTCGGTTTTTGAGAAATTTTAAGGGGTCAAATTTTGTAATATGATATTAATTAAGTCAAGATTAGGTAGCTTTTTTAATATAAGAAATACATTTCGGTTAAAATAGGCGAAATAAATGTGCCTATTGAAATTCGAACTCATGAACTTTCGGTTTAAAAATCAATTACCGGTAAACCGGTTGACTTGGAAAAAAGAAAAAAGTTTTATATATTACATATTTATTTGTGTACATGAAACAAAAATCCGTTTGTCGATATTTCTTATGGCCTTAGAGAAATCATGCTGACAAGGGTGGGTTGCATTAAAAAAAGCTACCTTACAAAATTATTTTAAAGTATTGATATTGTTTCATCTTACACTTAAATATTAGTAACTTAGTACAAAAACCATAATTTCAAGGCACGAATCAATTTGATGACATGGTGCTTCAAAATGCTTGAACTACAATTTTTGATTAATTGCTTACCAAGAATTCTTATAACTGTAACGCCAAAAAACGTCCCTGGCTCGGTTAAACTATTTTTTTGCTTATTTATTTTATTATAAAATTATTTACTTTAAAAGTACCTTTCGTAAAATGGCTTATTTCAAATAAGTTATTTGGCATAATTCAATTTAGATCAAAATGCTACATTCATGGATCTCCCAAAAACACCGTATCTCGATCGTAATTATAATTTTAATTCGGTCATAATTAAATTTCTAAAGACAAAATTTACCTCTTTATAAAGATGCTGTTTTGAAAGACTATCTAATTTGTTTTTATCTATAACTTTAATCGCAACTTCTTCTCCAGTTAATAAGTGTTGCGCCAATTTAACAACGGCGAATTTGCCCTTTCCCAAGGTCGATAGTAATTTGTATCTTTGGTCGATAACGGTCCCATTTCGCGTCGGATCCAAAAATGACATTTTGTAAAGAACAGAAAAATGCCGAAGCTTTGAATTAGTTTTTTGTGAAGTTTTTAATTGGTAGCCAATCAAGCTCGGATGATCATTTTATATATCAAAGATAGATCTACTCAAACTCCGTTCGATTTCTAAAATAAAAAATGTGTTTAATTTGATTAAATATAATTAGACAGAATTGCAGTTTATATAGGGAGCACACTGGGCACAAATTGAAAGTTTACGCTATTTAAAATTGTGATATTGTTTTTATATATCAATTACGCCCCCCCCCATGATTTTTTGCCACTTTTTAGCCGACATTTTTATATAATTCGGCTTTTGAAAACGACTCATTTGATTGAGTTCTTAGATAGCTCAAAATGCGCACAAATATTTAGAAAAAAATAAATTAAAAAATGGTCCGAATTAGACCATTGTTTCCAATTTTTTAACACAAACGGGTAATAAAAAAATTTCAGTGATCTCAAAAAATAAAAAAAATGATCCGATTCGGACGATTTTTTTATTTTATTATTCACTAGATATTTATGTTCAGTTTGAGCTATCTAAGAACTTAATCAGATGAGTCCTTTTCAAAAGCCGAATTATATAAAAATTTTGACTTAAAAAGTGGCAAAAAATGCCCAGGGGCCCCCGTAATCGATATCGAAAAGTAAACTTCGGCATGGATAGTTATTCCGCGTCATAACTGTGACGTCAGAAAAAATAAAGACCAATCTCTTCTGACGTCACAGGTATGACGCTGAGTAACTATCCATATCGGAGTATAATCTTCGATATATTATTACTGATCTTATGACCAGTAAAATTACCAATCAGAAAAAAAATGAGTGCTGCCATGGCCACCTGTTTTGGTAGGCCAAAAACCAAACCATATATTTTTTTTGTATTATAAAATAGATGTTGAGCTTTCGATTTATTCAATCATTTTAACGAAACATATTGAATAATTGAGAAAAAGTTTCTCGCAGGTTAAACTCCAATTTATTTTTTCAAAATGAGCAAATAAAATTATTGTTTGGCTTATCGTGCGATAAAATATTTTTCAATTCTTTACTATGCTTCGAAAAAGATTGGATTAATCGAAAGCTGATCAAATGAAACTGTTTCGAATACAAAAAATGATATTTTCATGTCCTTCACATTTACCGTATTTTATATATTTTTCTCCGAATTAAGTTAATCCAGGCAAATTTATAAACGACCCTAATTAAATATCTTGAACATAAAATATTCTTTTAACTAAAGACTTTTTTTGGAAGTGTTAACGATAGTCAAGTGTTTCATTATAATATAAAATCGATTTTGATCGACTATTTCTGATTGATTATCCAAGATTATAGGGTATTATTAGGGTAAGATTATAGGGTATTATAGGGTATAGCATTTTTTGACGGGAATTGAAAATGCATATATTTTACGGAAGAAAAAAATTGACCATTTTTATATATAAATGTCGGAACGTAGCCAATGCAAAATAAAAATAAGAAAAAAATTCGTAAATATTTCGAAAATTTCTTAATAAAATGATCAATATTTTCGCCTACGCATTTGATATAATTTTTATAGCATCATAAAAAACTAAGGCTGCATAGCATATGCAGCATAGGTGAAATGTTTTCGACAAAAATGGTATTAATCGTACAATTTGCCGTAAAACCAATTGTTCGATTTTTTCTGTCAATAATAAATCCTAAATAAATTTTGTCTGTGCATACCAAATCAGAATTTGGAAACAGAAAAACATATGTTTTGCCAAAGCTCCGGTGTTGCCAATTGCCCTCGCTCACTATACTTCAATTGGTAATGTACATACATAAGCTTCGAAAATATGAAAGTTTAAAAATGTCCTATAACTTATAGGCTATAAGAAATAATATGATACAAATGTGTAAAAATTTTACAGTATAATCCAAAACATAAATTATATTTTGTCGTATAATGCGGATTATACGTTCAGTATATAATCTACATAATACTGCTTTAATGTATAATCGTGATAAAGCATAAACCAGTTAATAATCACAAACAAAATTAAAATAATTTTCTGGAAAGTGATCATAAAACTTCGAACCAGACTACAGTTGTAAAACAGTGACACGTACCGGCTGTCAGATTGTACAATAAAAATTCCACAAAATTTTTTCCTGATTTTTGGTTCAAGACTACTCAAATATTGAGTACAGTTGTTAAAACACAATGTTTTATTCATGTATGATTTCAAACCACACAAATATAATTAAACATTTACAAATACCTACAATTTTCATTAATAATTTTTCTTAGTTATTGGCTGGTTTCGGTTTTATTACCATTATCAGAATTGACAGAAATTCGTGAAATAACGGGATGAAATCAAGTATACGTCTGCAAAATACTTGCCGCCCGTTGTTTAAATACTTTGCGAGAAAACATTTATTAAAAATTATTTTTTTTGCATTCTGAAAATGTTCATAAAACCGTAACTAGTCTATAATTGAAAAATTGTATCAAGTAGTAATCATTCATCTCGAACACAACCGATTAAATTTTAAACATCTTGCAGAACTTTTGAAATGCTACAAAAATTTACGGTCTAATTTAGCATAGCAGACGCCCTCAATTATTATGGTCTTTGAAATTATTTTTCTGGGGAAAAATTGAAATCGAAAAATGCGAAGGTTTTCGCACGCCAGAATGTTTCAAAAATGTCATTTCTAAATTTTCTTCAAACATACAGTACACTATTTTATTGAAGTATTATTTTACTTTATTTCTCTTTTTGAAATCTCTCGAGAAAATAAATTAATATATATTTTTCGACATTGAGGTGCCAAAACCGGATGTGGAAAATATCAAATTTTTTAAAACAAGCTGTGTTTCAGAAGATCTTTTAACAAATATTAAAATAATTCTGTTTAAATTCAGAGAAAAAACCTCAATAAAATCAACCACCGGATATAGTTTATATCATTTCCACTTATCTTATAATTGCGTAATAATAAAATCGTATTGAATACTCGAAAATCTATAAAAATAGCCAAAAAACATGTAAGAAATCACCTCAAAATTATTATGTATCTCAGTTACTCATTAATTTTTTACTTTCAAAGAAAATAATTGTTCGTTTTAAACATCAGACGTCTTGAATAAATTTAAAAATTAAACTTACACAAAACTTTAAATGAACCGGGTTTTGAAAACAAAATACGACATGTCTCGACAGTGGTTTGATCCATAGGCTGATGAGAAAAACAAAATAATTTATGGAAAAAATACTTTATCCAAAATTTGAATACGGTGCTTCAAAGTGCTCGATAAGTAAACTTTTATTTTAGAAAATTGATTATAAAATTTTGACCGGGGCTGTTATTAATTCTGTAGAAAAAATCGTTTGTTTCACTTTGAATGATTGTTTTTAAATGCGAATTTTCCACGTTGTGGTTTTTATATAAATTATATAACATAATTTAACTGTTGTACTCAGACTTGGCATATTTCCACGATCTCGAAAAATTCGATATAGCGAAAAGATGATATTCATTTTGATGCCCGGGTTCGTATGAATTTTTTTTTCAGTTCTTATTAAAGCAAAAAAGGTTTTAAATGAACCCGGGCATCATAATGGATATCATATTGTTCGCTGAAACGATGCTTGCGATATTGTGAAAATATGCAAAGTTTTAGAATATATTGTCAATATTCGGTTAAATTGCAATGTAAAATGCATCAGTTTTGCATAGTTCTCCTTATTTTAGGACTGAAATGATTTCTTTAATCTTGAGATATCGCAACTTGAAAACAAATTTTGTTCAAAATTTTAAAGCTCAAGCGAAATAATTTATTTATATCATAGAACTTTCATTGCAAAATGGTCAAAAAATGATAATTTTGCGCCGAAGAGAAATTATCAAAAATCGGCTACAGTTATTTTTCGACGTTTAATTCAATTACGAATTACTGATCTATTGCATAAAATCATATAAACCCGTAAAATATCAGAAATAGTGTTTATTTATTTATTGCTCTTTAGCTTATCCTGTGAGTCTCAAAAAAAATCCAAGAGTTGTCAGTTGATGTAATATTCGTAGAGCATGAATACATTTTCTGACATTTTTTCGTTCTCTCAAAATATTGACTCAAAGCCCAAATATGCGAGAAAGTCACTTTGCCCACCCCCTCGTTACTTCTTCACCCTAATGACATGAATTTAAATAACTAAACCTTCCAAAAAAACATCTAAAAAATGCACTTTCTCTTGAAAAGCTAAACTACCATATCTTTATTTAACTCAGAATAGTTCAAATTGTTTAGATAACTTGCCGCTACCACTTTTAAGGAAAGTGGGTCGTCGATAAATATGGGACTCTTTTTACACATTTTCGAGTGAAGTTTCTGAGAAAACCTGCTTCAGAATAATTATTTCTTTTACCAAATACGTAGTTACACTCTTGAGTAGTTGTCGTTACTATTCAAGTCATCTGATACTTCAACCTTACGTCAAAAAATGAATTTCAGTAGGCGTCCCTAAAAGCCACTTTAAAAAGCCTTCTCCTTCGATTCATCTCTCATCATTTTTTAATTGATATTTGCAAATTTAGAATTGTATATATATAATTACTCATCACCAAATGGAAGCTTTTTCAAATTTGCCCTTAGTGGTCGAAACAGCTTATTGTTGGGAGTCCTCGCGCAAAAGCTACTCCTCCTTTAAAATATGTAGAATTTTTTTAATTTTGTGCTTCAAATTTCACGCAAAGGCTGAATTAAGTTCAAAGTGGAAGCCTTTCTTTCGATTTTTGTCTCCAGAGTTTCAGAAACGACTTGTGAATCAGTTTTGGAATGATAAATTTTCTACCTACTAATATTTGAAAAAAATTCAAAATTCAGAAAAAATCCTGGGAGTTAAAAAAAACTCATGACAAATTCTCTAAAATAAGGGCAATCAAAAAAGTTATCTGAGAAATCTTCATTATCGTCACCTAATAATTTCAACCCCGAAAACCACTTTTCTTTTGAAAAAATCTTCAAACAAATAAAATCTTATTATAAGTGAAAAACTTGGAGAAAATTCTCTACAAAAATAGGTGTATCAAAAAAGTATTATAAGTGAAGCTGAGATATCGACGGCCCACTCCCTTAAATCGACCTTGGCACATAAAAGATTCTGAAACTCACTTTATAGTTTGTTAAGGAGTCCCAATAAAAATTTTATTCGACTTTCAACACATTTCCACAAAATTTGACATTTTTTTCTGCAAAACTTCGATTTCGGTAAATAATTGGAGAAATAAAAATCAGAGAACGAGCAATTTTTCTCTTTATACTTCTTTTGGCGGCGTTTTTTCTTGTCGATATTTCGCATAGAATGGAATCATTAGTATATGAAAAAATCCCAAAATGAAGAATTAGTTCTAATTATAATTCCTTAAGAAATTGATAAGCATATACTACCAATTGATATTGATATACTAAAAAATGTGAAACTTTCAATTAAGAAATTAAACAAGATAGATATTTGTTGCGCATCGGTCAAAATTCTAAGTTTTAATCGGAAAAAATATCACAAAAACGGAAAAAAAAATCGGGACCAAAAACTAAAAAGAAATTATTTTTTTTTGCATTTTTGACAAATTTTTATGTCAACATGAGCCTTGCCATAAGAAACCTAAAAAATTGAGTTTATTATGCTCAAAACAGAAATGAGTGCTGAAAATGAGGGTTTTTGAAACTCACTTTCTGACCGCTAGATGGCCTAAAATTAAAAAGTAGTAACAAAAATAACTGTTTGTCTTATTTTGGTAGACTCGCTTCGGAAAATGAATTGCATCATAATAACCTCCTAGTATGAGTTGAAGTTACAACCAACACATTACATGTGTTGGTTCAACTTGGGAAATTTAATTAGATTGTTCGCGTGACGCTTTCCACATTACTCATTTTCGACATGTGGGACAAAAAATACAGGGAAATTGTTTTTGAGGGAAAACCCTGAAACGCTAATAATCATTTTTGTTACTGAAAATATATAATTTAAAATTATTCTTTAAAAATCGGAAGTCAATGAAAATATTAGAGCAAACTTTTGCGAATCAAGTAATTTTTTTTAAATAATTTTTGATAATAAATTTCATTTTCCATGTTTTGTATATTGAAAAATCTATCAACAGTTCCTTATTAAACATACTCCTATTATACTGTTTTTACCTTCGTTAATTAACAATTCTCTTTTATTTTAAATAACGACGGTTGCTCTTGAACTCACGATGACGCAAATTATATAATTCAACATTCCATGACCTCGAAATAAAACATCTTTTCTGTTTTCTTAAATACACTACTAAAATACAGTACTAAAATCGCTTCATTTTTGACGATTCACTTTTTCAAAATACTCCAAAATACAAAAGTCTGATTCATATTTTTGACTTATAATCACAGTAAGTTCTCTCATAAGAAAAAGTGGTTTATCATATTAAATTACAGTTTTTTAAGGTAAAGCTCGGATAATGTACCTAAGTTTTAAACAATTTATTACATGTTAATCTTATCTTATGAATTAAATTTGTCAGAAATCGATAAAAAATCAGATTAATCTGAAGTTTATATCAATATCTTTATGAGCAATAAACTAGCTTTCTTTAAAATGGACTAGCTCTTACACTTGTAGAGTATGAGGTTTTCCCGCCAGCGGGCGTCAAAGTCATATAAAAACTAGTTTTGACTTTATTTTTGGAACCACTTGATAATGCAACAAATCGAAACGTCGTTAAAATATTTAATTGAAATTTTAACTACATATTATAGCTATTATTTTTGTTGGATGTTAAATGATGTCGTTTTTTCATTTTACCAAGCAAAATTTTTCCGTGGATCAAGTATGTACACAGGGGCGCTATATAATATGTATATCGAAGATTATACTTGCGCGTTGCTGAGAATGCCACTGTCATAACTGTGACGTCACAAAGGATAGTGGCCAATCAAATCATACGATTGCCAACTTATTATACGAATCGCGTAATTTGATCGGTCTGACCTCAAAGTTATGACGGTGCCATTATCAGTAACGCGCAAGTATAATCTTCGATATATGATATATATCATATTTAGCCATATTTAACAATGTTATACTCTAGATATTGTCTCTTCGCCTCCCGATTCGCGTTTGAACTTATTTTCGAAGCTCTTATTGGTCAACGTCATTATATCCGCGAACGCGAATACCAAGGCATAGATAACCTAATCTCAGATATACTCAGTATTCATTAAAAAATTTCACGAAATCTTTTTGACTTATAAATAAAATATAAATCATAGTATATTAAACGTAAAAAATGGGATCTTAACACTAGTGAGCAACTTGCGGTCAGTTAGTAAATTACTGACTAGGGAAAATAAAATGCATCGAGTTTATTAGTGAACTCCCGTATCTATGACATAAAAACACTCGATTGGATTTATAACTAAATTAATGATGGGCCATTTATTCTTCTGATTAAACACATATTGATTCAAATGGTTCAATTGTGCACAATTTTCAACGACTGTGGGCTTATAAATGATTTATGATTTAGGAGATTGTCAGGATGTATTTTTTGGCAATTAAAATTTGCATTGTTACAGATCCAAATTTTCTGTTATAAATTATGTATTTCCGCTTAACCCGTGTGAGCACAGAGCCAATATAGGCTCAAGCATACTTAAAATCATCTAAAAAGGGCAAAAAAACATCGTAGAATTGTCTAGTTCAAATAGATTATAAAAAATTTTGCGGCGATTCCAAAAAAATTACTCCCTTTTTAACGGAAATTTTGTTCATATGTAACGGGGGATTGATTTTTTTTTTCGAAAGTGAAATTTCAAAATTTTAAATTTAAGTATTCCACGGAAATTTTTTAATTATTTTAAAAATTAATTTTGGCAATTAAAAATTGTCCGCGGAGTTGCTTGATAACCATATCGACCTGGAAATAATATTAGAAATAATAATTTTTTTCATCAAAATTTTAGGCTCTGGTGCCATGGCGCAACTTTTTTTTTGTGCTCACAGGGGTTTAGAAGACCCACGAAATTTCATGGTTGCATTTATTTTTCCAAACAATCTATAACAAAATCAAGACTTTTCTGATAGATTGTTTGAAAACATAAATTTCACCATGAAATTCCTTGGGTCCTCTTTAGCTATAATAAATGTTTATAGCAGAAAATGCCGGAAATTCAATCGGTACAGATTCTATACTACAGAATAATTTATACCCAACAAAAGGCTTTCATAAGGTACCCTATAAGCCTTAGGATATATAATTATATCATAAGTTATATGTCTGACATGTTCATGTGTGGCAACACTGTATATGGCCATATATACATGTATATAGAAAAAAAAGTTATTGTGTGATAAAATTGCTCACGGTCCTTAGGGGCTCTGCTCTATTAGACAGATTGCTATAGCCTATAGGCCATCTATATAGGCCAATCTGTCTCATAGGACAGAGCCCCTAAGACGCGTAGCAATTTTATCACACAAAATATTTTTTTCTCTATATTACAGTGTTGCACACTGACATGTCATGACATATAACTTATATGATATAACTTATATCATATAAGTTATTGAACTTGAAAATATGTTTTTGTGATCGAATTAATTACGGCTCAAAGACAAAATAGGCCATTTCTATATATAATATTTTAACTACAGTATATAATATATCAATTACGGGGGCTCCTGGTCATTTTCTACTAGATTTTTAGTTAATATTTTTAAATAATTCGGCTTTTAAAAATAACTGATTCGATTTTATTCTTAGATAGCTCATACTGAGCACAAATATCTTGTAAATGATAAAATTAAAAAATTGGGTCATCGAAATACATTTTTTTATATTTTTTACTAAGATTACTGAAATTTTTGAATTATTAGTTTTTCTTCGAAAAATTGGAAACAATGGTCAGATTCAGACCAATTTATTTATTTTATTATTAACAATATATTTGTGCTCAGTTTGAGCTATCTAATAATAAAATCGGATGAGCTGTTATTAAAAGCCAAATTATATAAAAATTTTGACTAAAAATCTAGTAGAAAATGACCAGGAGGCCCCGTAATCGATATACTAGTATGTATTAAACATAATCTGTATAATGTACAGTATATAAAGATGCCAAAGAATCATCATAGGATTGTGGGTGTATTCATTTTTTAAATAGACCGACCGTTGAATTAGATTATGAAAACCTTATTACTAGATCATTTTAGAAATTTATCTGCAATAAAATGAGTTTTAAATAATAATCCCGTACGTTTTTATAATGACCTAAATGTAAGTTAGTAAAAAGCGAACAAATTTCGACTAATCAGAGCGTTTTCTACGGATACGTGTGAGTTTCAATTTGAGCTATAGGTCGACAAATTATAAAAAAAACTTTTAGAACATTGTATACTGGTCTAATAAACTAACAAGAAGTAAGATTAATTTGCTTATAATACTTTTCAGTTTCTATGATAGCAAATTCTACTAATGTATAAAATTACCAAAAATCATTGAAAAACATCCGCTCAGACGAACGAAAATTACGAGATTATAAAGCGTAGGTTTTGGCCTGAAATGGGCCAAAACGTACGCTTAGACTAATGCGACAGTATATAAATGATATTATATACTACCCCTGTTTATCCAAAAATCCCTCAATTTTGAAATCTCTCCAAGAAAATAGACGAAAAATCATTTAATTTCCATCCAAATAAATTGTCAGATTTTCTAAGTAGTCTCAAACTGCCGATCGATTTTAATCAAAATATAAACTTTTAAGCTCTAATAGAGCTGCTCTATTTAAAATTCAGAAATAATTTCCATGAAAATTGGACTACTCTTTTTATGCGTTAAAAACTATTTGTATATTATCTTTGAAACAAAGGTTACTGATCAAAATTATATACTAAAAATATCGAGAATACTTGAAAATTCGAGAATATGAAAACATAATTCTTTGGATATGCCGCATATCATATGCGAAAATTTTCCGTTTTTCCGTCAATTTAAAAATTTAGATTTTGACGTAAAAACATAAATTCAAAACGTTTTCTGGTGACTTTAGCCATCAAATTTAAAATAAAAAGATGAATCGTATATGGATTCTTTTAACAGGGAAATAAGTTTTTAAAGTGACCCGGGCATAATAATGGATATACTAAAGTGTTACATATCCGCTCGATATTTTTGTTTTTGGGTTCTTTTACAAAATCAAATTTCAAAAATAAAAAAAAACAGATCTCAAACAAAAAAATTCATTAAAAAACATTTGCAAAGGGCCTTCCCGACGAGGCCCTTGAATTATTATCGGGGTTCTATTGTTTATTTCAATATGAAAAATCGCTACCCTATTTGTCAGTTTTCAAATCAAAAACTTCTCTTTGAATAGTCAGATATATGAAAGTTGCATCCCTATCTGATCTTGTTAATTCATGTTTTTGCAATTTAATCTTATCAAATAGTTTTTTCGATAAAGACTTTCGTGTAGGCAAATATCTAGTGTGATTATGAACATCAGTCGCACCACTTTTAACTTTAATTAACTAACTCTAGTGACCTAATAATTCTGCTGCGTTGAGCCTAATAACATCTTTTAATAAGGGTAGTAGTAGGTATCTAAGTTTTTCTGGTAAAACTTGTCTTTAAAATTTTCGAGAGCAAACAATTAAATATCTAGAGTTTTTAATTTTATGATATAAAATAATCAGCGATAATAGCCCAATTTTTTAACTTTAATGATTATACAATATCTGGTTTCAAAAGAATGAGTCATCATTCTTTTGAGTAATTTTCTATAATTTCATCAGAATATAACTAAAATTCCAAATAAGTTTGTTGAATGAAAGTATTTCATTATACTGGATGAATTTTATTTTTTGTCGGGGTTTCACGCATCACTCAATTTATAGTGTGATTTATAGTTAATTCATAGAGTAATAACAAGTGAGGCGTGAAACACCGACAAAAAATAAAATTCAACCTGTATACTCTAAAAGTCTAGTTCTCTGAAGATAAATTAATAATCTTATCGCGCAAACAGCTTATAAAAGAGTATATTTTTATTGACGGGCATCATAATCCATATCGACTCTGGTGTCTTTGCGAATATTTTTTTATAGGCTTATAATTGAAATTATAAATAGAAGTTGTTTTTTCACAAGTTTAATATCTTTTACATTTTTATCAATTTTTGTGAAATATTCAAATTAACCACATTAAAACCTTTTCCCAAAATACAAATATATCAGCTCTGATTTAGATTATTGACTTAAAAAGGGGGGAAAATCAAAGGAAAGTCTTTTCCCGAGATTAAAATCACTTTCGTTATTTGTTGAATTTCAAAAGCAAATCGAAAACTAGAGCTGATAAATTTGAGGAGCAAGGACTGAAAAGTTAAACTTCGAAAATTTTACAAAAATCTGAGAAAACACAAGAAAGTAATTTAAAAATGGATAAAAAATAAGTTTAATTACAAGCCTACAGCATTAACAACCACAACCTCCTTAATTCACAATTTAGCTTTGGACAAGTGTTAACCTGTCTTGTGAGAAATTGGACGAGGCGAGAAGATTATTTCAACGAGTATATTAAATCTGCTCAGAGGAATAGCTTTATTAGGTAATACTCCCTAATTAGAATTAAACAGTTTAATATAACTTTTGAGATTAAATTTAAACATGGTAAATCATTACTTTTTATATGACCTGATCAGCTCAAGATCCCCTAAAATTGAAAAAAATTATCAGATTGAGATCCCTAGAACCCGTGTGAGCACAGCACCGTATATAAATGAGTGTTTGCATATTTAAAAAATCATCTAAAATATGCAAAAAAAACTCATATTGTAAATTGTTCTCCTATCGAAATACATTATAACAGATTTAGCCAAGAGATGTCAACAAAATGATTATATTTTTAGAAAAATTTGTTCAAATATTTACGAGAGGGTTGTATTTTGAGATTATTATTTCCAAATCTTTTACTTCATAAAAAAAATTAAACTCAGACCTATTGCATTTCTAGTCACAATTAAAATTGAAAATAGCAGTTTATGTAAGGAAAAGTGATTTTGTCCATAGCTGACTCAAAAACAAAGATTAATTGGTATTACAGGAAGTAACAATAATGGTTTTTTTCAGAAGTGATATTTCAAAAATTTTTGATTTAAGTTTATTCACGAAAATTAATTTAATTATTAAAAAATTAATTCGAAGCAATTAAATATTGTCCACAGAGTCAACTTGAATTAGTTATAATGACCGGAATAAAATATCAGAAGTATGTACTAATCTGCCTTTTATAGGGAAAATATAACATGTTTATTAGAAAAATTGTGATTTTTTCATCAAAATTTTATAAAACCTATTTAAAAATCATGATTGGAATATAATATATATAAATCAAATTCCAAAAAAACAGAATGACAAAGTCAGATCCTATGATGCATCGATTCAATACCAAAATAATTCTTGAACACCACTGTGAAGCTCGTAATACGTGATATGCTGCTACCTTGCTCTTATCAGTGAATTTCTCTAGAACTAAAAATCTAGCAAAAAAGATGTATAATTTGGCTCTGTTGGATGACTTTCTGTAGGACAGGACGTCTTAGGACAAATTGTTTGGATCTAACTCTTGAGAATCAACTAAATTATCATAGTTGATATTTTTGCTTGCGTAAATCATCAAAAATTTGGACAAAAAAAGAAAAGAGCTTTATTTCTTTTTTTGTCACAAAAATCTTATTTGTTTCTAAAATTCTTATTCTTTCCCAATATATTTTACTTTTTTAATATCCCTTATTCACAACTTATTGTAAATATTCACGTCACCGAATAGGACATTGTAAATGTGTTTAAGTATAAAGGGCCGCGGATATTTACAAAAGTGTGGCAATAGGCGATATGGTGAATTAATTTGTTGTAGTTTAATTCGATAATGGTTTTGGTATGTCGATTTCTGCTAGTTCACTAGAAGAGCCAGTCGCGTTCAACGCCAGCGAGTAGATTCTGCCTAATGTGAGTTTAATAAATAAATCTTTTCAAAAAAAATCAGAAATTTTTTTTTGGAACCCTGACAAGTTCATTAAAAAACATGTCTGCTTATGTATTGTGCATTACAATTTATTTCTTGCCTTGTTTTCGCCACCTGGTTTCTTAACTATAAAATAATTACTCAAAAGCCATATAATATTGCAGGAGATAACTTTCAATTCAGAAAAATGGACCTCTGTGTTTCGGAACAATTTTTTTAACATACCGATTAAATAAATGGACGTTGATTAGTTTTTCGAGCACCCAAACCAAATATTTCGGCTTAAAAAATTTTCGGCTACGTAGCCGAAAAACTAATATAATTGCACAAAAGTTAGTCATAAGTATTTACCGCTCAAACATCATGTTATTTAGATTTTCGGATACAAGATGAAGTACGAGAATTTAAGTATCTTCGGCTATTGAATAAGTGCGGAATTATAGTTATTCAGACCCCACATAGGTGACCAGCATTTGTTTTTAACGGCTACAACTATAAGAACATACTATGAAGAAAATTTTTCAAAATATATTTGGATTTTTAATTATTCTATGTCCCTAAATATTGTATCTTTATCAGCATGTTTTATTTCTATCCGCCGGCTTAACCCCTGGAATCACAGAAAAAAGTTCCCGCCAAGCACCAGAGCCGATATATCGGCTCTACTTGCGACGTTGTTTACAGAAAGCTCAAGGTAGTTGAAGCTCCAATTACTTTTGCAATAGGAAGCGGAAAAGTTATATTTTTGCATCAATCATTTCAAATTCTATAATTTTGATTTTTAGTTTTAGAAAATATAGTTGGAAAACCAAGGTGTAGCATATTACGTGATACGTGCTCATCTTAGTCTTCACAAATTTTATTTTTATGGGTTCTAACGCAAAAGTATCTGCCCTACGTCACACTTTAATGCGATTAGATCTATATATCATCAATCAAACGTTATTTTTAAAGCAGTAAAAAAAATGATGAAAAAATCACAAATTTCTATGAAAAATGGCTAATTTTCAAAATAAAAGCAGATTAATACAATTTTTATTATTATTGATAATTTTATATAGTAATCAAGTGACAGTGTGGACAATTTTTGGTTGATTAAATTAATTTTTATAATAAATAAATTTTTTCATGGAATACTTAAATTGAAAATTTTTAAATTTCACTTCCGAAAAAAATATCTGTCCCAAGATACGAATAAATTGTACTGTTAAAACTGTATGCACAAAACACTTTCCTAAAAAATTTGTATTTTTAGAGGTAACCAGGGATGTTTGAGGCTAAAAATTGAGGGGCGGTCAACTCGAACCACCGGTAATCTGGTAAATACCGGTCGAAACTGAGTCGTATTCAGAGGTTTTAAGCGGGTAATTACCGGTGGTTTCAGTTGACACCAGACCACTTCAAGTTTTAGCCTCAAACCTCCCTGAGTACCTCAGTCAATATTTTTTTTAAATTTCTAAAGAGTCTTTCGCTAGTAATCGGTACAAGAATTATGGTTATTCTGAATTCACCCGTCGTATTAAATACAAAAGCCGTCATAGTATGTATTTAAGTTTATTGCTCATTGAGACTTTGATTTTTTCGGGTAACTTGATGATTTCTGGCGTATTTCAACATAAGCCACGTCAATGACCCCGTATTCTGACATCAGTAAATAAAGTTTTATGTATTTGAATGTGAACTCGTCTTATAATAAGTTGACTGTAATTTGTGTGCTGAAAANTCCTTTGTGATTAAAGCAAAACTGAAATTAATAGTTTACGGATGTGGAAACGAAATTTTCTTTTATTAAAAAAAAACATGTAAAAAAACCATTACACCCCCAAAAATTATAACGACCTAATTTTGATCAAAACGGAAAATTAATTACAGGGGGTGAGAGCAATAAGCAACAGTGCCGAGTCATAGCGCAATATGCAACACTTTTGAGCTAATCTGAATTTTGCGAAGCTTTGAGGGCAATAGGCAACAACCTGGATAAACAGATAATAAAAAAATCAATATCATAAAAAATCATAGGTTTTTAAGTGACTAACAAAAAATCGCTAATAAAATTTCAAAACTAGAATAAAATGTGCAAACCTGATAATGAGGGCAATAAGCAAAACTTTAGAACAAAAATCGTGTGTTACCTATTGCCGTCACCCACTGTATATCATTTATAAATGATATAAACATGTAATTTTCAATTCTCTAGCCAGTCTTCAGTAATAATTTTTCTCCTTTTTTTTGTCTGACCGACTAATTTGAAAAAAAAATCGCCATTAAACAAAATGACATAATTTATAAATAATTTAAAGGGGCACTCATTTCTCTATTAGTGAACATTTACTGCACTTCGAATTATCTCAAGGATACATCCTCTTTTGACATAAATGGAGTTTATATTTAGTAAACGTCAAAATTGTATATTTTATTTAAAAAATGACGTTTCGGCATCTTTGATCTAATTTCAAAATAATATTTTGTGTGAAAAATACAAATTCCGACAAAAAAATATTTCGAAATTAGATTCAGAAATCTGAAACCTCAAGTTTTACATAAACTTTACAATTTGACGGTTTACAAAATTTAAACGCCTTATCAAAAGATACACTAGCATATGAAACTTCTGTAATTGATTAACCTTATTTTGTTCAGTTTTTTAACATCTATCTTGTTTTTTTATTTTCAAGGATGTATCGGAAAAACTCTATTTCATAATTGTATTGCATTTTAATTTCTATTTCCTTTTTTTCGTGGAAAATAACAGAAAAAACCTATTTGAAAAACAAATTTTAGCTGATAACCATAAGAGGCAGGGTGTGAACTGTCACGCCTGAAAAATTTTAAAGGAACGATTAAATGATGTAAAAGTTATCCAAAACTTAAGTAGAATTTATCATTTATATTTTTAAAACTTGGAACTGACCACAATTGGTTCAATTCAAAACCGTTGAACGACAAAAAATACAGCTACGAATGGTTATACTAGTAGTGTTTGAAATTTCACTAAATTTAGCACCAACAACCTCCTTATATTTTAATACCATCATTATAATTCCATCAACAATTAATACGGTAAATAGCTTGCAAGCGCGAGGATTAAATGATCGTAAAATTTTCCGATCATTTCAACAAAACTATCTATGATAGAATAAAAAATATTTCAACTCTGGGCGCCTCTCGGATCATTTCAACTCATTGGTCGAAAAAAATACTCATGAAGGCTTCATGAACTACATATCGTCCTCACTTTTTTTAATGCGATTAATCATATGTATCATCATATCAAATCGTTAATTTTTAAAGCAGTACAAAAAAATGAAGGAAAAATCACAAATTTCTATGAAAAATGAGCTAATTTTCAAATTAAAAGACAGATTTAATACAATATTTTTATTATTATGTGATAATTTATTTATATAGTAAGCCAAGTGAACAGTGATGGACAATTTTTGATTGTATTAAATTAATTTTTATAATAAGATATTTTTTTCATGGATACTTAATAATTTAAATATTTTATAAATTTCACTTCACAAAAATAATCTGTCCCAAGATACGAATAAATTGTTACTTTAAAACTGTTATGCACAAAACACTCTTTCCTAAAATAATTTGTATTTTTAGAGGTAACTTCAGCTTGGATGTTTGAGGCTAAAATTGAGTGGGCGGTCACTTCGAACCTTACCGCGTAATTCTGGTAGAATACCGGTTCGATAACTGACGTCTGTATTTCAGAGGTTATAAGGAGGTGATTAACCGGTGGTTTCAGTTTTGACACCAGACCTACTTTCAAGTTTTAGCCTCAAACTCCCTGAGTACCTCAGTAAATATTTTTTTTAAATTTCTAAAGAGTCTTCGCTATAATCGGTAAATGAATTAGGTTATATTGATTCACCCGTCGTATTAAATACAAAAGCCGTCATAGTATGTTTAAAGTTTATTGCTTATTTGAACTTTGATTTTTTCGGGTACTGGACTTGTTTCCGGCTGTATATTTCAACATAAGCCTACGCAATGAACCCCGTATTCTGACATCAGTAATAAAGTTATTTTATTTGAATATGTGAACTCGTCTCTATAATAAGTGATCTGTAATTCGTGCTGTGCTGAAAAAGCACATTATAATTGTTCCTTGGTGATTAATAGCAAAACTGAAATTAATAGTTACGGAATTTTCGATAACGAAATTTCTTTTTATTTAAAAAAAACCATTGTAAAAAAAAACCATTACACATTCCCTCAAAAATGTATAATCGACCGTAAATTTTGATCAAAACGTGTTTTATATAAAATTAATTACAGGGGTGAGAGCAATAAGCAACAGTGCGAGTCATAGCCGCAATATGCAACACTTTGAGCTAATCTATTTTGCAAAGCTTTGTAGGGGCAATACAACTAACCTGGATAAACAGGTAATAAAAAAATTCAATATCATATAACATCATAGTTTTTAAAGTGACTACAAAAAATCGCCAATAAAATTCCAAAAACTAGAATAAAATGTGCAAACCTGATTAATGTAGGGCAACTCAAGCAAAAACTTTAGAACAAAAATCCGGTGTTACTATTGCCGTCACCCACTGTATATCATTTTATAAATTGATATATAAACATATTGAATTTTACATATTCTCTACCAGTCTTCAGTATATATTTGTCTCCTCTTTTTTTTGTTCTGACCGACTAATTGAAAAAAATCGCCCATTAACACAAAATGACATTATATTATAAATAGATTAAAGGCGGCACTCTTTCTCTACTTAGTGAACATTTACTGCCACTTCGAATATTATCTAAGGATACATCCTCTTTGGACATAATGAGTTTATATTTTTAGTAAACGTCAAAATTTGTATATATTTTTTTAAAATGACGTTCCGGCATCTTGTTTGATCGAATTTTCCATAAATAATATTTGTGTGAAAAATACAAATCCGTACAAAAAAATATTTCGAAATTAGATTCCAAAAATCTGATAACCTTCAAGTCTTTACATAAACTTACAATTTGACGTTGTACAAATTTTAAACGCCTTATCAAAAGCATTACACTAGCATATTGAAAGTTCTGTAATTGATTTGACCTTATTTTGTTCAGGTTTTTTAACATCTATCTTGTTTTTTTATTTTCAAGGGTTGTATCGGAAAAACTCTATTTTCATAATTGCTATTGCATTTTAATTCTATTTCCTTTTTTTCGTGTAAATAAAGAAAAACCTATTTGAACAAACAAATTTAGCTGATAACCATAAGGGCAGGGGGTGAACTTTGTACTTTTTCTTTTTCTTGTTCTAGTTGTCTCTGCACTTGTTTTGATTTTTTTTGTTTTTTTTGTTTTTTTTTTCATCTTTTTTTTTTCTTTTTTCTTAGTCCGAAAATTTAAAAGGAACGATTAAATGATGTAAAAGTTATCAAAACTTTGAGTAGAATTTATTCATTTATTAGTTTTTAATAACTTGGAACTTTGTACCTACTAATTGGTTCCATTCAAAACGTTGAACGACAAAAAATACAGCTTACGAATGGTATATCTAGTATGTTTAAATTCACAAATTTAGCACCTTTTAATTCATTAATGCCATCAACATATTAATACGATAAAATATTTTGCTAGCGGAGGATTAAATGATCGTAAAATTTTCGACATTTCAAACAAAACTATCTATAGATTGATAGTATAAATAAAATATTTCAACTTCTGCCCGGGGGGGGGGGCCCCGGGCCTTCCTCGATCATTCACTTCGATTGGTCGAATAAAGATTACTCATTGAAGGCTTCATGATGAAGCGTAGGGTTCCGTTTGTTTTCTTCTTTTTTTTTTCTCTAGAATAGACCTCTGCATTAGTGTTTCGGGGTTGCTGGAATAAAGCTCAAAAAATTAGTAAAATTTTATATAATTTTAATAAATTAATGAAAGATTTAACAAATCTTATCATCCGTGTTTCGAGGTGAATATCTTTTGCTTTTTTGGAGTATTTTTTCAATTTTAAAAAGTAAATTTCAGAATACTGGATTGAATTCGCCAGAAATAAATTTTAAAATCGCCCCTATCTGGAATTTTTTTTCAAATCCA
>SCLH01000122.1:160490-186974 GCA_004367855.1 Oikopleura vanhoeffeni
AAACATTTGTAAAACAAATCGAGTTAATTCTTTTCTGTAGCATGCGAATCTAAATGATTTTTTTTTGAAACTTTTCCATTATTTTCGAAAATGTGAGACCTTCAAATGACTGGAAGTGACCTGATATCGGTATCAAACAAAACTTTGAAAATCGCTGAAAAATAAAAATTCGATTTTTTAAGCTTAAAATTTTCTCTGAGAAAAAAGGAGTCTTTTTGATCCGGGGATCATTATCAATATATTTATCATATCGTTGTTCGACGTGAAATTGTGCATTTTTGAAGTATTTTTTCAATTTGAAAAGTAAATTTCAGAAGACAAATTGAATTTCCGAAAAAAATCTGCCTTCCGGAATTTTTTTCAAATCCAATTTGAAAATTAAAGTTGAAAGAAATTTAAATTTCTTTCAAAATTTTTAGCTGATTCTCATTATGGGCTCAAAAAATCAGGATCATCAGAGCACCACATCTAAAAACCTCGTTAAATTATTCTTTTAGCAATACGATCGTCATTTGAATCCAATTAACACAATCACATTCATTGATAATAATCGTCGTTTTGTGACGACTTCTGATGACAAATCGATCCGTGTTTGGGAATGGGATATCCCAGTTGATTTCAAATATATTGCAGATCCAGGAATGCATTCAATGCCAGCTGTTTGTAAATCACCAGATGAAAAATATCTAGCAGCAACGAGTTTAGATAACAAGGTACACATTAACTTAATTAAAAGCCCAAAAGGTGCGTTTTCTTCAAATAATTTTACATATGTAATTTTATAAAATTAGTCAAATATTTTTACTGGGAACCACGGGGAAACTACAGAGAAAACTACGGGGAAACTACACATGTTTTCCAATATCGATTTTTTTTATTCAAACTGATCAAAATTTCATGATTCAATTTTTGTTTTGTTTTTCAAAAAAAAGGTTTTTGGGATATTTATAATGATGCCGTTCAATAGAAAAAATGCTCATTTTTTAGATGAACATTATTTAATCAATTTTTATCAGAAATAAATGATAACCCCCACCTCCCCCATTTTTTTTGATCAATTATATTAACTTTGCTTTCCTTTAAAATTTTTTCAAAGTTTCGGATTTAACAGATAAAATATCCTGTTTCAAAAGAATGAGTCATTTCACCTTAATTTTATATAATTTCGAATTTAAAATTAGTTTTCAAATAAACATTTTATAGGATATAATCCAGCAACCTTGTTCTCAGATTTGGAAAAGTTTTTTTGTTCGTGCCCTTATTTACATCAGATAAATTTACAATTTTATCGTGTTCATAGCAAAACGCGTAAAAAAAGTATTTTTCTACTGACGGGCTTCATAATTCAACTAGCAAAAAATTGAGACTGAATGCTGCCAAATAAAAAGGCACAGTCATGGCATCAAGTGATTTTAGAAGGACCCGCTCTACTCATATGAAAAAAGTGTCTCACAAAGAGCTTTTTCTTCACCATAAAAAGATGCCTTGGTTCGATATGTAATATATCATATATTATATATGATATGTTACATGTCATAGGATACATAAGTATCATACCAAAAGTTTTTCGGTTAAGTAAACTAGTTTTTGTAGGACACGTTTTATATCCATCATGATGCCCGAGTAACTCAAATCTCTCATTTGCCTTTTCAAAGAATAGGGAATAAGAGATTTAAGTCACTCGGGCATCATGATCGATATGAATAGAACGAGTCCTTGAAAAGCCACTTCAATGTTCCACAGAATTAAAAAATAAAATTTGACTTGAATTTATTTCCAGATCTGTATTTTTGATTGCTCAAATGGTAAATTTCGACCAAAGAAAAAGAAAGAATTTAAAGGGCATGTTATTGCTGGTTACGCTTGTCGACCTTGTTTCTCGCCAGATCAGAGTTATCTTTGCAGTGGTGATGGAGAAGGAAAAATGTTCATTTGGGATTGGAAAAATGGAAGACTTTACTCGAAATTTAGAGCTCACGACGAGGTAAAACATTATTTTGCTGTAATTTGAGGGATCAAAAATGCCCTATGAATACAGTCGATGCTTGAAACTTAGTTAATTTAAATTAACTTAAGGGGGTATGCGACTCTGATTTGACTTTTCTCGGTGAAATATACTGAAACTAACAGTTCTTGAGAACAACGAAAATGGCTATTTGTATCTTCTTATCATTGCGCAAAGTCAACATCACAAATTATTTCTTGACCATTACAGCCAATAGGTAAGTATGCGTAACAGGTGACATTTTCAAACCTTCAAATCCTATCTCTCCCACGACGGTAATGTAAAGATTGTAGAGTCAATTTCAGAATCGTTTTTAAGATGTGTAGACTACTATGTTTTACATGATTTTCACGATGGAGCTGCCTTATTTGGAGGTACGTGCAAGACTGAACATTTTTAGAACGTCTTCAAATACACGACGATCGTTAACTCAATTTCATTCAAATCTATCTCTCGAGGATATGTTTGCAAAATAGTCAATTTTATCGAATATTCCGAAAATTTTAATGAGAGATTGCAGAGCTTTTTTTCTCTGCTGAATTCGACCTAGAACTTCGAATATGATTTTTTGGTCATTCTTCAAAATCGAAAAAAATAGTGCTTCGATTTATTTTCGCAAGAAGGTCAAGAAGCCAGTGACACTGATGGAGAAGTTGTGCTTACGTCAATGTGGATATTTGGACAGTTTTAGTTCAAATTTCGAAGCAAACTATTTTTAACTTCAATTTTCAAATACTTAAAAAAATGAAAAATGCGGAAATTATCAAGAAATTTTTTTTGATTGATTATGGTTCTTAGTACACTTAATTAATCACCCCGTTCAATTTGAACATTTTAATGCCCTAAGGCCTTTATTAAATCAGCGTCGCCTACCCCCTTAACCGACGGTTTGGCTGATTTTAAAAATTTTGACCGTAGCTAACGCAAAGCCCTACAATACTGAAATTTGGGTATAACTACATTTGAAGAGGTGATAATAGAAATATCTGATTTTTGTGGGATATCGCAAATTTAAAAATTGACGAATTATTTCAAAACGAAATGTCGATACTTTATCAAATTTACCTGCTACTATTAAAAAGGGCACGTCATGGGTGTTTTTGGTATACACCATTTAAAATAGTCGATTTCTCTTTTGGGTTAACTTCAATTTTTCAAAAAAAGGGGTTTTCAAAATCGAACGTTACAAAATTGTTTGAAAATATTTTTCAATACCTTTTTTGAATACGACGCGCTCAAAGTTTGAGTAGCTTCTAAATTCGAAAAAAATGTTATTTTTAATTTTAATCAGAAAAACAAACTGTTTTAATTCAAGGTATATATATATGCATCAGAAATTCAAATGTGAAAATAAAATGTCAGATCCGATGTCTAGATCACGAGATACAGTAAATTCGAAAAAAAAAAATTTGAAAATTTTCTGGCCAAAATTAAATTTTTTAAGGAAGCAAGTCTCAAAAAAATTCAAATCCCCTATGGCCTGACCCTAAATACAACCAAGACTATCTTGGACAATATACATAAACGTACATGTTATTTTACATATATATTATTATAATATATAAAAATTGAAAGCATTTTGATCATCAAAAAATTCTATCTATTTAAATTTTTATTTTCAACGACATGGACTTGGTTCTGCTGGAATTTTCATGTCTTTCCAGGGTTCATCGACTGTATTTGAAGAAATTAGATTTTTGGGTGTCTTATTACAAAAATAATATCCCTATTTCAGGTTGTGATCGATTGTAAATGGCTGCCACATGAGACAAGTAAATTGGTAACTTGCTCTTGGGACGGAACTGTGAAATTATGGGATTAAAAAAAGTTCAAAATCATCATTGTGTCCCTTAAGGTTCTGTCATAATTGTGTCCTTAGCTTGTTCTTAGGCATCGTGAATGATCGTCGAAATTATATTTTTCTGTTTTAACTGTCAGACAAAATAAAGCAACTGCCTTCGTATAGAAATCTTTAACTGAGTTATATTATATAACTCTTGAATAGACGCCGTCTCTGGAAAAATTAAGTAAACAGCATAAAAATCTAAATTAGCCGCAAGATGCGGAATTTAAACTATCTGTCAATATATAGTTTCATGGGGTTTCAAAATAGGAGAAAGCCGTCATTTGTGCGTAGTTCCTAAAAAAACCCACCTAAGTCACTAGAATCAAAATTTTACCATGGCCGTTCCGTGATAAATCCGCCATTTTCGGGTATTCTTGTCTTTTGTTTTTTGCCTCATCTCAAATTATTATAGAAAAATTGAGGTGTTTTATGGATATTTATCTTTGAAAACTCTTAAAATTGTTTTTTTCAGAATTTCACAAGGATTTTAAAATTTGAATAGACAAAAAATTCTAGAATTTAAAATTTTTAAATTGTTTCCTAAAATAATGTTTGAAGCACAATTACGAAACTATTTTTCTGGACGAAATTATTGTGATCACAAAGATTATTTTCGGAAACAATTTCCAAAATTTTCAATTCTAGAATTTTCAGCTATTCGAATGTCGAAAACATTTGAAAGCTTTTTGTGAAATTCTGGATCAGATACCTAATTTATGGTCAGAACGTTTGTTTCGATAATTTAATTTTCAACTTTCTCCCAGAGACGGGCCTTACCCATAAATTTTAGCTGTCGGAATTTAAAAAATCCAATTCGTTTTGCCAAATGCTGAAGTTTCCAAATTTATATGAATAAATGAAATAATAACATAAAAAACTTTTATTATTTAGAAAATGCCTGAAGGCGCCAGAGGACGCCGATCTCGCTCCAACTCTTTGAGTGGTTGGGCTGCTAGCGGTCAAAAACAGAGGGAAATGGCCGCACTAATTCTGGCACAAGGTGACCAAAGTGGTAATCTTGACGTTATTTCAAACACCTCAAAGGTAATCTAATATAAAGAATTAAGATGTCTAGTCTTAGACTTTAAAGACTTAAGTATAAATACAAATCGTATAAATTAAAATCTTCTGAAAATTTAAGCAAAAACTTTCGGACCTTAATTTCCAGTTTTAGAAGGATTGATATTAGTATGATTATATATAGGGCTACACACATATAAGGCTACACACAGTAAAATTTGCTACATTATATAAAAAATTGAAAAAAACTTGTTCGAAAAAATTTTGGTATACAAATCTTACAAAAAATGACTAATTTTGACTTTGAAATCGAAAATATTATGAAGGGAAAGTTTTATTTATTCCTCAAATTTCTGATCAAAATAAAATTTGATGTCGTATGAGATGAAATTTAAATCTTGTTTTACCCATTAAAACTTTAAATCCCCCCCAAAAAAAATTCTGCCTATGCATTCGTTTGAAAGCTCCAATTTTCCCCGGTCCATACCCTACTAGGCTGTTTTATTAACAAATATATTAAATGTACTTTTTAGGCTTTATTACAAGTTGGAAATAAACCACAATTATATTATTCTATAAAACAATTGGAAGAAAATGGATTTGAAAAAAATAATATTTATGTTGCTATCAGTAGAGATTGTCTCGAACTTTATGAATCCGACGATCGAGTTATTCCGATTGAATCACGATTACCTGCAAGAAATTTTGTCGTTGTCAAAAAAGAATTTGATTCGTCGGTTGACTCACTATATCAGGTTAGGTGTACGCTTATGAGAATACTACACATTTGGAATTAATAAGAAAGTGGAAGTCAAATTTTGTAACTTGACACCACTAAACTCATATTACAAAGGGGTCTTATTTCACAACAAAAGATAGTGAATTTCACTCTCATTCAGAATCTAAACGAAAATATCTCGGAAAATGAAATACGATTTTTGAGATATTATATTCATGAAATCATGTCATTTATGAATATACAGTGAATTACCACAATTGCCCGAGTTCTTGGAAAAAGTTTATATTTTCTAACAAAATTTTGAAATTTTTTTTGGATAGTCATAAAAATCGTGACATCACCAAACAGCAATTTTTACTTGTTTCAAAATTGGAGGATAATTCTGGAAATGGACATTTGAAGTTTTTAAACATTTCTCGTCAAATCGGATAAGGTCGTTTTTTACGACCTAAGTAAGACATGTGGAATTTTGACTGGGAAAACTAGACACGATAGCGACAAATGTTTTTCGCATGTGAAACCTTTGAAAAAAAATATGCGGTAGAAATTTTTTTTGGCTTCCTAGGTTGATCACTTGACCGGAAATCAGTCACGGAAATTGCTCGAAATTACCGAAAAATGATTTTTTGCGAATTACAGGT
Source organism: Oikopleura vanhoeffeni (assembly GCA_004367855.1). Taxonomy (NCBI): domain Eukaryota; kingdom Metazoa; phylum Chordata; class Appendicularia; order Copelata; family Oikopleuridae; genus Oikopleura; species Oikopleura vanhoeffeni. The sequence continues at coordinate 166,742 of SCLH01000122.1, forward strand.
GAACCGGTAATCACCGGAAATTTTTTTTGTACCGCTATCAATTCGGTCAAGATTCAGATGCAAAAAAACCGTTTGTCGCTATCTAGTCTGGTTCTCTCAGAACATATACCCCTTAAGTTGGACACTCTTAAAAAACGACCGTTACTATAGTTAAAATGTTAGAAATTCGCCCACGTCATGACGCGTCACATTCTTAATATGACCCGTTTGATGTCAAATAATAAATAGAGTTTTGAAAAAAATTGAGTGATGAATTCCGGCAGAGCCCGTTTAAAAGTTTTTATATTTATAGCCTGCGTCCTACTCAACGGGCTCTCCTAAACATGAATATCAATTAAATTTTTTAGGCTTTTCATGAAATTGAAAAACTTGATGGGCTTCCTCGATATTTGCTTGTTGTATATGTAGACGTAATCACTTGCGGCGTCCTCGACAAAATCGCTACTGTGAATAGACTAAGAGATCCAGCATTTATGTCGGTTTATGGACCAAGGAATCATGAAATTAAAGATTTGCCCGGTTCCGAAGCTTTACATCAAACAGAAAAGGTCACAAAATTGGTTTTCATGGGAGGGAAACCAGTACTAGAAGATAAAGAGTTTGAACATGTCCGAGAAGTACATTTGACGATAGACACTGAAAATTGTGAGTTAGAAAACTATAAAATATTAGAGGCCTTTAGTTTTTTTTCTTTTGATCAGAAAGTTAACCTTCAATATTGTCTGATTGAAAGCTTAATAAATTGTTTAATATCATTAATTTTAACTAAAAAAACGAAAATATAAGGTATAAAAAACTTATTTATGTCCTTTAAAATTGGTATGATTTTATATTGCGTTCAAAAAGCGTTTGATACCTGAATAACTAAGATTACGATTTTGTGACTCGCATTAACTTAATCGATGGTACTTCACCGCAATTTATCATCAGACCGATTTATTTTTTCAAAAAAAGAGATTACCATGATCCACTCGAGAATTAATAAAATTAGATTTACGTATAACAGAGAAACTTTATCTATATTAATAGATAACTCAAAGAACTACCTCAAATTTTTCTTATAGTCAGAATAAATAAATTAACTTTTAAACGGTTGGTGACAAAAGGTTCTCATTAAAATGTTTGAATTTTCCTTCAGGCAAACTCTTCTTGTTGAAATTATATAAAAAGTCTGTAGAGGATTTTTATCAGTAAGTTTTTAAAGCTTTTTCAAGACCGGTAATATTCTGTTCAAACTTGCAATTCCTATGAAACTTGTTGATCTTATGCAAAAAGTCTGAAGAAATTTTAATATTTTGGTTTAACAATTGTGCATTTTCAAAAAAATTTTGCGAAACTCGAATATTATTTGTAGATGACGACGAGTCTATCCGCCTCTCCAGCCGAGTTTTATCAAATTCTGGAGGACACATTGAAGTTTGTTCTGATATTGATGATCAGGGTATATTCTTGATACGAGACGATTTAGTAAAATGGATTATGAGAAATGTCGAAGGAAAACATTGGTGTTCGATAAGAGAAGATTTGGTGCCAGCCCTATTGAAAAATAAATATCGAGGTAATCTTAACTTTGTTCAAGACATCTTAACCCCCTCACATCCAAAACGCCATTCGGAGACTTTGGGCGATTATTACGGGAAAAGTAAAAGTGCTTGCAACTTTACTGCTCTTTAGTCCTTGAGATTAAGGGGGGTTGTGGGTGTAGAATGTTGGAATTGCTGGGGAAAATAGCACTCTCCTCCAGCTGGACTGGAAGGGTTGATAACGGGCAGATAAGAATAAATGAGAAAAAAAATACGGGAGACTAAAATCTTCTCTATCACCTGCAAGTAACTTTTTATGATTCTGGTGAAGGATGGCTCACCGGTACCGCAGTGAAAAATTGGTGAAAATATGTTCTCAATTCACACAAAAATCGGAATAAGTCGGTCAATTTTGTTTCAAATTGAATAAAACATAAAATTTATGAAACCTTCGAAATATTGTCATATTTTATCGACGTTATTTCGTTGAAAAAATTATTCTCTGTTTGTTTTAAGACGGTAAAAATTAAATTCAGAAATTCTCTTTAAAATCGGAATAAGTCGGTCAATTTTGTTTCAAATTGAATAAAACATAAAATGTCTGAAACCTACGAAATATTGTCATATTTTATTGTCGTTATTTCGTTGACAAAATTATTCTCTATTTGTTTTTATACGTAAAATAAGTTCATACGATATAATTTTTGTGTTGGTGAAGTAGTTGCAAAAGCCATGTTTTCGACGCGTGGTGCGACACTGGTGTCCACTCGCCTCATTCCTCACCTAGCTAAACCAAAAATAACACAATATGATTGGTTGAAAATATCAAATCATTCTGATTTGTTTTTCTCAGCTGAATTCTGGAATAAAACAAAATTTTTCTTCAACGCTTGTTCCATTTACACCCACAACCCCCTTAAATTTTTATATTATTTAATTTATATTTTGACTTTATTCACCCCGTAAAATAGTGAACTTTACTTAAAGTTAACCTTAAGTTAACCTAAAGGTAACTTTAAAGGGTGCCACCCTTCTCATGACGATTACGGGAAAACAATAGATGATATCGAGAAACGGTTTTTTGCATTCAATTGCTAGTTAACTAAAAAAGCTGAAGGGAGAAATGTTATATAGTTGATTTTACATCCGGTTTACTGGATATAAACCGGAATGTAACTTTTTGGTATGTTCGGTTCTCGATGAGCCCTAAATTTTTTTCTTAAAATCAGATGGAAAGTTAAATTTTTATGTCTTTTCATTCTTATATCACGATCATCTACACATTTACTGCTTGAACTATATTTTTACGAGTTTTGATTTTTTTTCTCAACCTCAATGATATTTTCAAAATGATTAAAAAGTACTTTCCTGATGCTGTATCGGGATGAAAATACCACGAACTTATTTCAAATTTCCAGAAAAAAAACTATAAGAATGAAATTCAGATTTTTTTTGTTTGAGCCTCAATTCATGAAGGGTACCCCTTAAACCGAAACTTGCCAAATTGGTAAGTCGACCCATCCACCGTTTACAATTTATTTCACTCAACTCTTTAAAAACAATATTTTTTTCGATGTGCCAAAANTACTGCTCTTTAGTCCTTGAGATTAAGGATAGACTTAAATTTTTATATTATTTAATTTATATTTTGACTTTATTCACCCCGTGAAATAGTGAACTTTACTTAAGTTAACCTGAAGGTACTTTTAAAGGGTGCCACCCTTCTCATGACGATAACGGGAAAACAATAGATGATATCGAGAAACGGTTTTTTGCATTCAATTGCTAGTTAACTAATAAAGCTGAAGGGAGAAATGTTATTTAGTTGATTTTACATCCGGTTCACTGGATATAAACCGGAATGTAACTTTTTGGTATGTTCGGTTCTCGATGAGCCCTTAATTTTTTTTCTTAAAAGTTAAATTTAAAGTTAAATTTTTATGTCTTTTCATTCTTATATCACGATCATCTACACATTGACTGCTTGAACTATATTTTTACGAGTTTCGATTTTTTTTCTCAACCTCAATGATATTTTCAAAATGATTAAAAAGTACTTTCCTGATGCTCTCTAGCGGCACTTGTGGTCATTTTTGAAATTTTTAAAGGTCATTTTCGGTTTCCCTGATATTGATTTACCCTAGATACGAAAAATTGTTGAAATTGAGTATCTTTTCAAAAAATCGAGTCCCCTGCTGACGGTCCCCCTAGGTAGGGATCCATAGATGTATCGGGATGAAAATACCACGAACTTATTTCAAATTTCCAGAAAAAAAACTATAAGAATGAAATTCTGATTTTTTTGTTTGAGCCTCAATTCATGAGGGGTACCCCCTTAACCGAAACTTGCCAAATTGGTAAGTCGACCCATCCACCGCTTAAAATTTATTTCACTCAACTCTTGAAAAACAATATTTTTTTCGATCTGCCAAAATTTCTTTCTTTTTTCCAAAGTTTTCGATTTTGACGTAGAAATCGTATAAAAACAAATTGTAAACGGTGGATGGGTCGGTGTGAACGGTTCCTAATTAATAAAAAATTAAATTTGACCTTAATTTAGACATCTTAAATATCAAACGCGCGTTTTTAGAGTGGTTTTTTTAAAGACGATTTATAAAGTAAAAATAATCGATCCGAAAAAAAAACAGATTTTACGAAGTAAGCTCAACACTAGCAACTTTCGTTAGAAAAATTTTTATCCGAAAATTTTGAAGTGGCAAAAAGTTTACCATCAAGATAAACAAAATCGAAAAAGTGCAAATCTGTCAAATAACACCGAGGCCCTGAAGTTATAATATTCATTAAAAAAATCTATATAACAATTTTTTAAGGTTCGTTTTCTGAAGATGCCGAACATCTAGCGTATATTGATAATGAATCTACATGGCGTTTGGATTCTTTATCAAATTATATTCATACTCATCGACAAATTTTCGAAGGAAAATTATTAAATAACTTTATTGCAAAAAGCGATCCTGCTTCCATAAGAAACCTCAAAAATTTGGATGTAAGTTGAAAGTTTATCTTTATTTGTGTAATGAAACCATACTTTTTTTTCAAAAATTCACATTTTTTATTTCTTTTTGGTTTTGCAATTTTTCGAACAAAATCTATCGGTTTTCGGAACAGATCTTCCTGATTTTTTACGGGGTTCGTAAATTTTTTGTGTAATTAGCATATAATTTTTTTGTACTTTTAAAATACTTAAAACGGGCCACCTTAGCAGCAATAATGCTTTAAAATAAATGCGATTTTTAAATAAAAACCAAATAAAACATTTTTTGTACTGAACAAATTTTACGAAAAAACATTTTAGACGAATTTGGTAGAAAAAATTTATTGTGTTTTTTTGAAATTTCGAAATTAAAATTTTTCTTTCAAAATTTAACAAGTACAAAAATTTTTTCGTTTTAATGCAATTTTATAGAAAAATTTCTTGCAAAAAATACCGCCGCCAATAAATTGAAGAAATCGAAAATTAGATAAAATTAAATTTTTGGTAAACGGACTTTGCTGATAGTTTTCCAGGTCCGTTATAAAGACGCAAAAGCGAAATCAGATCGTCCTACTAAAATAACTGTGCTGTATTTTTTAAAGAAAAAAAAACGGGGAGGGAGGAAGGTTTTTCCCTTGCTTATTTAATTCAAAATTTTTTAATAGATTTGTAAATCATCAATTATTGGTGAAAACGTAACCCGTTTCAATGATGCTGAAACTGAGCGAATCGCAAAAGAAGGAAATTTAATTGAAGATTCTTCCTCTTCTGCATCTCACAACTCGAACCAGGCATCTGACGTTTGTTCAAAAATATTTATTCGAAAGTCGATTATTGGTCAAGGGGCACTTTTTGAATATGATTTTGTTGACAATAAAGTCAAAACAATTCAGATTACAAATTGTATTATCCATAACGATGTCACCATCAGAACTGGATGTAAACTTAATAATTGTATAATTTCAAGTGGAGCTGTTTTAGGGAATCAGGAAAAGTTTAAATTTTCTATAAAATTAACTTTGCAGGTGCATGGACAACTCGCAGTCAAATGTTTTGACTGCGCGTTAACGAGGAAACAACAAAATTGAAAAACTATTTTTTTTGACTGCGAGTTTTTTCGACATATAGATTAGGTCGCTTTTTTTTTAGGTAGGCCCACTTAAGGGGTATCTGTTCTGAGAGAACCAGACTAGTTTTTGCAACTGAATTGTAACCGAATTTGTAGTGGTGAAAATTTTTCTTTTTTTCCGGTGATTACCGGTCCACCAGTAATTCGCAAAAAACGTTTTTTTCGGTAATTTTGAGCAATTTCGATGACTGATTTACGGTCACGTGATCCACCTAGGAAGTCAAGAAATTTTTCTACCGTATATTTTTTTCCAATTTTTTACATGCCAAAAACCATTTGTCGCTATCTTTTCTAGTTCTCCCAGTCGAAATCACAAGTGGGCCTACCTAACAAAAGCGACCTTAGCGACCCTTTAGGTTAGTTCCTGAATATAGCTTAACTCGCAGTCAAAATTTGTTGTTGTTGACTGCGAGTTGCCCCCTTACCTTTGCGCACGGTGTTACATCACCGTTTAAGGGGGTAGTCGTCGCAAATAGATTTCGCTTAAAAGTTGAGACTATACTAAATCGGCCAAAAAAATGACAATGAGCTTGGTCTAAGATTTTTTTGATTACAAGTTTAACCGCTAGAGGGCCTCAAAGACGAAATCTTAAAAACCTATCTCCTCCTTAAATACAAATAGGATCAACCCAATTTTTCGGCTATGGCTGCAGTACGAAAATATCTAACTTTAATTCGAAGGATGAAAAATTTTTACTAAAAAATACAGTAGATAACCCTCAAAATAAAATTTGTAACGCTTATAGCACACGGGATGTATATGCAGGAATTCCAAATTAGTGCTTGATTTATGCTCTACAATATGCTTTGTAATTAAGGCTTCCAAATTATGGAATTGTTCATCTGCTTCTAGAATTATTTTATTTTGTATCGCGGGAAAATTTTCCTTTTTATAGAGTATGAGTCATAATGCTGGCTATTGGACCNTTCATAAAAGTTGAGAACGTAGTATACTAAATCGCCAAAAAATGACATGAGCTTGGTCTAAGATTTTTTTGATTACAAGTTAACGCGCTACGGGGCCTCAAAACGAAATCTTAAAAACCTATCTCCTCCTTAAATACAATAGGTCAACCCAATTTTTCGGCTTATGGCGTGCCAGTACGAAATATCTACTTTAGATTCGAAGGATGAAAAATTTTTACTAAAATACATAGATAACCTCAAAATAATTTGTAACGCTTATAGCACCACGGATGGTATATGCAGGATCAATATTCAGTGCCTTGATTTTATGCTCTACAATATGCGTTTGTAATTAGGCTTCCAGAACTTATATGGGAATTGCTTCGCATCTGCTTCTAGAACTATATATCTATATTTGTATCCGGGAAATTTCTCCTTTTATATGAGTATGAGTCATAATGTGGCTCATTGGACCCAGAATGACCCATTCAAAAATTCTCTCTTATTTTTTTTACTTTAAACTAGAGTTCTCAAAACTGCCTTGCTAGCGAGTATGCTCTCTCGGCTCGGTGTGTGCCTAATACACTCTTCCATTTGCATCCTATCATGGACTTATCTAATTTTAAACCTATCATCATTATGATGAGTACTATTATGATCATACAAATGTTATTCTTCTCTGAGAAATTTATTGCTCACATCTAATTTTGATGTAATATCGAAAATACATATCTCAGACATTTATACACGGCATCGGCTTTTTTCGTATAAATCTCACGAGTTTTCTTAAAGATCTGACTTCTGGAACCAATCAGAAGGCCCGGTTTATTAAATTCTTTAAAATTGATAGAAAAAACTCTCAAACTATTGCAAATTCATCTTTCGAATTAAATTAATATTTATGTACTGCAGCCATAGACGAAAATTGGGGTGATCCGTATTTGTATTTAAGGAGGAGATAGGTTTTTAAGGATTGTCTTTGACGCCCTAGCGTTTAAACTTGTAACTCAAAAACCAAATCTTTAGACCAAGCTTCGGTTGTCATTCTTTTTGCCCGATATTAGTATAGCTACTTTTTAGCGGCAAGATCTATTTGCGGCGACTACCCCTTAAGACATGATTTTTTAAACAGTTTTTTGGTACTCGATTTTTTGCGTTTTTTTACATCATAATTGGTATAATTTTAAAAGAAACAAATCAAAGTTATAAAACTACATTTTAACGAATAATGTTTTTTCTAATTTTCTTAAAATAATACCAAAAGCGAAAAAATACCTACGCCGTTTGTACCAGTATTTTTTTGACTTCAGGCTATTTGAGAACAAAAGAAAAGTCGAAAAAGGATATAAAACAGACGGCGTCGATAGTTTTGGCTTAACTTTTTAAAGCGTATTTTCGATAAAAATGGTTCATTGTTATTTGAAATTTACATTCAAAATGCTACATTTATCGCCTAGCTTTTCAAATTTTGAACATTTTAAATGGCTACGGACTATGATCTTTATACTACTTTTCACACCTTGTCCGTTAGAAGAGATTTCAGAGTTAACCGCCTAGACCTCATAGCATACTATTATATTCCCCAGAGCATGAGAGCCACTGTTTTTGCTTGACTTTGAAGTCATCATGTATTGGGAAGAGGTTGAGATGTGATGGGAATTAATTGTTTTGAACATCATTGAGATGAGAGGATAGACTCAATTTTTAATACATTACTATTAAGTACAATCAAAAAATTAAATCCTTCAGTTTCCGCTGTGGAAAATTTGGAAGTTTAACTTGAACTGTTTTTCACAGAAACCATACGATTTGTATACATGGATGCCTAGTAAAATACACAATTAACGTGACACAACCGTATGTTCCTGTACCTGGTCTCGATTCAAAAATACCTTATCGGTTTGTCTATGTGAAACGATAACTGTCTCACCTCTGATATATGAAATTATTGGTAAACAAATGTCTGCGGCCTTCATATTGTGTGCCCGCTTTCTCATTCATTAGCAATTTCTCTGTTTTCAAACAATAACAGAAATAAAAAAAAGTTCTACATTTAGTAGAAACATTATTATTTATTTTCAACGATGGTCAAGACATAAACAGAGAAAGAAAAAAAAAAAAATAAAAAATCTCCTAATAAAACTGAGTATTTAAGATACTTTGTTTTTTTTAAAAATATTTGTGAATAAGCTGATGAAAGAAAAATTTAAAAAATCTAAAAACAAAAGTAAGATCAAATTATATTTCCGACCACTGCTCATCCAAAAAAAAAACTTCTATCATTTCAGAAATTAATTGCCCAACTCTATGGCGATTTGAACCTTGAAACTTCGATTTTCGTTTATTTTTTGTACTTCCGGTCATTTAAAAAAATGAAAGCCACTCTTTTATCAGCTCTATGAGTCTAGGATTAAATAAGTTCCACAAAAATTGTACCTAAAGAATTTAAAAATAATATTTTCTTATTTGATAAAAAAATGAAAAGCTTCGAAATTTATTATTCTTATTATAACTAAAGTGTTTCGAGACATAAAATTATTAAATTTTTTCAATCAAAGATAAGACCCTATCTGAGGCTCGATCACTTAGTTCGCAAAAAAATGCACCTTTAAATTTTAAAATTGTAATTTCGCTAATTTATGAACTCGAATTCGCGCCTCAAAAAAAATCAACTTTTGATTTCTGTTCATCCTAATCTCTTCAACTGGATAATGGCTTTTAGCTGAAACGCTCGAATAAAAACAATCTTTGATTGAAAAATATAATTATTATAAAGAAAATGTTTTGTCTTTACAAAAAATTTAATTTTTTTCGCAAAAAATGATAATAAAACTGAATAAGTGTACTCTTGTAAATTGTGTTGTTGCCCTGGAATGAGTATTGAGCCAAAAGAATTGAAAGATCAAGTTTAGATCGGAAGAGAATAACTGAATGAAACAAATTTCCGATCCTACTACATAATCGTATGGTAAATTGAACCGCTAAATACTTGACTGTGCAAAGGATGGGCAATTAGGCTAAAAAAGATTTTGACATGTTGAATAAGAATCAAAATCAGTTAAATAAAATTTCTTCATTTCGCATAACTTGATAGAAAATCAGATATCGAAAATTATTTTTATGAAACACTATTTTTTGATAATTGAGCTCTATTTCGATATTTTTTATTTAGAATGTCGCAGCTGATAGAGACACAGTCTGATGAAGAAATTGATTATTAGATGAATCAGATGACGAAATGGAAGAAAAATATATACCAAAAAAGAAAGAGCAAAAACAGCGTAATTATTTTATTATCTTTTATTCAAATTAAAATTTAGAGTTTGGCCGATCCTGACCCTCAGTCCTAGAATCACTTAACGCGAGGTTCTTTAGCGACGTATATAATGATTATAACCTTATAAGTTTCTTTTCGAACCAAGGTTAAGCAATGAAATTGGACAAAATTTAGTCCCTGACTGAATATGATCTTCATTTTTTTATGACAATTATTAAAATTTTAAAAAGATTTTATGAAAATTTTATACTGAAAAAGATCATTTTTTAACAGTTGTAAGTCAGAGTTACATAAATGCAGTAAAGTAGCTTCAGTTTAAATAAAGTTAGATCATTTCTAAGTATAAAATACGAGATCCCTAATAAAATTGTTGATAACTTTAAAGGCATTTTTTAATTTTGCTAACTTCTGATTGGTTAAGATAAAATCGACTTTAAATTTGGTCTCATTGATGGCAGTCCTCATAATTTTCTTAGCTCGCAATTATCTTAAGTGTGTAAAAACATTCAGGATTTTGCGCATTTTACAATTCGAATTCCATGATTCCAATATTCTCAATCCTTTAAAAACTTTTTTTTGGTTTTGGAGTGTTTGCGTTTTGCCACCTATTCGTACGAAGAAACGACTGAAACAAGTTTTAAATTTTTTTTTTTTTTTGTTTGACCAAAACAAAACAATCTTTATATTGCATGAAACTTTTTTTCATAAAATTTTTTCTACCATTTGTTTTACGTAAAAAATACTATTATCACTTATTTTTTTATAGGAGTGTTTTACATGAAGATTTTGAATTTACGAAGAAGAACCCCTTTCTTGAACCCAAAATCGGGCTTTGAAATTGGTTTGGCATGCCAAAAAGAAGAAAAGCGAACTACTCTCGAACGACGAAAATAAGAAGTTTTAAATGACATGCTCTCAAGCAGCCCACAAAAGATGGAGCCCAAGCGTCCAAGACGTGATGGATGTGATACAAATGAAGATTCAGAAGGCGACGATAATATTGATGAAGAAATTATGGTCAGGATAATGTCAAAGAAGAGAAACACTATCAAAGTGAGCCCTAAAAATTGAAGACTGCCGTGTCATCTTACATTGTGACGATGCCTTCCCCAGTCGCAAGCCGGTCCGTGTGTGGTGCGTCACAACATAAATCTGAGTGGCTTCCTTCAGATTTCTGGTGATTACTGTAGCGGTTACAATTCCGGTCCTTCGCTACGTGCCAGCAGCTGCGTGTGTCTACTATCGACTTCTCCTCTATCTATTGTTTTTGTGCAACAAGCCTGAATCTAAGCTATCCGTACCAATATATATATTCATATACAGTGTCTGTAGTTCCATATACACTGTTCTCAGCCTAACACCTGTCACAAGTCAGTTTAATTCTTTCTGAAAAAAGGTTCATCTTTAAATTCGTGTTTCTGCATACAAATAGGTCTGTTTCCTTATGTCACAACCCAACATTTTTTTTGAGAAAAAGGTCATTGTGGTGAGAAATGTGTCTTGAAAAACAATGAGTCCATTTGTAGATGTGTCTTGAAAAAAAGGTCATTGTGTGAAAATGGCCTGAAAAACAGGTCATGGTGAAATGACGAGTTGTCATATGTGATGGTAATTCATAAAAAAGGTCATATGGGTCGAAATGTACCCAAGTGTAGATTCTCTGTCGATAATCACAAAAAGGAACTTCTTGTCGGGTATCCAATGTTTCTTCTTTTGTTGATCTATGACAGAATCTACACTTGGTACATTTCTGCTATATCTCTCTCTCTCGCAAACTAACAGCCCCCGCGCGGCCCGCGGGAGGCAAAATAAGTATTTAATGACCCAAAAAGTTCCGCCCAATTTTTTTATTATTATAATATTTTTCTCGTACTTTTCTTAGCTCTCCCTCTGAAAAGCCTGCTCCGTATGAAATTCACTTGGTATGAATATCATTATATAAATCTTTGAATAAAAATGAGCGTTAATGATGGACGCGACACACGACGCTGAATTTACAGCTCTAACAGTCTTAGCAATTTTAAAACAGGGACGATTATTAATACCACATTGAGACATTCTTGCCGTTTGAAATAACTTTGTACATTTCGCGGGGAATCACCCCAGTACATTCTGGCCAAAATTAAAAAAGAGGTGAGTACGCGACATGGACGAAAAAGAAGATGTAATTGTATACAGTATAAGATACTGTATTTATTTTAGCATAAAATAGGCCAGAAAATATATACTGGCTATATTTTGGCTTATCTCATTGCTATACGATAAATGCGTAGGCGCAAAAAAACGAAAAAAAAATAGTCTACCACATTGAGAAAAAACGAATGGACATCGAACATCTTATTTTATCATTCAAAATGCTACATTTATGCTATTTTTCAAAATTTGAAAATTTAATGGTAGACTATGATCTTTATCTACTTTTACACCTTGTCCGTTTAGACAGAGATCAAGTTAATAATTCCAAAAAAATTGTTAACCTAAAGAATTTAAAAAATAATATTTTCTTATTTGATAAAAAAAATGAAAAGCTTCGAAATTTATTATCTTATTTATAACTAAAGTGTTTTCGAGACATAAAATTATTATATTTTTTCAATCAAAGATAAGCACCCTATCTGAGGCTCGATCACTTAGTTTCGCAAAAAAATGCACCTTTAAATTTTAAAATTGTAATTTTCGCTAATTATTGAAACTCGATTTCGCGCCCCAAAAAAAACAACTTTTGATTTCTGTTCATCCTAATCTCTCACACTGATAATGGCTTTTTAGTCGAAACGTCGAATAAAAACAATCTTTGATTGAAAAAATATAATTATTTATAAGAAATCTTAAATTTTTTGTAAGAGAACAAAAAATTTAATTTTTTTCGCAAAAAATGATAATAAAACTGAATAAAGTGTACTCTTGTAAATTGTGTTGTTGGCCCTGGAATGAGTATTGAGCCCAAAAAGAATTTGAAGAATCAATGTTTAGAATCGGAAGAGAATAACTGAATGAAACAAATTTTCCGATCCTACTACATAATCGTATCGTAAATTGAAACCGCTAAATACTTGACTGTGCAAAGGAATGGGCAATTAGGCTAAAAAAGATTTTTGACATGTTGAAACTAAGAGATCAAAATCAGTTAAATAAAATTTCTTCATTCGCATAATTTTGATAAAAATCAGATATCGAAAATTTATTTTTATGAAAAACTATTTTTTTGATAATTGAGCTCTATTTCGATATTTTTTATTTAGAATGTCGCAGCTGATAGAGACAATACAGTCTGATGAAGAAATTGATTATTTAGATGAATCAGATGACGAAATGGAAGAAAAAATATATACCAAAAAAGAAAGAGCAAAAACAGCGTAATTATTTTATTATCTTTTATTCAAAGTTAAAATTTAGAGTTTGCCGATCCCTGACCCTAGTCCTAGAACCACTTAACGCGAGGTTCTTTTAGGCGACGTTATATCAATTGATTATAACCTTATAAGTTTCTTTTCGAACCAAGGTTAAGCAGATGAAATTTGGACCAAAATTTAGTCCCTGACTGAATATGATCTTCATTTTTTTATGATAATTTATTAAAAATTTTAAAAACATTTTTATGAAAATTTTTATACTGAAAAGATCATTTTTTTAACAGTTGTAAGTCAGAGGTGTACAAAATGGTAAACTTTCATTTTTAAAAAAGTAGAGTTTTAAGGTATAAAATCGAATTCTCCTAATAAAATTGGTTGATAACTTTAAAGGCATTTTTTTAATTTTGCTAACTTCTGATTGGTTAAGATAAAATCGACTTTAAATTTGGTCTCATTTGATGGCAGTCCTCATAATTTTCTTAGCTCGCAATTATCTTAAAGTGTGTAAAAAACATTCAGGATTTATGCTCATTTACAAAATTCTGAATTCCATGATTCCAATATTCTCAAATCCTTTAAAAACTTTTTTTTTGGTTTGTGAGTGGTTTGCGTTTTGCACCTATTTCGTACGAAGAAACGACTGAAACAAGCTTTTAAATTTTTTTCTACCAAATTTTTATGGTATTCAACAAAACAAAATTAATTTTATATTGCATGAAACTTTTTTTTCATAAAATTTTGTCTACCATTTGTTTTTACGTAAAAAATACTTATTATCACTTATTTGTTTTATAGGAGTTGTTTTAATGAAGATTTTGAATTTAACGAAGAAGACCCCTTTCTTGACCCAATTGGGCTTGAATCTGGTTTGAGCATGGCCAAAAAGAAGAAAAAGCGAACTACTCTCGACGAGAAAATCAAGAAAGTTTTAAATGACGATGCTCTCAAGCAGCCCACAAAAGATGGAGCCCAAGCAGTCCAAGACGTGATGGATGTTGATCAAAATGAAGATTCAGAAGGCGACGATAATATTGATGAAGAAATTATGGTCAGGGATAATGTCAAAGAAAGAGAAACTACTATCAAAGTAAGTTTTTAAAATGGCAGCCTAAAAATGAAAGAAATTCGTATTTTTTCTTTGATTTTTCAGCCATTTCGAAAATTTTTGGAAAAAATCTAAAAAAATTCAGAATGGCTTCCTCAAATTTTTGTAGTATACATTTTTGGCCTATCTTATGCTATGATAAATGCGTAGGCGCAAAATTCAACCAATTTGAAGAAAAAACGAATGTAATCGAACATTTTACGTCGCAAAAATACAAATTTTGTATTAATTTTCATAACATAAACCAACCTGTTTCAATAAAAAAAAATTAATCATAAAATGAAACATTTCGTATTTTTCTTATTCTGCTGATTTCCGCCTACGTTTTTTCTGAGCAAAAGATTTATCTATCCCAAGGAATTTTTAAAAAAGTCGACCAAAAATGTATCCTCCAAATTTTTGCCTTATGTACAGAGGTTGAACCGGAAATTTTCTCACTGAAGTAAAATTGTTGATAAAACATATTTGGTCTTCGAGGAGTCGGAACGGAAAAGCGGGATCGGAATGGAATAGTATTTGGCCAGAACAAAATGGGATCCTCAAAAAACTGTTTATATAAATCTTTTAAGATTTGATGCTTAAGCACAAAGTAAAAAAAAATATAAATTTTTTTTTGGATTTTTTCGGCATATTAACCATGAAAAAAGCCGGTTTAAATATAATAACGGTCTTTACAGAGCAGCGCGTAACAGCGCATGGTTGTCACTATGCGCATCTGAAAGGAATTCTGTTTAAAATAAAAGAATACAATCAACTTTCTAAAACGGACTCTTGGGGATATTCAGCTTACAAAGTGTTCCACCTACGCATTTTTTCGTCAAAAAGACCCAAATTTTTTCAAAAAATTTCGAAAATTAAAATGTAATAAATATTTCGCAGAAAATTTTTATATCATAATATAGAAATTTTTTGTGAGTACGATGAAAAACACGAAAAAAACAAGTTTATTATGCTAAAATTTCAAGTTAGTGTTGAAAAGGAGGGTTTTAGAACTAATTTTCTGACCACTAGAGGGACGAAAACAATTTCCACTCTGCACCAGGGATCGGCTTGATCTGACATTTTTACNTTTTGTGATTATGACAGAATCTACACTTGGTACATTTCTGCATTATCATCTTTTTAAAGGCAAACAATGTATCAGCCCCCGGCACGGGCCCGCCGGGAGGCAAAATAAGTATTTATGACCAAAAAAGTTTCCGGCCAATTTTTTTTATTAATATTCAATATTTTTTCCGACTTTATTTCTAGCTCTTAACGTGAAAAAGCTTCAGTATGAAATTCATTGGTATGAATACATTAATAATTTTGAATAAAAATGAGCGTTAATGATTGGACGCGAACATAGTCTAACGTCTTAGTACTTGGTCTATTGCAGCACGTTGTTACAACCAATGCCAACGTAACTTATATTAGTAGTTTTTCAGAAAGTTAGAATGAGGTTGGCAATTTAAACAGGGACATTATTAATACCATTGAGACATTCTTGCCGTTTGAAAAACTTTGTAACATTTCGCCGGGGAATCACCCCAGTACATTCTGCCAAAATGACAACAAAAAAAGAGGTGATTACGCGTCAAAGGACGAAAAAGATGATAATGTATACAGTATAAGTATACTGTATTTATTTTAGCATAAGATAGGCCAAAAATATATACTGGCTTATATTTTTGGCTTATCTCATGCTATGATAAATGCGTAGGCGCAAAAAGTCTACCAATTTGAAGAAAAAACGAATGGAATCGAACATTTTACGTCGCAAAAATACAAATTTTGTATTAATTTTTATAACATAAACCAACCTGTTTCAATACAAAAAAAGAAAAATTTATCAAAAAATGAAACATTTCGTATTTTCCTTATTCTGCTGATTTCCGCCTACGTTTTTTTCCGAGCAAAAGATTTATCTATCCCTAGGAATTTTTAAAAAAATCGACCAAAAATGAAAAGAGGTTGAACCGGAAATTTTCTCACTGAAGTAAAATTGTTGATAAAACATATTTGGTCTTCGAGGAGTCGGAACGGAAAAGCGGGATCGGAATGGAATAGTATTTGGCCAGAACAAAATGGGATCCTCAAAAAACTGTTTATATAAATCTTTTAAGATTTGATGCTTAAGCACAAAGTAAAAAAAAATATAAATTTTTTTTTGGATTTTTTCGGCATATTAACCATGAAAAAAGCCGGTTTAAATATAATAACGGTCTTTACAGAGCAGCGCGTAACAGCGCATGGTTGTCACTATGCGCATCTGAAAGGAATTCTGTTTAAAATAAAAGAATACAATCAACTTTCTAAAACGGACTCTTGGGGATATTCAGCTTACAAAGTGTTCCACCTACGCATTTTTTCGTCAAAAAGACCCAAATTTTTTTAAAAAATTTCGAAAATTAAAATGTAATAAATATTTCGAAGAAAATTTTTATATCATAATATAAAAATTTTTTGTGAGTACAGACAATATCATAAAAACACGAAAAAACAAGTTTATAATGCTAAAATTTCAAGTTAGTGCTGAAAAAGAGGGTTTTTAAAACTAATTTTCTGACCACTAGAGGGACGAAAACAATTTCCACTCTGCACCAGGGATCGGCTTGATCTGACATTTTTACCGGTGAAAAAGTTACTTTTATTTCATAGGGTGTTTTCATGCGATTTAAAAAAATTATCCTCCATAAAAATTTTTTATGTGTTTTAATAAAATTAGTTTTTCCAATTTAGCTTCGACTACATTTATAAAAACCCCCTTTTCTTAAAAAGTAAAAAAATTATTTCAGCCTAAAAAAACAGAAGACGACGACTTTTTCGAGGAATGGAGTAAGCCTTCAAATAAAAAAATTGAAGAAACATTTTCCGAATTCAACTTTGACAGAAAGTTACTAAAAGGACTTGGAAATAACTCCTGGAATGCACCAACTCCTATCCAATCTGCCTGTATACCAGTTGCTCTACAAGGAAGAGATATCTGTGCTTGTGCAACTACCGGTTCCGGTAAAACTGGAGCTTTTGTTTTGCCTATTTTACAACGATTTGCTCTCAGAGATATGACAGTTGACCAAGAAAGGTAAATTATGCTCAAGTTAATTTTGAAACTTAACATTTTTTTTCAGAAAATGAGCTTTTAAAATTTTCGTTCTGAGCACTAATTCGATTTTCAGCATCGGAAGAAATTTGTTTTAGATAAATAGCAAACGTGATTTAGTTGAAAGAGTTTTTTCAGAGATGTATTTTTCGGGCAATATATTTTNCTTCCTATCAATTCTGCCTTTATACCATTGCTCCTAAAGGAAGAAATCTGTGCTTGTTGCAAATCGACCGGTTTCCGTAAAACTGGAGCCTTCTGTTTTGCCTCTTTTACACGATTTCTCTCGAGTAGACGTGCCAAGAAAGTTAAATTATTGCTCAAGTTAATTTTGAAACTTACATTTTTTTGCAGAAATGAGCTTTGCAAATTTTCATTCTGAGACTAATTCGATTTTCAGCATCGCGAAGAAAATTTTTTTGATAAATAGAACTGTGATTTAGTTGAAAGATGTTTTTTCAGTAGATGTATTTTCGGGCAATATTTTTTGTCAAAATTTTCTAATATGACACCAAAAAACTCAATTACAACGATATGGGATCATATTGAATGGTTCTCAAATATTTTGTATTATCATTTGACTCTATTTATCTAAAAAACTCAATTCACGTTTTTGCTATCATTTAAAAAATTCTTCGTCTGTGGTAAGCCGCTCAGTTTTTTAATGCCTGGAAACGAACAATTTTGTGGCTCCAACTAGCCAAGGAAAACCTTAAACTCACAACATATATTTTCTTGTTTCTCTGATGTCCAGTAATACCAGGTCAAATGAAATTGTTCCTTTCTCGTATTTTTTTTTTTTATTTGACACCTCCTGAAATTTTATTGAAATATGTAATTTGACTCCTTTGAGAGGATTCAATTACAAAAAAAAATGACCACGATAACTTCAACGTAAATGCCAAAAGAGAGCTTGCGGCATGTTTATCCTTTTTCTCAGAACCATATTTTTTAACAGTTTATCGGACATCTCTAAAAAAGTAAAAAAATAATGATATTTTGGTTTTCTTTTGGCGGTTTACCGCTAACTTTTCTGAGCCAACATGGCTTTTTATGATTTTTACAAAGAAATGTTCCGCCTATGGGACTTTGACGTACATGTAAATTTAAGTTACTTTAGTACTTTAAAGTAAATTCTAATACAATTATTTTAAGTTATACCCGCGTTTTGGTTTTGCTTCCCACTCGAGAATTATGTGTCCAAGTTTACGCCGTTTTCAAAAAGTTGTCCGCAGATATTGAGCATTGTTCAGTTGCATGTGCCGCCGGAGGACTTGATCTTGACCAACAAACAGCAGCACTTCGAAGAGACCCAGATATTATTGTAGCCACACCGGGACGTCTTATTGATCATTTACATAATACACCTGGATTTTCATTGCAAGATATTGAAATTTTGGTACTGGATGAAGCTGACAGAATGCTGGATGAGTTTTTTGCAGTTCAAATGAGAGAAATTTTAGCACAGACCAGCACAGCCAGGTAACTTTATTTAAATTCACAAACAGTATTTTTTTTGCACATGCGAAATGAAAATTGCTGTAAAAAAAATTCCCGCAAATAAAACATCACAAGAAGGCGAACTAAATTTGGAAAGCCAAGATATCGTCGATGGCAAGGGTTCAAAAAATAATCCGCCTAGTTACCATTTTTTATTGTACCGTTGTACATGAGGGCCGTTGTACATAAGGGCCGTTGCCCTCGTTTTTTGGCCGTTGTCCAATTTTTTAGGGCCGAAATCGAATTTGTACGAAATCGGCCGATGTCCAAGGCAATTGTACAAAACAGGTCGTTGTCTGTAATCGACCGTTGTAAGGAACCCCAAAATTATGACAAAAAGCAATTTCCACCGTTTTTGACATAACGGTGTTATTCTGAAAAAAATGACAAAAAAATCGGATGAGTACTAAAGCGGGAAAATAAACCGAAAACCAAAAGTGCAGATCTATCGATAAAACAGGACATGTGATCGCCGTCAGACTACGATCAATGCTTGTGTTTGGGGATAAATACTCAAAGCGAATTTCCAGGTTGACTTTTTTAAGCAAAATCAATAAAAATGTAATTTCAAGACAAACGATGCTGTTTTCTGCGACAATGAGTGAAAAAGTTGTCGATCTAGTTGCTGCATCCCTCAAAAATCCAGTGAAAGTATTTATTTCTTCAAACACCGATGTTGCCGAAGGATTAGAACAACAGTTTATCAGAATCCGACCTGGTAAAGAAGGAGACAGAGAAGCTATAGTAGCCTCATTATTGTCCCGCTCCTTTCCAAAGTAAGTTACAAATTATTTGAGAAAAAGTCACCGTAAAAAAGCAAGTTTAACTAATGGGAACTTTCTATAATTATCCTCCTCACACTCAGAAACGAGAACTTCGCCTCACACCCAAAAGCCTATCTAAAGGCAATAATTTGAGCGCTTATCACGGGAAAACTGGGAAAGATATCAATTTACTTATTTGTCACTGATTGAGATCAAGGATAAAATTAAGTGAACAACACGTAACATTTTTAAATTTCGAAGTTTGTAAACTAGATAACTGCGAGAGAAAAGAGAGGTTCACTCACCTTGTATTTCTTGAAAAACCATACATTTTTTACAATGGCATATAAGTTACAAATTTAGGAGTGAAACTTTAGCTATTGAAAGCTGGTCTCAAATTTGAAATATGATATCTTGATCGCTTACAAAACAATTATTCATATCGCCGCGCGTCGAAATATATGCAGTAAAATGTGAAAAATATTGCTAATCAGCTGAAAACTCAAAATCAGTACCACCTTATGTTCTATATTTGATCGATTTGTCTTTGTCGGCTCTATTTGGGTTAAATTGCCGTTCAATTCTTTCGAAAAATAATT
>SCLH01000122.1:211144-228797 GCA_004367855.1 Oikopleura vanhoeffeni
ATTGGCTATATAGTAAATGTATAGGAGAACTCGAAACACTTTACAAACATTTTTAAAGATACCAAAAATTGAACTTCCTGTCACTTCTAACCTTTATTTTGAGTCGTTTCTCGATACCTACTACGGTTTTTGCTAGAGAAGAGGGCGTAGCTTTAGTTAATCTAAATTAGTGCAGAATAAAACCGATTTCTTTGGATATTTATGAAGAAAGAATAAATTAGTTTTCCGTTTCTTTCCCCCAGTAACAACACCACAGAATTCCATCCAGTCTGCTTCATAACCTTCAATATTTTGAAATAATAAATTTAAATTTTTCATAACTTGGTTCGCTAGATCTCTTGTAGAGGATAAAATTATTGAAAAAAAATATATCATTAAAGATTTTCCTGTTCAAAAAGTTAAAATTTTTCATGTTACTGAACTGGCCCAAAATACCAATTGGTGGTCGTCTTGCGGTCATTCGACTACATATTCTTCCGCTAGAGGTCGTCAAAGTGGTTTCATTAATACGGATCTTACAGCTTATATCCGATTTAATTTATTTCATACCAAACCTAACCCTGAAACGACTATAGTCTTAAATTTTTAAAGAGGCAATAAGGGGTGAAAATGACTTTACTCTTTATCGCCTGGTGTCAAGATAAATCGTCTAGTTTATAATACCGTTACTAGAAACGTTACTGAGAACGGAACGAGATATTCACAAACAGATCTTTGCATCAAACTGCCTTGGAATAAATGAATAACAATTTATTTTTGATTATTCACCGGTTGTCCGGTGATACGGGAAATTGACCAATAAAAATTTAAGACGTCGGTTCTGACAAAACCGCATATTCTTCGAAGCCCGATTTTTGGCATATAGTACTGTGTTTTTTGTCTATAAGGACAGGTAAGATTTCCCCAAATTGTCCTTAGCAAAATTTTCTATGCGAATTATATACGTTTTTGATGAAAATGATTTGAAGACCCGTTTTTTTTGCTCTTCACCCAAAAAATTTGAGAAAAAGAGGTGTTCCATAAATTTTTTTGAAAATATACCCTTTCGATTATTTTTCCCAAATTGTCCATTTAGAGGGACGGACCAAAATCAAAAAGCGTACGTTTTAGCCATATTTTCCCCAAATTTTCCTTATAGAGGGTGTCCTTATAGACAGAAATCACAGTAGATTATTTTAAGTAAAAACGTAATTTTACTCTTCTCATGAAGTCAAATTGAAGTTTGTTCATCTTTTCAGGGGGTTGTGGGTGTAAAGAATGCATGAGTGGAACAAATAGTTTATATATTTTCTAGAACCCGTCAATAACAATAATTTATTCTTAAAAGTAATGAAATAATACGTGGGTAGTAAGAATGAGATGTATGATTGCGAGGGCGTGATAATGGCGTGAGAACGGTTTTTGGAGAGCGTGGGCGTTTTTGTTCTCCTCTCTGCAATGCTCGAAACTTTACCATGCACATAAAAATTATAAAGAATAAATCCTTTGTTTAACGCTTAAAACCAAGAGAGAATAATTTTTTCAACGAGCTTCTGGTAAAATATGACAATATTTCGTAGGTTTCATACATTTTCTGTTTTATTCAATTTTAAACAAAATTGACCGAGCTTATTCAGATTTTAAAGAGAATTTCTGAATTTCNAAATTTTAGAACAGAATGGATTTTAGGACGAATGGCATTTTAGGAGAACATGGATCACATGGGAAAATTTTCAAAAAAAGACCGTTTTTGGGAAAAATATCTAAGGACAGGCTGCTAAGGACAATTTGGGAAAAATTTTATAGAAATGACCCCTTTTTACGTTTTTCAAAAAGTGAAGAGCAAAAAAAAAAAAAAAAAGGTCTTCACTTTTTTTTTTGGGACAAAAAATTATCCGCTTTTTTAAAATATGACCAAAAAAGCTTAGGGACAGATTGCTAAGGGACAATTTGGGCAAAATTAGCTTAGGACAATTTCGGGAAAAATTTTGCTAGGACAATTGGGAAAATCTCACCTGTCCTTAGTAGCACAGAAATCACAGTAGTTTTGTCTCGATTTAATTGAATTTATTGATTATGTTTTACAATATTAGCACAAATATGGTATAAGTGTATCACTTGGCTGATTTTCACAATTTATTTATATTTTTCAAAACATATCAGTTTATCCATACTAAAATCGAAATCGGATATTTTGAATTTCACTCCCAAAAAAATATTTCTGCTCCAGATATGTCTAGGATGCTAATTTTTTCCAAATCTTACTCAAAACACTTTTTAAATCCTGACTATTTTAATTTCAACTCCAGATTGGAGTCAAAAGTTATTTTTCGGAAGTAAGACTTAAGCAAAAAATGGACCTTCCAATCAACTCGTCATTAAATTTGAACCTTTTTTTCAGAAAAATTTTTGGTATATTTTCAGATTCACATTGTTGAGTTTTAAAATGTATTCGAAAGAGAGCTTTTTTAAATCATTTTTGGCTGATTTAAAAGTGACTTTACCCTTTCAAAAGGGTATATGCCTCGGAGGGTTAAGAGTGAAAACTTAAGTGAAAATGACTTCCAAAACGTTAATCTTTGTATTCAGAATTGAGTGTAAACCCGGACTTATCGCTTTCCGATGGTTTGTTTGTGCTTTCAGCGGTGTTTTGCAAGCTGCAGAAGTGCTCCGTCTTTGGGATTTTATGATTGGTCACGATTCACTTCAAATTTTTCCACTTTTTGCAGTGGGGGTTTTTGTACAAAGAAAAGTTCATCTTTTGGGCGCAACCAATAGTAATATTGCGGATGCAATTTTATCAGATTTATCTACGCTCAAAGTAGAACCCGTTTTAAAGCTTCTTTTTGATTCACAATAGATATTTTTTCTCGACATCGTTTATTTCTAGAACACTAATTTAAGGGTATCCCGGTTCCTACATTTTCTGCAGTTATTGTGTCATAAAAATGCACCAAATCAATCGATAGTGTTTTAAAAGCACAAAACAACCAAAATAAAGACAAAAAAAAATTCGAAATTTTTAAATTTTTTCTGAGTATTTCTTTCAAAATTAAGTGGAAAAATAACGTTTGTTTGAATTTGACCCCTAAAACTTCAAAATATCGGCGTGACGTAGGCCAACTTTCTCTTCAGTGTTTATCAGGCTTTTTTTAAGCATACTTGACCCAAAAAAAAATGGTTTCGGTAATGGTTTATAATATTATTGTATTTTGTATCACTTCAAGGTGTTCGAAATGGCAAGATTCTACAATACAAATCAGGGGGTTTGTTGCCGTGTGAGGGCCACTCGTTGGCCCGTTTTATTTTTCTATAGTTGATACAATACCCTGCCCCCACACGAGATTAGCCTAGCCAACGCATGCTCGGCACTTCATGTACTTAAAATTTCTACAAAAGCAAACATTTACTTTACTAGATCTTGATATTTTTTTATCAAATTTCTTTCATTCAGGTCTTTTTTTTTAAGCTTTTCCAAATACATGTATGATTTCGACTGGAAGAACTAGACAAGATAGCGACAAATGGTGTGCTACATGTGAAACCTTGTAAAAAATATACGGTAGAAATTTTTTTGGCTTCTTAGGTTGATCACGTGACCGGAAATCAGTCATCGAAATTGCTCAAAATTACCGAAAAACACGATTTTTTGCGAATTACCGGTAATCACCGGAAAAAAATAAAATCTTCACCACTAGAAATGGGGGGGACTAACTTACAACGGCCGTTGAACATAATCGGCCGTTGTAAGCTACCCCCCAAATTCGGTTAGGATTCAGATGCAAAAACCGTTTGTCGCTATCTAGTCTGGTTCTCTCAGAACAGATACCCCTTAAATTGAACAAGCTTCAAAAAACGACCTTATTTTTTCCATGTGTCTAAAATATTCTACTAACCATCAAAAAATAATGATTTTTTGCCGTGCTGTCGTTGCATTTCAAAACTGCTATTTAAACTAAATTGTTAATGACGAGTAATTTGACACCATGACCAACTTGCGAGTGTCCGATTATCAATTGTAAAACCCTATATCTGTACTTTAATTTTATTTTTATAAAAGATTCTATTTTCTTAACTTTCAATCGTTACAACACATATTCTCGATAAACAAAAATGGTTTGATTTTGTTTTTGATTTAGTTCATGGGTTCTTGGTGTAAAAGAAGGAAAATAGCTGAAAATATAACTGTCAAGGTTTTTTATAAGGACAATGTCTAAAAGGCCAAACCGCCAAAATTCGACCAAAACCTACGTAATTAAAAAAACACGGAAGAAAAACGGCGTAATTTTCATAGAATAATATAATTTTTGAATACCATAATAATGTAGCGGGTATTAATAATTTTATTATAATAAAATTATAGATATAACTGTCCAACAAAGTTTTATACTAAATATCAAAAATTGAAATTTAGTCAAAAAAATGCCAGATACATTACATACCTAACTTTGGAAAAATTAGATATTTTCCCCCAAAAATAACATGTTAGACATACAAAAACCAATGAACTTCATGAAAATCAATATGACAACGGCTTGAAAAAATTGTTTTTTTAGATCATGATAGTTAATTTAATTTTTCTTTATTTGTTTAGAATCATCTTGTAAAACATGGTAACTATTGAAGAAATCAAAAGTGAGCCAGTTGTGCTTCCGCAAAAATCAATGGAAATCGAAACGGTGACAAAAGTCAAAAAACAACGAAAAAAATTCTCAATTCAGCTTGATAATAAACAGCCAGAAGGCGAAAAGAAAATAGTTACAAAATCAAGTGCTGATAAAAAATTAGACAAAGAACTAGATGATGAACAAGCATCAAAAAATTATCCAAGGTGAATTTTAAAACCCCCTCGTGATCACATAATAATATATAATATACAGGGGTAAGCCAATATCGCCGACATTTTTTGGCAAAAAACTTCCTGTGATATAGGCCCCCAGTACAAAGGGGGGGGGCAATATCGCCGAATGTGCCAATATCGTCGACATTTTTTTGGCAAAAAACTTTCGGTGATATTGCCCCCCCTGTTTACATGTATTATTCAAGCTAAAGATTTTTTATGGCGCAAAAAAAAACTTAAATTATTGCTTTTAAACACCTGGGTAAATCTGAACCTTTTTACATGAAAATGTGTTTGAATTTTTTTATTATTTTCACTGAACTATAAATAAATCCAATAATAATTAATATTTTGGAAAATTTTTGATTCAATTTCCATTTTGTTTTCTTTATAGCTTTAAAAAAGTCCTGAAAATTTTTGGAGCAGATTCAAGATATTTTTTGCAAAGCAATTTCCACATTTTTAGCGGTTATAAAATACTTCGATCAAAAATGTTTTCAAAATTAACATTTGTATCGAATTTGATTGATAGTTAATGATATTTTTGACTACCAGCATTTGGTTTTCATTTTCACGTTTTTTGACTCTAGCCAACGAAGTTCGAAAATCTAATTTTCCACCTTATAAAAATTTTCTTGAATTTATTTAGGACAGTTTTTGTTTTAATATAACAAATTCTGGTAGTTTTTTTAAATACTTTGACTTCTGTGGTTTCTTTCTATAAGGACATCATCTTATGTTGCCTAAATGTTTTTGTTCGCACCGCCCTCTTTGAAGCGCGTGTGTGATTGGCTGGCCCTAGTTGTACGATAGCTGTGGAGGCCGCACAATTGGCTAGTTGAGAAAAGGCCCGATAGGCGGGTTTATAACGAAAATTTGGTAAAATCTCCCCAAGAACGATATCCTGATAGACAAAAATCACAGTACATGTTTTGTTCTAATATACTTAAGTATTAAAATAAAGTTTCTAACAATAATTTTTAGAATGACCAGCGAGTCTCTAAAAAAAATTTGCAAAGAACAAAAACTCTATTCAACCCCATATTTGAACGATCAGCTCTATCTACATTTCAAAGGTAAAATTAGAAATTTAATTTCCTTATCGACAAAGACCACCATTGGCATACCCCCCATAATATCATAATTATAAATACATGTAGGGTCAGGCCACTGGGATCGAAATTACTTCAATTTTTTCGAAACTTTCAATCTAGGGTAAATCGACTTCAGAGAAAATGACAATTAAAAAATGATTTGGTGCCACCTAGTTGTGAAAATTGAAATTTTCGTTCATAATTAAAATAAAAGTTAAAATTTGCTCAAAAATTTTTTTTTGCAATTTTTGACGCAATTGTTCGAATCCGAAGGGTTTTGCATACTTTTTTTATAAATTTCAGTTTTTCTAGATTTGGGAGCGTCTCTTGCAAATCCCACAAAAAATAAGATATTTTTCAAGTTATTTTCTCATTTCGCGTCTGATTTATCATGGTGAGGAATCGTTTCCAATCGTTCAATAAAATTACGAATTTTTCATTTTTTAAACTCTATTTTCGCCACCTAGTTGTGGTCTGAGATTTTCGTTCGATAACGTATTAATAAACTAGTAGTATAAATTAAACGGATTGATATATCGAACTTGAAAATCGAAAAATCCCCATTGGCCTCACCCTATATATAGAAAATGTTGCCTAGTGGGCCTTTTTTATCAAGCGTCATAACTTTGAGGCAGTGTCCAATCACATCAAACGATTGTCAAGAATTCTGTGATTTCATTGGTCATTGCCTCAAAGTTATGACGCTTGATAGAAAAAGACAGCTAGGCACCATTTTCGATATATTGCAAAAAAAAATTAAGCGAAAAATACCACCGCCTCAAACCCATTCATTATAATTATTTAGGTTGGTGGCGAATTGAGAATCTGGATTTATATACTGGTGTTCGATGTCTTTGGCTTGAGTCAAATGGTCTTCGAAAAATTGAAAATTTAGAAAATCAGACAATCATGAGATGTCTTTATTTGCAGCAGAATTTAATCGAAAAAATAGAAAATTTAGAACAGTGCCAAATGTTGGCAATTATCAATCTAGAGTCAAATCAGATCACAAAAATTGAAAACCTTTCTTGCTTGCCCCAGCTACAAACGCTTCATCTTGGCAAGAATCATGTTTCTACTTATGAAGGGTTAGAACACCTCAGAATGCTTCCAAATATATCAGGTAGAGTGACTTTAAAAAGACAACTGAAACGGACAGGCAGTTGTAGGAAGAATCTTATTTATTTTTAATTGAAGGCAAACTTATAATTAATTAATATAATTAAAAGGGATATCCCGTTCAGGGAAAATTTATTTCGTTCAGATTTTCGCAAAAATCGACTTCATTCTACGTATGTCCATGTCAGAACATCTCTTTTAAAAACCGTCTATAGACTTAAATTGCTTACATTTTATATTTTGCTCTCTTGTGCACTTGTGGTCATTTTTGAAACTTTTAACGGGGAACCCGTCCTGAAAAAAGCGGATTTTTATGATTTTTGAAGCCAAATATCTGGAATACTGCATTTTGTAGGAGCCAATAGTTTAACATAATGTTATATTTGAACAGAAATTTTACGCCCTTGAATATAATTCAAGATCACTGATTGCGCGACCAATCAGGAAAGAGCTTCAAAATAGATTGATATTTTGTATTAAACAGCCTACTCCTCCGTAAGTTTTTAGGATATGAGTTTGCGGAGAGCTGTTACTATCAAAACGTTGATTTTTTTTGTTTCTGAAAACGGTACTGTGAATTTCTGAAAACCCATAAATTTTGATTAAAATGCTAAAAATCATGACGATATATTTTCATGAAAATGAAATTGTGAACCGTTTTGCTTGATCATCAAATCATGACGGGTACCCCATAAAAGGCCAATTTTGTTTTATCTAATATTGATTTACGCTAGAACCGAAATATTGTTGAAATTGGGAAACTTTAAAAGAAAATCGAGTCCCCAGCTGACGGTCTAAAGTTATCAAAACTCTAAACTTATATATTCTGAAAAGTATTTGAAAACTGTATCTTTTAATCAAAAAAACTAACCACGGGTTGTAATCTGACACTAGGGAGGTGTCGGGGTCAGCTCCCTGAAATTCCACACATTAATGGTTTATTTTTTAGATTTTGCTGATACTTTATCTTTCAGCCGAATTTTTCTACGTAGGAATTTTAAAATGAAAATTTTCAGTATTTTCTAAATTAGAAATGTAAAAATAAAAAAATTTCTCTGAATTAGATACGTAAAAAATATGTTTTTCTTAAAAGAAAAAAGGGTTATGTTTTTGTGGATTGTCAGAAAAAATTTAAAACATAAATATGTAGACGTTTAGGTAGCTTTTTTGATATCGCAAATCTATCCGTTTAATCATTGATTCCAATGTTTTCGTTGAGAAATAATTGATTCCACTTCCGCGGTATCTTCCTTTTAAATATATTTTCAGAGCTGAGATTATTTTTGTTGAGTTCGGAATAATTTACACTAGTGTATTTAATCGCAAAATTATAATTTGAAATTTTTAGTTTTGGACCTCCAGGATAACCGAATTGAAGATGAAAAAGTATTGGACATTTTTGCATCAATGCCAAAATTAAAAGTCTTAAATCTCATGAGAAATGGTGTTTGTGGCAAAATCAGGAATTATCGAAAAGTCTTCACAGGTATAGAAAATAAAAAAAATCAACCAAAGGTTCGATTTTTTATCAGATTATTTTATTTCGCTTCAGTTCTGGTACATACAATTTTTTGAAAGTACTTTTTATTTCTGATTTTTAACAGGTCATTTTCGACTTTTTGGCTCGAAAAAGTGATAATTTTTGGTAAATATCCGGTAAAACCGGAAATCGAACAACCGGCTCTGCAGCGCAGTAGCCAATGAAAAGTTATAATCTGACCAAAAATATCAGAAAAATCGTATGTGCTGATTTCGATTTTTAAGCCCCTCAAACTGGTCAGATAGTTCAGAACTGGTGCATACGTTATTTTTAAAATTAAGTGCATAATATAACGTTTCAAGCTACGTTGCGTTAAAAAGCCGGTTTTCTCGATTTCCGTTTTACTGGTTATTTACCAGAAATAATCGGTTTCTCGATAAAATTACCAGTTATAAAACAGAAATACAAAACAGCTCTGCAGTGGCGTATATTTTGTCCCAATTTTCAAGAAATATCGTATGTACCTGTACCGGTTCTTTAGACGGTTAACCGGTTTTTGACTCAAAATAATTTTGAAAACCAAAATAATCTATGGGGAATTTAAAAAATATTTTAATTCATTTTTATTAATATTAAAATTTTTAGTAAAATGTAAAGAACTAACCTACCTTGACGATCGGCCAATCTTCCCGCGAGATCGAGCTTGTGCTGAAGCTTGGGAAAAGGGCGGACTCGAAGCGGAGCAAGCAGAAAGAACAAGATGGCAAAATAAAGAAAGATTGAAGACCGAAAGAAGCATGCAACATTTGAGGTAATTTCAGATTACAAAATCTCAGAAATGGCACATACGACCGATAGTAATATTAGAGTATCCTCATATGGTGAAGCAGTCGTAAAAAACGTTCCACATAACAAAAAACATTTTGAGCCACCTAATGGTCAGAAAGTAGGTTTCAAAGTGAGAGGTTTCAGCCTTTATTTCTATTTTTGGATCAATTATTATGAACAAGTTGCATAAAGTTTATAAGGAGGTTTCTAGGAGTAAAATTTGCAAGATTACATTACAAATGTTCATACAATTGTATATACAATTTTATAAAAAAAAATACAAATTGTTTGAAAATTGGTATAGAAATTTTACAAAAAATGGGTTTTTAAAAGTATGAAAAGAAATTTTTTTTGTCCAACACGTAAACTTTTTTCTACCTTCTGGTCCTAAATTGCCTGAATTTCACAACTAAAATAATTTTAGACTAAAGGTAGATTTAGGTCAATGAAAATTGGTAATTTAAACAAAAAAAACTAAAATCCCCGCAAAATTCTCCCGATTTTTTTTCCATAATTTTTCAGTTTTTTAAATTCGACAGTAGAATTTTTATTTTCAGTTAAATTTATTCGTTCAAACGTTGAAATTTTCCCTGGTCTGAACCCTATTCATAATATAACTTATCAGACTACTTGACACTGCAGAGCGGGTTTCTTCGATTTCCGGTTTTAAACGGAAATTTGCCAACAAAATCATTTTTCATTAAAAAATAAGTTGACTGAAGTACGCAGTTTTAAACGTAGGTTCCGAGAGCACATTAAATACTTCGAAGTCATTTTTTCGGCAATAAGTACAACTTTTTATGACAAAATTTTAATTTTCAAGCATTGTATTTTGAAAAAAACAAACAAGGTGAAAATATTTTCAGGTACGCAGGTCTACTGACTTCAAAGATGAACAAACTGTTATTTGACTACTTGAGAGGCGTCAAATTACAAAAAATGTTTAGCCAAAAGTTTCAGCACAAAAAGTTGCACTAAATGCCGAAAAATCGGCTTCGAAGGATGTGCGGTGTTCTCAAAACCGACTTTTTAAAATGTTCCCGGTCAACTTCCGGTATAACTGGACATACGATAAAAAATCAAAAAAAAATTTGATCTTTGAGTTAAACCTTGCCTATTGGATGCAAAAATTCGTTTAGCAATATCTTGTGCCATTAAAAATTGATTGCGGGCAAAGGCTAGGTTTTTTTGTAAACAAAATGTCCAAATGTAAAATTGCATTTATTGTATGACTTTTTACTAATGGGCAGTTGGTAAACAGCAAAGAAGGATTTAACAGTAAAATCTAATTCTATAACTTATTTATCGATAGGAAGAAAGGCTTGTGAACTATTAAGCTGTAAGGCTTTAGCAAAATGTGGTATAAACGAGTTGTTCAGTTAAGAACAATCTGAGCTTAAAAAAACTATATCAGTTATTACTTCAGTAATTATTCAAGTGATTTTTTTTATCAAAAAATGCTTTTTGGTCTTCGCATTTTTTCTTTAAATTTCCTCAAAAAATACTCTGATCTAGCATTTTCTGTGATAAAAGGAGGTGTGATTTTTGGCACAAACGTTACTGAAGCAATTATTGAACAATCATGGAGCAAATATTAAAATTTTCCGTATAACATTCACTTTTAAATTCCATTAAAATTAATAAAAAAAGAAAAAATTTTACTAGATAATTTTCAGGGATATCCAAGAAAAAGCTCGAGAACGACGTCGGTTGACTGAACTTGAGCAAGGAAATAATAATGAAAATGAAAACTCGTCAGATACTGAGAATGAATTGGGCACCCCCTTAAATAAATTAGAAAGGACTACAGAAGATGAACCGCTAACTGATGATGATGATATTCCTGATCTTGAAAAAGTTGATTTGTCAGAAATTGAGAAAATCAGCGATCAAACAGAAGAAATAAATGACGATTTTATCGATTTATCTTGTCTCAGAAAACAATCCGCGCCGCCAAAAGGAAAGTTACCATTTTATGAGATCTACTTATTGTTAAAGCGATACAGTTGTTAAAAATATAGGCATATTAATTTTTTTTATAAGTCTACAAATTTGCACTGATTATTTTTTTGAATTTATATTTTTTCTATCATAGATAGTTTTTATTTGAGGTTTCGGCTAAGCAGCCATTTTCAGTTGTGAGAGAAATGGATGTACAGAAATCGATTTTTTGGCGCGAACTCATAGTACATTATTTTGCGAAATTACATTTTGAATTTTGTGAAAGGTGCATTAGTCGCGAAACTGTACATCCATTTCTCTCACAACTGGCGGCTTAGCCGAAACGTCAAATAAAAACTATCTATGATAGAAAAAATATAATAATGTTATGTCTCAAAACCACTGAATATTTTTTTGAATGTAGTTATCAAAATAACTTGCGTTTCTATACTCATATTTTTGGCACATTTCATTGTTTATGTTTACGGACATAATTTAAACTGAGAAAAAAAATACGCATTTTTAAAGAGCAAAAACTGTTCACCTTGTAAAATATAGATTTTTATATCCATGTGGATGATAAGGTTTTTCTTATTTCTCCTTAATTTGTATATTTGTCGGTTAATATAATGACCCCCACTTTTGCCCAAAAAACATACATAGTATAGGGAGTGTACGGCTAAGTAGGATGGGTTTAGGTCCTGCTAGCGTGGATTTAAACCGGCACTTTGGCAAATTAAATTGTCCGCGTAAACATAATGGACTGTTTTACTTTCAAAAGTTTCGGTTTAAATGCACGCTAGCAGGTCTTAAGGACCAACACCCGTCCGTTGAAAGGCACTATGCGGTACAAACACATTGTTAACAAAATATTCAAACTTTGGGTATTTTAATTTTTCCCAGGAAACTAACTATATCAATTACGGGGCCCCTGGTCATTTTTGCCACTTTTTAAGCCAACTATTAGGATTTTGAAACCAACTCATCCGATTGAGTTATAAGATAGCTCAAACTGAGCTATCTAAGAACTTAATCGGATGAGTCGTTTTCAAAAGCCGAATTATAAAAAAAATTTTGGCTAAAAAAAGTCGCAAAAAATGACCTGGGGCCTCGTAATCGATATATCCTCGAAAATAAAAAATTAATAAAACTTCCCAAAAAATTATGGGTTCTGAAAACTCGCGTTACTTTATTACCGTACTTACTTACCGTACTGCAGAATTAATGGTAACCATATTGAAAGGATTCCGAAACGTTGAAATTGAGGTTGCTGAAAGTGCTCGGAAGAAGAGGAAGAAATCACTGAAATTAAAATGTCCGATCTCCCTGCACCTAAAAACGATCCTGGTCTTTTAGAAACTATTGGAGATAATGCTGAAAATTCATTTTTGAACATTGTCCAATCAAAGACAGAAGAAAATCCTTTATCTGAAATGCTCTTTACAAAAGTAGAACAGACTACAAAAGAAGCCGAAAATGATACAAAAGATCTGAAAAAACCACTTATTCAAGAATTAGATTCAGATGACGAAATTTTATAAAATATTTATTATTGTTTCAGTTTATGCGTCAAATAGTGAAAATCATTTGAATTTCTCGTAAAATTAAAAAACCGAATTCGCTTTTTTTGAATTTGTTTTTTCTGAGAGCCGTTTTAATAATCTATTTTGAGAAAATTAGGTGTGAGCCTCAGACAGTGAGGTTGTTTTTAAAAATCATACGTAGTCATACTTAGTTGCAACAGTAACGATTTTGATTTAAATAAACCCAATTTCTTTAGGGTCTGATTTTTAAGACCCTCGAACTAGTGAGATAGTTAAGAACTGGTACATACGATCTTTTCGAAATTTAGGACCACAATTTAGATTTTCCGCTGTAGAGCCGAATTTTTCTATTTCCGTTTTTTACCCGTAATTAACCAGAAATTATCGTTTTCTCAAAAAAAAACCCGAAAAATCTGAAAATTTTTATGATGGCCTTAAATTAAAAGAAATCGTATTTACCAGTTCCAAACTATTTCACCGGTTTGAGGGCCCTAAAAAGGCCAGACCTTATTTCAAATATGCATTTCCAAATTTACTTTTTAACATTTTCAATTTTTTCAAGTGAAAAAAAGCACATTTACATTCATGTATTCTCGTACAATCTCGTTTTTCGCTAATACGTGATTAACCAGTATATTATCAGGTTATCCTTCATAACCTGCCATTACCGCCATTTTTGAAATTCCGAAACTTTTATTTTTATATAAAATCTGTACTCAATATTTTCATAAAACATTTACTTTTTTATTCAATTTTTCATTTGTTTTTACAATTTATGTTTTTAAAAATTATTTCTAGATTTTATGATGGATGGGGGAGTCGCTCGAAGTCTTGATGATATCGATTTATCTTCCCTATCGGAACCAGCCGGCATCTTTGAGTTAGTTGAACAAATTGGAAGCGGAACCTATGGCCAAGTCTACAAGGTAAATTTTTACAAAATTATTTATAAATTTAATATTCTTAACCTTCTCAGGCGTTGAAAACAGACCGGTTTAAATTTGGGTCAAAAGTTTGACTTGACTTTGTGAGCAAGAAATTCCTTCAAATATATTTTATTTTACACCCAACACCAGGCTTCCAAAAAAGATACATCCCCATCGATTTTCCATCCTTATCCGGTCGGGATAGGGATAAAAAAGGGATAGGAGGTAAAATGGGGATGGGATTTCCATCCCTATCCCTCCACATCTCTGAATTTTCCATCCACATCCGGGATGGGACCCCCTTTATCCCCCTTGGTCTATCCCTATCCGTTTAGGAAGCCTGCCCAACACTATCTGTAGGATCAAGGACCACTTTTTTACCTCATTGATAAGGGAATTACTGGGCTTTAGCTGATACGCGGTCGAGGTCAGAAATCTAAAACTAAAATTGACGCTTAAATTGGCCATTGGATACAAAAAACCATTTCCTGACCGTTTGGTCTCTGGAGGGATGGTTCCATTAAAAAATTATTCTTCGAAAAAGCTTCGAGGCGCGTCTGTGAGATATGCTGCATATCATATGCAAAATAATTTCAACTCAATTTTGAGAAAAAACCCAAAAAAAATTCGGATTTTAGTTTTTAAAGTGTGTATTTTAGGGTCGTCATGTGAAAACGGGGCAGTTGGCAGCTATTAAAGTCATGCCTGTAACAGAAGATGAAGAAGAAGAAATAAAACTTGAAATTAATATGCTTAAAAATCATTCGCATCATAGAAATATAGCAACATATTATGGCTCATTTGTCAAATCAATGCCGTCTGGAAACGACAATCAAGGTTTCATATTTTCTTATGAAAAATACATTAAAATCACTTACGAGTCACTGTCCGCAAAAAAATATCCTAGATGAATTGGCTCAAAAATACGATTGGTCGTGATCTGACAGTGATTTTATGTACTGGGCAAAATTTTACTTTTGAACTGGGGTTTTATAAAAAAAATAGTATTAAAATCTGAAGTAAAATTAAAAAAACACTATTTTTATAAAAATAAGACTCGAAGTTTTAATCGATATGTTTTAACTGACAATTCGATAAATTTTCGATATGTTCCTACTGAAAAGATCATCAATGAATTTAGGCTGAGCAGGCGAGAAAATAAATTTTAGTAGCACAAAATTCTCCCGCCTAAGCATTTTCCTACACAATTTTCCGACCATTTCTTTTCAAAATATTTATTTTTTGGAATAAAGCATTTTTGTGAGAACGGGTTGTTGTCTATAAATTCATTTTTATGGTTTTATTTTAATAACATTAGATGACCTTCAAGGAAATTCATTGTATAAATTCGGGCCTCTCTAGCGCTAAAACGGTAAATAGGATAGCTGTCAAACTACACTCCTAAATGTCTAACGAAAATAAAAAGAAGATTCGAATCACATCTACGCCCATGAGTCATCTTTTAAGAGGATTTTATGTTTACTTCTAGGTAACCGTATAAGTTATACGGTTCCCTAGAAGAATACGGTATAACAATCGTTCTTTTTTGCTTAATTACAGTAGAGTGCGTTTAAACGGACAGTTTGGTAGAACGGGTTTGGATCAAAAGGGCCTACTAGCGTGACTCCAAATGAACATTTTGGCGAATTAAACTGTTCCTCACCTTCAAACGAGCAATTTCAGTCACCAAATTGCCTGTTTATACCCATGCTAGAGGTACTTTTTCACTCAAACCGTTTCTACCAAACTTTCCGTTAAACGCACTTTAGTCTAGAAAGACAATTCAGGACTTGATAACTTCGTAAAGCTGCCTAAATATCGACTATAACTAGCGTGTCCACCAATCGATTTTCGGCCAAAATCGACCACTCAGGCTTCATTTTTCACATGTACTGGTTTTTGTGAAATTTTCTTGCGCATTTTTTGGTGTGAATATTTTTTTCAAAAATCAGTATTTTTCTAATAAAATACACCCCAAGAAGTTTCAGAACAATCCACCCATTATTTCTATAAGTCGAAATTAATGGTGGACACGCTAACTATAACTCTTAAAACATCTGTATATTTGTAATTACAAATTATTTAAGCTTTATTAATAAATCATTTTTTCCAAGTTTGGTTGGTCATGGAGTATTGTGGTGCTGGATCGGTCACTGACCTCATCACAGCTTCAAAATCCCGATCCCTAAAAGAAGATTGGATCGCATATATCTCGCGTGAAATGCTCCGTGGGCTGAGTCATCTTCACCACCGAAAAGTAATTCATCGAGACATCAAGGGTCAAAATGTTCTCTTGACTTTGAACGCAGACGTAAAATTGGTTGATTTTGGAGTGTCAGCTCAATTAGATAAGACCATTTCCAGAAGAAATACTTTTATCGGGACACCCTATTGGATGGCACCGGAAGTTATTGCCTGCGACCCGGCAAATAGTTCAAACGATGCCAAATACGATAATAGGTAAGTCAAACACCACATTTTTCAAAACCAAAGACTCTCTGAAAATATTTTTTAGAAAATCAGACATTTCAAGATCATTTTTTAAGGCCAAATTAAAAAAAAACGATCGATCAACATATTTTAAAATGGTTTTAATAAACCTCATTTTCCAGGGAAAATCACCGCAATTTAGAAGAAAGTGCTTTAAACCAATTTTTTTTTCGAAAAGCATTTCAAAATATTTTCCATATAACTGTTAATTTAACGTTATAACTGTATTTTTTGAACCCCCACCTGCGCACGATGTTCCATTACTAACTTGCGCATATTTGTTTTAAAACACAAATTTTAATCAGTCAGAAATTCTGACTCAGAATTATCAAAAAAATAAATTTTCGATTATTGAGAAAACTCTTGCTTAGTTTCAAAAAATGGGACATTTTAAATAACGTTATAGACACCAAGAAATTAAAATAAGATTACATTTTTGGTATTGACCAGTTTTTAAATTGATAACTTTGAAAAAATTCTAAAATTTTGATAAGTTGCTCTCTAGGAGCACTTGTGGTCATTTTTGAAATTTTTAAACGTCATTTTCGGTTTCCCTGATATCGATTTACCCTAGAAACGAAATTTCGTTGAAAATTGTTAACTTTGAAAAAATGCTAAAATTTGAATAAGTTGCTCTCCAGCGGCACTTGTGGTCATTTTTGAAATTTTTAAAGGTCATTTTCGGTTTCCCTGATATCGATTTACCCTAGATACGAAAAATTGTTGAAATTGGGTATCTTTTCAAAAAATCGAGTCCCCAGCTGACGGTCCCTACCTATATCATTAATGAATAAATATCAAAATTACTGCTGGAGTAGTTTTTAATAACGATTTTTTTCACTTAAATATACAGTAATATACACAAAAAAAAATGTTCGAGACCAAAAGGTCCAATTTCTTCTGGATTGAAAGTAATTCTCCTGCCAATTATAGGTTTTGATCCAGAGAAATTTCCATTGTTGGTCTCTAACAATTTTTTACATACTGTAGAATAAACTACGTAGACGTAGAATTTAGTCGTTTTAGAGCTCATTTCGGCATTCTCCTTTCACTTTTAGCTCTTCAGCTTCTTTTTCCAATTTTTTTAGCAAATGCGAAAGTTCTGTATT
This sequence comes from Oikopleura vanhoeffeni, assembly GCA_004367855.1. Classification (NCBI taxonomy): domain Eukaryota; kingdom Metazoa; phylum Chordata; class Appendicularia; order Copelata; family Oikopleuridae; genus Oikopleura; species Oikopleura vanhoeffeni. Next base: position 228,495 of record SCLH01000122.1, read on the forward strand.
TATAAAAAAATTCAGATCTGATTTGTGGTCACTTGGAATTACCGCAATGGAAATGGCCGAAGGTCATCCACCTTTATGTGAATTACATCCAATGCGAGCACTTTTTCTAATTCCTCGAAATCCTCCTCCAAAACTTAATGCGAAAAAGGGAAAATGGAGCCACAATTTTGTTGATTTTGTCGAAAAAACTTTAATTAAAAATTATCAGCAAAGGCCAAATACAGATCAATTATTACATCATCCGTTCATCAAAGGCCAGCAGAATGAACGAATTGTAAAATCACAGTTAAAGGTAGATAAAAT
>SCLH01000122.1:229050-248416 GCA_004367855.1 Oikopleura vanhoeffeni
CTTTAAGGGAGTACTGGTCGCATTTTAAGGCCAAAAAACAGGGTTTTCAGCGTCGCCTCAATGAAATACTAGAAACAGCACGAACATATGGATTTCAGTTTAGGGATAATTGAACATTAATCTTGCTTCCACAAAACACATCGAAGGCCTCTGATTAGCCGACCAATCAGGAACGACCTTTCAAAAGTGGCACTATTTTCACTTCAAAAGCCTACTCCTCCCTGAGTTTTGAAGATAGAGAATACTTTTATAGCTTTTATTGACCACAGAGAACGTGGGCAGAGCCCCTAGTAGAGTTTTACTCAAAAAAATTTCATCCGGCGCTTAAATGAGCAAAAAACTTGGCCAAAAAAAAAAATAAGAGTTTTTTGCTTGGCCTTAAAATGCGACCAGTACTCCCTTAAACCAATTTTTTTTCGAAAAGCATTTCAAAATATTTTCCATATAACTGTTAATTTAACGTTATAATTGAATTATTTGACATACTAACTTGCGCATGTTTGTTTTAAAACACAAATTTTAATCAGTCAGAAATTCTGACTCAGAATTATCAAAAAAATTAATTTTCGATTATTGAGAAAACTCTTGCTTAGTTTCAAAAAATGGGACATTTTAAATAACGTTATAGACACCAAGAAATAAAAAGAAGATTACATTTTTGGTATTGACCAGTTTTTAACCTATACCATTAATGAATAAATATTAAAATTACTGCTGGAGTAGTTTTTAATAACGATTTTTTCACTTAAATAAAGAATAAACTACGTAGACGTAGAATTTAGTCGTTTTAGGGCTCATTTCGGCATTCTCCTTTCACTTTTAGCTCTTCAGCTTCTTTTTCCAATTTTTTTAGCAAATGCGAAAGTTCTGTATTTATAAAAAAATTCAGATCTGATTTGTGGTCACTTGGAATTACCGCAATGGAAATGGCCGAAGGTCATCCACCTTTATGTGAATTACATCCAATGCGAGCACTTTTTCTAATTCCTCGAAATCCTCCTCCAAAACTTAATGCGAAAAAGGGAAAATGGAGCCACAATTTTGTTGATTTTGTCGAAAAAACTTTAATTAAAAATTATCAGCAAAGGCCAAATACAGATCAATTATTACATCATCCGTTCATCAAAGGCCAGCAGAATGAACGAATTGTAAAATCACAGTTAAAGGTAGATAAAATTTGACGTTTGAAAATTATTCTTTCAAAAAAGAGAAATATAAAATAGCGATTGAATGGGGTGCTGAAAATTTCTGTTCCGCTGTAAAGATAAAGTGGTCGAAAAAACCTACGTAATTTCGAAAACACGTTCGCCTGTGAGGACAAAATAGTCAATTTTTCAAATTTTTTTTATATTTTAAACACCATAATAATGTAGTGGATATTAATCATTTTAGCGTGAAGTTTGATATTATATAAATTAAATCGGGCATGAACTTGAAATTAAATTTATCTGAAGATTTTACATTTCATGCACGATTCAATTAATATAAAACTTCACCCTCAAATAAATCTTGAGTTTTTCTGGTGAATTTGGATTTTAATTCTTGATTTAAAACTAAATGAAACAAAACTTAACTTTTCCCCGTTTTTTTTTACGTTTGGAGCTCATGAAATCTCTCGCTGCTCACCCTCCTCAAATTGTATTTTTATACAGCCTGAGTTTTTTTTAATTGTCACTTTTTTTTCGTCCGGTGGGTAGACCGACAAAATCTAAGCCAAAAAATACTAGTAGTAAATACTAGTAGTAAAATTTCACTGTCTACCCACTGGACGAAAAAAAGTGACAATTAAAAAAACTCAGGCTGTAGTAGTTAACAGCCGTAAAAAAATTTATTTTACAAAGATAAATTTTTTCAGGAGCATATTGATCGAACTCAACGAACCCGAAACGATCCTTACCAAGACGATTTTTCAAATGACGAAGACGAAAAAGATCCTGCACCAGAAGAGTTAACAATTGGAGGCAAAAATGACCAATCAAATTTGACTCTTCGATCTGCTTTCTTGGGATTGCAAAATTCTGGCATGGAAAAAACTGAAGCAGACATTGCACTCGAAAAATTAAACTTTAATTCACCAGCAAAACCACCGCCGGTGCAAAATGATGAACAATCGAGAAGGGACGCATATTTGGCAAAACAACAAAAACCACCTCCGCCTAATAATCGACGGGTTAGTTATTCCGCGTTATCAGAAGTCAGTGGTTGTTTTATCCAACCACTTTTAATTGCTGTATTTTTTTTTGCTTATTCACCCTTATGACTTTATGCAATTTGAGAGCAGAACATGATATTTGCAAACGGATTTTTGCATTTAACAGCCTAGGCATTTAACATTCCTAAAGGAATACTACACATGAAAACTTTTTATCTACTTCACCGTATTTCCGGTGAACTTTCAAAAATATCTACCTTATATTATGTAATTTCTATACGTTGTTATTTCTGTACAATTATACAGTGAAGTCCGTCTAACAGGACGCACCATATCGATATCAAAAGTACTATCCAGCGACAAGTACTAGACTGTACCAAAAAAATATGCTTTGATATGATACATAATTTATGTATCATATCAAAGCATATTTTTTTGGTACAGTCTAGTACTTGTTGCTGGACAGTACTTTTGATATCGATATGGTGCGTCCTGTTAGACGGACTTCACTGTACTTAGGTAGTTTTTTTCATGGCAGCCACTCTTCTCATGACGATTACGGGAAAACCGTAAATGCAATCGAGAAACGTTTTTATGCATTCAACTGACAACTGAAAAAGCTCAATGGAGAAATTTTTTATCGGACTACCGGTTCACCGGTAACCGGAGATATATTATATGGGAGCGTGCTATCCGTACCCAAATTGGCCAATCGACTTTTTTTGTCCTCCCTATACTTTGTTAAGGTGGGTACGGAAAGCACGNTTAGCGTACCCAAATGGGTACACTAGACACCGACTCATATTATATAACCATTTTCAGTATAAATTTTGAGAAAAAAGTAGATAATCGTGATGTAAGAACGGAAAACATAAAAATTCAACTTCCTGGCTGATTTTAAGAAAGAAAAAAAAATTGGGCTCACCGAAATTCGAACCTACCAAAAAATTACTTTCCGGTTTATATCCGGTAAACTGGATGTCAAATCAACTTAATAAAATTTCTCTATTGAGCTTTTTTAGTTGGCAGATGAATGCAAAAAACCGTTTCTCGATAACATTTACGGTTTTCCCATCATCGTCATGAGAAGGGTGGCTGCCATTAAAAAAAACCAACTTAGGTAGTTTTTTTATATGGTCGACAGATTTGACTTTTTACCACTTTTTCATTATGAAAAATCTTAACCCTTGTGAGCATATAAAAAAAAAGTTCCGCCAAGGCACCAGAGGCCACAATTGTGGCTCTACTTTGAATGTTGTTCACAGAAAGCTTAAGGCAGTTTGAAATTTTAATTTTGTCTGCATAAGGAAGTTGAAAGGTCATGTTTTTTGAATTCGACATTTCATATTCTAAAAATTTTAATTTTTTGTTCAGAAAAAACTAGTGAGAAAAAGCAAGGTGTACCATATTCAGGTGATACACGGTCACAGTTGTCTCTACAATTTTTATCTCCGTCGAAACAATGCACAAGAATCTGGCCTACGTCATAGAATTTTTCCGCTTAGATTTATTCATAAATCAAAAGTAATTTATAAATGGAGTCAAAAATTTTGATTGAAAAATCATGATTTTTGATGAAAAATGTTTTATTTTTTCCTATAAAAGCAGATAATGGCATTTTTTCTATTATTCAAGTAAATATGGTAATGAAGTACAACTGTGGACAATGTTTGATTGGTTAAATTCACTTTTATAAATAACTAAATTTTTTATGGGATACTTAAAGTTGAAAATTTAGATATTTCACTTCCTAAGAAAAATGTTTGCCCCTAATACCAATACATTTTTCTTTCAACTGTTATGCATGCACAAAACACTTTCCTAAACCTGGCTAATCTCACATTTGATTTTGTATGTCCAGTTCCGAATAATTTTTACGGAAGTGAACCATAGGCTAAAAATCCTGATAAATCAACTCCCCGTAATGCCGGAACAAAATTCGAAGAAAAATTCGATTATTTTCTGAAACCGAATCTAAATTTTTTATAATGTATTTGAAAGAAAAAGATTCCTCGATCGCAGTTTTTTCGTCTTTTTTCGATGATTTTAGGTATGCTGGAGCCACAATTGTGGCTCTGTGCTCACAAGGGTTAAGAAAACTAATTTTTGGATTTTTATTTCTCAGCCATTAGTTCTTAGAATTTCTTCTAGTTCGTATGATACCATATTGGGTCATTTCCGGTCATTTGAAAATCTCGATTTTTAAAAAAAAAATACCAAAATTAAAAAAAATTTTGTCCTGAGCTTTTTTTAGTTTCCAGTTGAATGCAAAAAAACGTTTTGTGATAGCTCATACGGTTCGTCTGTGGTGAAAAGTGAATGCTGTCGCACCTATAAAAAAACTACCTTATGTAGCTGTTTTTTTAAAGGACACAAAAAAATATTTTGACGAAGTCAAAGCTCAGACATGGTTTCATCAAACAGTTTTTTGCATCGTGTACCTGACCAAAATTCAAATATAGAATTTTTTTCGTTATTCCCAGTCAGTCGGATCAACGGTAAATGTCGTTCTAAACCGGCTGAAGAGGTTTTCAACTTTATTTTTTGGGAATTTTCTAGACCAATTTTTAGTTATATTGATATTTATTCGGGGGAAGACCGTCATCGAGTACTTTTTCAAATTTATTATTTTTGAGTGGACTTGCATTAAGAATTCTGCGAATATTTTCGCTAATGAATTCGGCGAAATATTTTGGGATTTTTAACACGTGGGTCACCCATCGAGCAAAGTGATCACGGTAACACATTGAGACAAATAAATATTTTTAACAAATTTATTTTTATAAACAGAAATATAAGTTAATAATATACAGTGAAGTCCGTTTAACAGGACGCACCCTATCAATATTAAAAGTACTGCCCAGCAAAAAGTAGTTTATTTGAGCATAAAAAGACGCCATAGTATAATACGTATGTAATATATGTGTCATATCAAGGCATATTTTTATGGTACAGTNACAGTCTAGTACTTTTCGCTGTACAGTACTTTTAATATTGATAGGGTGCGTCCTGTTAAACGGACTTAACTGTAATTATGTAATTCAACACATTTGTAAATCAATTTATTTTATCCGACAAGAGGAACATTATCCTAAACAATGTTCATCTAGCGGGCTAGAGCAAAGTAGCAAATGTGGATTCGGCTACTATTTTTTCTTATATTTTAAGTAACTAAGATACAAATAAAACTTTATGGTGCCTATCTTCAAGGCAATTACACTTGTAAAAATTCGCACTTCAAATTAATTTTTAGGAAATGGAAATTGAAGAAAATGTTAAACGGATGAAGATTGCAGAGCAGAAAAAAGCTCAGGCTGAACGACGTGCCCGATATGACGCGCAAGAAAAACTCAGAGTTGAGGAAGAAAAAAAGCGAGCGGAAGAAATTAAAAGAAAATTAGAAATTGAACAACTGAGAAACAAAAATATTACAAATAATTCCAGAGAAGACTCAGGACAATTTCATCATCAGTTTGGGGCTCATAGATAATAATGTTCGCCGAGTTTTTGCGTGAGAAAAATTAGCATGCAACTCCAAATATGCCCTACGTCACTTAGCGCTTGCATTTTGCGGTGACAGTTGATATGCAAATTTCCTATAAGATCTTATTAAAAATATATTTTTTTCTTAAATCGCTTTTTTTCGGTAGGCCCATTTAAGGGGTATCTGTTCTGAGAGAACCAGACTAGATAGCGACAAACGGTTTTTTGCATCTGAATTTTTTCTCGGTGATTACCGGTTCACCGGTAATTCGGAAAAAACAGGGTTTTCGGTAATTTTTAGCAATTTCGATGACTGATTTCCGGTCAAGTGATCAACCTAGGAAGCCAAAAAAAATTTCTACCGCATATTTATTTTTCAAATGTTTTACATGCAGAAAACTATTTGTCGCTATCTTGTCTAGTTCTCCCAGTCGAAATCACAATGGGCCAACCGAAAAAAANAAAAAAACGACCTTATGAATATCAATATAAACTAAATGTGTAATTTCTCAGCTCTTGAATCAGCGTTCTTCCAGTCAACCTGATAAACCGACACCAGCACCGCGTGGTCGGCCGAGTTTACCGGTTCAACCTGGTCAACCGTATCTCCGTCGTGAAGATTCCTACTCTAGCTCCCCTGGTGGAAGTCATGGAGGGACTACTGAACGAGTTTCAAATCAAAATAAAGTTAATCAATCTCCATTAATACGTTCTAGAGAAATTACTCCCAATCATTCTCGACAGGGCAGTGGCCAAAATTTAAGGTATCTCAAAAATTTCGTCTTCTGGTTTTTCGGATATCCCGTTATAATAATCTGGAAATTTGAACAGGGAAAAAATCCGAAAGTTCACAGTACATTAATTTTTTATTCAGACATTCATCTTAAAACCGTATTCGGGGAAACTTGTGTATTGAAAGTTTGAGAAAAAATAGTCTTGGCAAATGTGTCTGATGAGCGTTCAGAAATCCGCAAATATATAAATACTTGACCAAAATTTCAAGCGTCAAAAACTACCCTAGATCCAAAATTTTCAAGTTCGTAGGACCTTTTAATCAGGTGCTCAATTTTACTCGGGAGGCCTGAATATACCAGATGCCGAGTTTTTATTGTATAACCCCCCGAAATTTGTTCTCTTCAAATGCTGAAACTTTGGCTTATAATTTGAGCTCTCTAGCTCAATTTTTCGATTTTTTTAGAGGAAAATTTGTCTCTGTGCGTCTAAGCGGACGTTTTTTTGTGCGTCTAAGTGGACGTTTTGAAAATTTTCAAAAACGTCCGCTTAGACAAATACGACAGAAATTTGAATTTGTTCATTAAACAAATTATTGTTTACAAAGTATTCATGAATTTTTAAAACTTATTTGAAGGTCACCACCTACGCAATTACCCCCACGAGTTCAACAGTATCCTGATTCGTCATCAGGCGAAGAAGATGCAGATTTTGTCAATATTCATAGAATTCAACCTCATTATCAGGAAATGTTTAATTTTTATTGAATACACATTTTGATTTTATTGTCTATAAGGACAAAACGACCGAACCTCGTCAAAAGCCTACGGAATTTTTCGAAGTTTGAAAAATAGTTCGCCTTATTTTTTGCTCGAAAAAAGCCAAGGTACGATTTTCTGCACAGGGTATGTTATCTCGGTGAAAACTGGCACCTTCTGTACAATCTTTTTCAAACAGCATACAATTTTATAAACAAAATGTCGCTGCAGAGCTATTTTTCGATTTCCGTTTTTACTGGACATTAACCAGAAATTATAGATTTATCGAAAAAAAACTTGAAAATTACCGGTAAAAACCGGAAGTAGAAACGGCTATGCAGCGACAAGTTGTTTAGAAAGTTATTATATTGTAAAAAGTCCAAAAAGATCTTATGCATCAGTTCCGATCTCACCGAGATGAAACACCCTTCTAAAAAAATCGAACTAGAAATAATTTTTCCGTCAAAAATTAAACTTGCTAACAGCCTGATACGCAACCTCCTATTGACACTGATTCTAGCAGTGACTATTATGAAAATGATTACTCGATGCCAAATAGAGACCCGAATTTCAGCTCAATTTATGATCATGGAAACCGAACACATCTAGCTCACCAAGTAAAAACTTATTTTATTTTTATACGATTTTACTATTTTTTAGCATCAAAAATCAGACCCAGCTCTTTCATCTAATGCATCACATCACTTCAGCGCAGGACCAACAGGTAAATTTCTGTTTAAACCATTTCAAAGTTATTAAAGCCAAATTGATATCATTTAATTTTTGGTCTAAGTTTTCGTCAAGGAAGATATGCCTCTAGGAAAATATGTCCAAAACCTACGCTTTTTATTTTAGGAGCAAGAAAGGGTCTTTATATTTTATAACTTATAAATTATAAGATAAAATTGTTTTATAAAATATTAACAAAATGGCAAACCTTTTATAAAACACTTGTTTTAGAAAAAACATGTATACTGAACCTGCTTTAGAATTTTTTTTGTTTAAATAAGGTAATTTTTTTTTAGACGCGATAGATTTGACTTTTTACCACTCTGCCATTATGAAAAATATTAAGAAAACTTAACTTTTGGAATTTTATTTTTTAGCCATTAGTCTTAGAATTTTTCCTAGTTTCGTTATGTATACCCATAGTGGGTCATTTCCGGCCATTTAAAAATCTCAAATTTTGCAAATTTTTGAAAAAAATTTCAAAAATTAAAAAAAAAAAATTTGGCCCAAGCTATTTTAGTTCCAGTTGAATGCAAAAAAACGTTTTGTGATATCTCATACGGTTCGTCTGTGGTGAAAAGTAAATCTGTCGCGTCTAAAAAAAACTACCTTTAGGATATTATACAGTTACGTCGCCTTTATTCTTCTTGCTCGACTAGCCAATCTTTGGGCCCGACCCGCAATGCTATTATTTAACACGTCATTGCACCTACGCCTGCCGTGCGAATGTGGATAACACCTCTTTTGCGCGGGAAAAACATTCAGGCGGGGCTTTTTTTTACTTTGTCGTAAATGCATGGTAATTTGGCGCCGATTAAGTTTTGAAACTAAACGCTTTCGTCCATGGCCAGGGTTTTAAATTTGAATAGACCAAGTCCCATTCTGTTACTAGCACGCGGCAATTTTCTTTCAATGCCAATTTTCCATTTCTCGATGGTAAAAAACACATACGGCGTGGGCACCATTAATGTTATTAGAAAAATGTACACAATTACATGATATTTTGAAAAAAATGGAATATGTATATGGTTTCAAGAAATAGATTTACCAAATGTAACTGATAAACTAGAATTACAAATTATATTTGAAAAAATAAAAATGTTTTGAAATAAATGCTCTTAAAAAAATGGATTAATTATCAAAAAAAATTATTACACATTGACTATTTTGTATTGAGTCCTTACCTATGTGACCTATCATAACCCCGTCCTAGAAGTGTCTCTTGACAACAGAAGTTCTATGGGGCCAGTAGTATAATGTTTTCGATTTTTAATATTATTTTGAACAAAAACTTGAAGTTGAATGTTTTCTAAAAGGGATTTTTTTGAAAAATTCTTGAAAAGATTGCTCTGAAAAATTATTTTGAAAAAACTTCGATTTTTTTTCTAAAAAATCGAGTCAAAGATAGATGAGGAAGATTGTTAAGATATTAATTTTATTTATTGTGTAGTCCCTCCCGACCACCTCTACACCTTTCGAACTAATCAGGAATAATGGCAGTTTTAATTGAATTTACAGAAGAGATCAAATTGTCTCAGGTCAATTCGTAATATTCACTTATCCTCCACAGCGATGCCGCCACGCCAACAACCGAATGGATCTCCAACGATTAAATCAAATTCAAAGTTTTCAAAATCTAACCAATAAATGTTAACCCACAAATATAAACCATGGTCCCAAGACACAATGATCAAATTGCCTGGAGAATTAGAAAATATAAAAAGGTACAGCTTAGTGTATTTTAAACAGTAACAGGTCCTGTAGCGGACGGGTTGGCGCGTGAAAATCTGCGTTGCCATGGGGTTTAACGGACAGCAAACCCGCACGGCGAAATTTATTGACGAACTGTACTTAAACGTGCACGGGTTTGTGATGGAAAATTCCGCTCAGCGAATTTTTGGTAGGAAAATATTTTACAATTCCGTGAGATCCTGGACGTTAGGGTCTCAGTCCCTTGAAAGGTTTAGTTAAAATGAGGGGACGGTGAACGGCCTGTTGGTACATAAAAATATAATCACTTGTTGCTGTTCTGCAAATTCTCGGCCCAATTTGCTTTAAACGGACGGGCTGTGAGTTTCAAGGTGTGTCCTGTTTAAGTACAGTTCACTGTAGTAAAATGTTTGTAAAAATTTACAATTGTTGCCCGGATTAAAAAAAAACTGTACCTTGAAAAATGTATTTTACAGGAAGAGCCTCAAAATTTGAAAAATTAATTTTGAATTAAATCTTTGCCACGCTTTTAAAAAATATTCTTAAATACTGTTGGTCTTGGCCAAGTGCGAATCTTTAACTACGTGGAACAAGGATTACGCGAGTTATTTCTAAAAAGTCTACTCGAAAGAAACGTTAGTCTAAGAGGAGTAAAACGGGATTTCGGCCATTTGAAATATCAGTGACCATTGCTTATGATAGGTATGTGCTGCAGCGGGGCAAATTTTTCTAACTTTTTCTTGAAACTATTTTCTGAACTTTTTAACTATCAAAGAAAAAAATCATCNTAAGGACAATATGGCAAAACCTTAGGACAATATGGCAAAACCTATGGACAATATGGGAAATTTGTCTATAAAATAGCTGTCTTCCATAAAATTATCTATAAAACAGCTCTTTTTCGAAAAATTTTGACCGAAGAGCAAAAAAAAAAAAGGTCTTTAATATTTTTTCTCTAAAATATTTAATTATTGTTAAGAATTGACCCCCGGAACTTTGGCTTATGTTTCAGCTCTTCACCGTCATTTTTTAAATTTTTAGAGCAATTTTAAAAAATAAGGACAATTTGGCACCAAAAGCTTTAGCTCCTTAGGACAATATGGCAAAATCTCAGCTGTCCTTATAGACGCAAACCACAGTAAAAAAGTCTAAAAAGATCTTATGCATCAGTTCTGATCTCACCGAGATGAAACACCCTTCTAAAAAAATCGAACTAGAAAAATTTTTCCGTCAAAAATTAAACTTGGTAACAGCCTGATACGCAACCTCCTATTGACACTGATTCTAGCAGTGACTATTATGAAAATGATTACTCAATGCCAAATAGGGACCCGAATTTCAGCTCAATTTATGATCATGGAAACCGAACACATCTAGCTCACCAAGTAAAAACTTATTTTATTTTTATACGATTTTACTATTTTTTAGCATCAAAAATCAGACCCAGCTCTTTCATCTAATGCATCACATCACTTCAGCGCAGGACCAACAGGTAAATTTCTGTTTAAACCATTTCAAAGTTATTAAAGCCAAATTGATATCATTTAATTTTTGGTCTAAGTTTTCGTCAAGGAAGATATGCCTCTAGGAAAATATGTCCAAAACCTACGCTTTTTATTTTAGGAGCAAGAAAGGGTCTTTATATTTTATAACTTATAAATTATAAGATAAAATTGTTTTATAAAATATTAACAAAATGGCAAACCTTTTATAAAACACTTGTTTTAGAAAAAACATGTATACTGAACCTGCTTTAGAATTTTTTTTGTTTAAATAAGGTAATTTTTTTTTAGACGCGATAGATTTGACTTTTTACCACTCTGCCATTATGAAAAATATTAAGAAAACTTAACTTTTGGAATTTTATTTTTTAGCCATTAGTCTTAGAATTTTTCCTAGTTTCGTATGATACCCATATTGGGTCATTTCCGGCCATTTAAAAATCTCAAATTTTGCAAATTTTTGAAAAAAATTTCAAAAATTAAAAAAAAAAAATTTGGCCCAAGCTATTTTAGTTCCAGTTGAATGCAAAAAAACGTTTTGTGATATCTCATACGGTTCGTCTGTGGTGAAAAGTAAATCTGTCGCGTCTAAAAAAAACTACCTTTAGGATATTATACAGTTACGTCGCCTTTATTCTTCTTGCTCGACTAGCCAATCTTTGGGCCTACGCAATGCTATTATTTAACGTCATGCACCTACGCCTGCGCGAATGTGATAACACCTCTTTTGCGGGAAAAACATTCAGGCGGGGTTTTTTTTTACTTGCGAAATGATGGTAATTTGGCGGATTAAATTTTGAAACTAAAGCTTTCGTCCATGGCCAGGGTTTAAAATTTTAATAGACCAAGTCACCATCTTTCATAGGCCGGAATTTCTTTCAATGCAATTTTCATTTCTCGAGTAAAAAAACACATACTGTGGCACCATTAATGTTATTAGAAAAATTACAAATACATATTTTGAAAAAAATGGAAATGAATGGTTCAAGAAATAGATTACAAATGTAACTGATAACTAGATTACAAATATATTTGAAAAAATAAAAAATTTTGAAATAAATGTTCTTAAAAAATGATTAATTACAAAAAATTATACACATTGACTATTTTGTATTGAGTCCATACTATTGACCTATCAAACCCCGTCCTAGAAGTGTCTCTGACAACAAAGTTCTATGGGGCCAGTAAGTATAATGTTCGATATATTATTTTGAAAAAAAACTTGAATTGAATGTTCTAAAAGGGATTTTTTTGAAAAATTCTTGAAAAGATTGCTCTGAAAATTATTTTGAAAAAACTTCGATTTTTTTTCTAAAAAATCAGTAAAATAGAATGAGGAAGATTTTAAGATATTAATTTTATTTATTGTGTAGTCCCTCACCACTCTACACCTTCGAATAATCAGAATAATGGCATTTTAATGAATTTACAAAGAGATCAATTGTCTCAGTCAATCGTAAATTCAACTTATCCTCCACAGCCGATGCCGCCACCCCAACAACCAATGACTCCAAGATTAAATCCAAATCAAGTTCAAAATCAACCAATAAATGTTAACCCACAAAATAACCAGGTCCCAAGACACAATGATCAAATGCCTGAAATAAGAAAATATAAAAAGGTATTAAAATGTTTGAAAAATTACAATAGTTGCCCGAATAAAAAAACCTGTACTGAAAAGTGTATTTTACAGGAAGAGCCTCAAAATTGAAAAATTAATCTTGAATTAAATCTTGCCACGCTTTTAAAAAATATTTTAAATACTGTGGGTCTTGGCCAAGCGAACTAAACGTGGAAAAGATACGCATTATTTCTAAAAGTACCGAAAAACGTTAGTCTAAGAAGATAAAACGGGAATTTCGGCCATAAATTCAGTGACCATTGCTTATGGATAGGATGTGCAGCGGGCAAATTTCTAACTTTTCTGAACTATTTCTGAACTTTTAACTATCAAAGAAAAAAAATCTTGAGCAGAATTAAAAATGGAAAAATATTTTTTTTTTAAATCCGATTTTTTACCTGTAAAAATACTGTTTTTTATTTAAACTTGGTACGGTGAGCTGGGATTTGCTGGGAAATGTGTTATTTATATTTAACACTAGACCCTGTTTTTTCATTCCAAACCCATAAAACTATATTTGAATTATATGAATTAATTCACTGAAGTGTATTTTCGTTAAGTGAGGGTGAAAGTGTAAAATATAAAAGACACATTTTTACCTACGATACAAATTTAAAATGGTGGAAAAATAGGCTTTGTGAGATAATTTTTCTCTTAATAAATTGATAAAATTTTCACTAGAAGTCCCAAAATCACCCTAAAATGTTTTTTTCAGAGATTTACTCACGATATTAATTGCGCTTCATTGTGGGGTGTCAATCTTTTAGTTGGTACGAAAAATGGTCTCATGCTACTTGATCGATCTGGACAAGGAAAAGTTTATCCACTGGTGCCTAATAGAAATTTTCAACAAATCGAAGTCGTAAGTTGATTACCAATGAAAATTTGTTTTGAAGAATTATTATACTTGAAGGTGGAATAAAAATCCGAAACGTCGTAAAATATTTTTAATTTTAATTATTAATTAAAGTAGCTTTTTTTTAACTCCCCCCACCCTTCTCAGTCATTTTTCTCGAAGACCATACCATATCAATAAACGGTTTTCTGCTATGTGTAGCCAAGTAAATTTGTGGCGCTAAAATTTTATATTTTTTTCCTGGTCACCCGGTGATTGATGTTCCGAAACCGGTTAATATTTTTTTCAAGAGAATCAAACAATATTTATATGAGAAGATGCAATTTGGGGTACTTTTAAGATTTAAACTTGAAGTCTAGAAAGAACTTATTAATATACGGTTAATTGTATACCGCGGTAGTTTAACATTTTGTAAGACTGTAAAAAATAAAACATGTCACTATCAAAAAAGTTTGAAAAACTCCTGTTGTTTTTGCTCGTTTAAAATTTTTCTTTGAAAATAATCGTTTCAAATTTTTTTTTGGAAAATCAATGGTTATTTCGAAAATTTACAAAAAAAACTATCGAAAAATTTGTTCTGAAAATGAATTACCGTCGTATTTGTCTAAGCGGACGTTTTAGTGTCTTTTTTTTCGTTTTTTGGGCGACAACCTAAGGTAGTTTTTTTAGGTGAACCACCCCTGTTCAGCAAAAACCGTAGTAGGGTAACGCGCAGTAATACGTAGAATACACGAGGTAAAACGAACGAGTCGTATAATTTAGGTATAGAAACCAACAAGTCGTAGATCTCTGAGTGTTCGACAACGTCGTGTATGCTAGTGTACGAGCCTTGCATAAGTGGGACTACTACACTAGATTCTAAGATTGCTTACGGGCCAATGAAAGGTAAGTAGGGCAATCAACTCTGTATTCCCTCGAATATCAAGAAAAGCTCGGCACACCGAGATAATAGTATATTCGAGTAAGTACAGAGATATATTTATTGAGACTGTTTGAATAACTAAATAAATAGGGTCACCTAAAGGTATATCAAATACAAAGTATTGTGTCAATCATGGCAGGATAAGCACTCAAGCAAACTACAGCAGAAGTTCACTCAGAAAGCTTATCATATCAGACTTGAAAGTCTGAACAAAGAGGTCGTTCAGTGTACACACTCGTTACAGACGTAGCGTTCAGTGAGACTTTACTCCTATTGACAATAGGCTATTGTTACGTAGTTATGGAGAAACGGTTTTTTGCATTGGATAGCCGACAAAAATTTTTTTCGATTTTCGAGCCTTACCGGTAATCAGCATAAAACACCGGTAATTAGCGGTTCACCTAAAAAAAGCTACCTAAGCATTTTTTCAAATTTGAAAATTTTTGTGTGTCTAAAACGGACGTTTTTTTGAATATTTTTCTTCTTTTGTCACGAGCGATATTAAAAAACCATAATAATATAGGACGAAATCCCAATATTTATTAAACTCGAACACGCTCTTGTGGTAGCTGGTTTTCCTACCTAAATGAAGGATTGTTTTGAAAAAATGGATTTTCTTAAAAAAAAGAATTTCATTTCAAAAATAATTGGTAAAATGATAAGTTTAAAAAAAACAAAAAATTGTTCTGTAAAAACGATTTTTTGAAAAACTAAAAGAAATGTCCTGGAAAACGATCGTTTTGATTAAAAAACTTTCTGATTTATCATTAGTCATTTTGACGACTTATTTTTTAGGTTGAAACAATCAATGTTGTGCTTGCTATCTGCGGAAAGAAAAATAAAATGCGTGTATATTATCTCTCAAAACTTCTGGCCAAAATTTTACGAACTGACTCCAAAGCCCAAAAAGAGCAGACTTCAGATTTTTCACCAATTGGTGACCTTGAAGGCTGCACGACATTTAAATTGATTAATTTTCAACGAATCAGGTTTCTGGTAATTGCACTCAAAAATGGAATTGAAATGTTTGCTTGGGCTCCAAAACCTTATCATAAATTTATGCCATATAAAACGTTTCATAATTTAACACAGAGACCGATGATTGTGCATATGACAGTCGAAGAAGGTTCAAGGATAAAGGTAAGAAAAAAATTAGAATTAAAGTGAGAAATTTTTTTGGGAATTTACAATATGGGAGCTAAAGTTACCTATTTTTTTACGAAATTTTCACATTTTTTCATGAAATCTACAAATTTGAGGAAAAGTTTTTAGCTCCTGTCCAAGGAAAACAAACAAATTTCATTTTTTATCGTAAACTTGTTTTTTAATTTGGAAAAAAATGTTTCAGGTCAATAAAAGAGGTTTAATGATTTTGAAATCTGAAAATAACATTTACATAAAAAATTATGTAGAAATAATCCAATCTTGCAACATTGAATAATTTCGAATAATTATTAATAATATAAAAATATAATTATTTCATGAAAAATTCTCGTGAAAATTTGTCATAAAAAATCTTTCTTAATAAATATTTTCCATAAAGTTGTCTCAAACAATATTGTAATTTGACACCTAGGAAGGTTGTTTAGCCAAATCCAACACCAAAAACATGAAATTAAAAATCTATCTTGGGTTTGACGTTTTGTTTCGCGTAAGAAAATCTAAAAATTAGCTTTTTTATCTTCTCACTCCCAACCAGTTTTTAATAACAAAAAAACGAAATTTGGTATTTTGTCATTTACTTTGTCATTTTGAAATATAAGTTTTCGATAAGGACAAAACGCCCAATTTTTCGAAGATTTTCAAAAACCATAATAATGTAGGGGGTCAATATTTAGAATTTTTCTAAAATTTCAATTTTTAAGATAATTTATGGGAGTGAATATGGTTTCCATGCAATTGATACTGAGACCGAAACTCGATATGATTTGTATATTCCTTCATATGTTTCTCCACCAATAATCCCGCATCAAATTGTTATTTTACCAGATAGTGATGGAATGGAACTTTTACTCTGTTATAATGACGAAGGGGTCTATGTGAATACTTATGGAAATCTCACAAGGGTTAGAATTTAAGCAAAAACAGTTATTTAAGTAAAATTCTGTTAACGCGGGTGTGGGTGTAAAAGCATGAAAATGTTTGTTAGGTAGCTTTTTTTAAGGTGCCCCTCGTCTCCAGGAAAAACAATATTAGGTATTTCGATACTGTTTTTTGCATTAGATAGCTGACGAAATATTAACTGTTGATTTTTTTTCGGTTTTCAAGCAACACTGGTTTACCGGTAATCAGCAAAACACGGTAATTTGGGTATTTTATAGGTAAAAGAAGTGCTTTCTACTCCACCAGATGGTGTCCGTGTAAAAGCAGATATTACCTAAAGTTTCCTCTGGCAAAGTTAACCTAATGCTCATAGAAAAATTGTCCTCTGAAGCCTGACACGGGTTTTGCTTGAGAGGAGGGGCACCTAAAAATCTAAGTGCGTTTTAGCCTATGGGAATTGCATAATGAGATCCGCATACCAAAAATTAAACTTAATTTCTCGTTTTTTCTAAATTTCAGATTGACACTAAACTCTTGATTTTCAAAGTTATCAATTCTGATTTTCGAAATGTTCCTCAAATTGGCCAACAAAAATGAAAACTAAAATTTTTACATTGTTGGAAACTGACTTTTTAAAATTTACTCTGAATTATGAAAAATAAGAATACAGTGCCAATCACTTTGAAGAACAAGGTTTTCTAGATTACGTTAGTTTTCATGAAATCATACGCTTTTTCTTTTTCACAATGCTTCTAACGATGCCTAAATGTGTTTGTCACAGCACGTTTTTGAATCCGCGCCTCCGATTGGCTTGCCTTAGTTAAGCGATGGGTGTGGAGGCGCGCAAAAGTGCATAGTCGGGACAGAAGAATATAGGGATCGATATAAATTTCACATAAATGTTCGATTTTAAAATTGCATAAAACGCAAAAATAAGTTTTCCAGCTAAATTTTTTTTAGTAAAAATTATATATATAAAATTTAGCTATATTATAATATACTATAAATTTATATTTAAAACAAATATTTTCATGTTTTTTGGCTGATTCGAAATAAAGAAAATGCACCATAATGAAGCATATTAAAAAATAATCGAATTAGACAATTTCATGAAGTCTTTTTAAAAAAAGATGCGAAAGTTAAAAATGGACCTCCAAGCTGATCTTTAATTAATGAAAGTTTATTTTAGTTATGAAAGTTAAAATTTTAATGAATTGTTTTTCGGTAATGAATCATAAAATTTTTGCAATGCAACGAAATCTTACATCCACAACCTCTTTTTTATATTTAAGAAAATAGTATTGATTTTTTGATAAAATTGTTTTCTTTTTAGGAAGTTATTCTGAACTGGGGAGAACATCCGTTGAGTGTTGCCCATATTCAAAGTTCGAATGAAGTTATGGGATGGGGAGAAAAAGCTATAGAAATTCGATCAATTGATAAAGGGTTATTAAATGGAGTTTTTATGCATAAAAGACCCAACAAGTTAAAATTTTTAACCGAACGTAATGATAAAGTAAGTACCAAGGGTTTATCTAGAAAAAACAGTTTCATCTAATTTATTGGAAATGGAGTGTGAAATAATTTTACTGAAATTGAGGTAAAAAATAGATAGTAAAACAGCTAAAAAAGTGAACACATTCCCGGAAATAGATATTCAAAATAAATTATTTCACTCAAAATTTCAAACCTAATAGCAAATGTCGAAAGTAAACATATGTCATGACAGCAGTTTCTTTGACATTGAAAATTTTAATAATAAAATTTTTTAAAAACCCAAAAAAAAGTAATCAAATTTTTCATAAACATTTTTTTCGCATGAAATTTTTTTCAATTTCATGAAAGCGCACAATTGTTCTCTAAAAACATTATTTTATACACTTAGAGCATGGAAGTTACGCGCAATGACTTTATTTCTTATGTGGAATGTTTTCGCTGTTTTACCATATTATCCTTAAAAATACTGATGGTAATGGGATTCGAACTCCGATCGATCAGGTTGCCATCATATTTATTTAATTATACTTTTAAGGTATTTTTTGCGTCGGTCCAAAGTCCATCAAATAGTCAAGTATATTTTATGACGTTAAACAATCCTGGAGTGAATCGATTCAATTAACCTGCGCTACATACCTCTTACTGTTATCTTTGCATAATGAATCATCAGAATGACCCACTTTTTAACCTATTTTTAAGGGTAATCCTAAACTTAGTCCTCGAAAAGTCAAATAATTCATTCCATATCCTTAAAATCAAAATACACTGGTTTTTCTCTTATCGATACGCAAAATTTGTACACTGTAAAGATTAGTAAAAGCCTGCGGTATAAGAGGTCTATCAGACCTTGTGTAAATTTACATTTATATATTTCGAATAATACATGTTAATAAAAGTAAATTTATCTATAATCAACGCCTTGTAGACAAAAACAACAATTCTCTTGATTATAAAATAGTCATTTACGACGTTTCGGATATTTTATTCCATATTCATGTAAATTGCACAGAATAATTCTCTTGATTCTTGTTTTTGTCCTCGGAGCGTTGATTATAGATTTATCACATGTTTTCTTTCTCTCCTAACATTCCCCTATCATTCTGTTTTATCACAAAAAGTACTAGTATTTATTATATTTAAAAATTATTTAAAGAAAGTTGGATAAAAGTCCTTTTATCTTTTTTGGATCGTAAAAGAAAACGGTCCTGACACGCCTAACTTATCTTTTTTGAATAGAAAAAAGATAGAATAGGTCTTGGTTTTTTAAAGTGTTAAACTTGTGAGATAGTTCTGAACTGTCACATACGATATTTCTGAGATTTGAGGTCATAAATTATGACTCATAATATAACTTTTCGAGC
>SCLH01000122.1:264456-295737 GCA_004367855.1 Oikopleura vanhoeffeni
CAAAATTTCATCTTGCCAAAGATTCTCTATATAATTTTGGGTTTAAGGGGGTAGGTGTCGTACTCTGGTACCTTTCAATCACGCCTCAGAACAAATCTAGGGCAGTTGTGAAAATTATGAGGACACTCGTTTGTAGATTTAACCTTCGTCTAACGATTACACATCTCAAAGTCAATCTTGTTAAATCACACCACCAGGTGGTGAGTCTATTCTAGAGCACTAAACGGTTTTTTCAAAATCTATCTTTTTTAAGACCCCACATACAAAGCGTCTGAAATTTACACAGAGTACGGGAAGAGTGAGATTACTAATATGTTTAAGCCATTTTTTTGAATTTCGCTCTTGAATTTTCTAGAATCAATTTTGAACGCCGATTTTTACAATTTTTCGTCTTCAAAGTGATACTTATCCTAGACGGATGTTCAGAATATGACCGTTTTTTCGATTTAGGTAGATGAATATAGTGTCGTCAATATGTTTGGCTCGGATTTTTGAATTTCACCCTGAAATTTTAGAAATATGACTATAAGTAAACCGGTAATGAAAAGTTCGAAAAAAAAGTTTGTCTGATCGGAACAAAAGTCCCACCAAATTGGTCTAATATTTTGGCTTAAAAATAATTGAAATTTCTAAAATTCGATTAAGTCATTTCCGATAATTTTAATGTCATGCATCGTTTTCGGTGGGTCATATTCACCAATAAAAAATGTTCATATCATGGTGGAATACCGGTTTTATGCGGGTTGAAGCAAAAAAATATTCGGATTTTGAAAATTCTAGATTTTGTTCTAGATTATTTTGAAATAAATGATTGCCACCACGAGATTCCTTGGATCAACTTTAGTCATAACCGATATTAATTTATCATAAATTGATTCTATAAGCGGCTCAAAAAATTACGACACCTACCCCCTTAAATATATTAATTATACATAATTTACATTATTCAAAAATATAGTTTTACTAGACTACTAGCTCTCCCTTATAAGAAACTGTCATAACTTTTTTTCAGGAGTCGCCACGGAGTTAAAATTTTCGAGAAAAATCTTAGAAATGTCTGAAATGCTTTTTAATAATTTTGATATTTCGAACTCGATTAGAGTTGACCACTTAAGGAGGTGATGTTAGTGAATTTTGACTTTTTCGAGAATTCGTATTGACGATTTGAAATAAGGAATTTCAAAAATAAAAAATAGGTTTTAATTCTTGGGGCCAGCGTTTTTTTAGTGTGTTTTTGAACTAATTACATATTATTATTTAAGTGTGAAAATAAAACATTATTGCGAAAAAATAAAATACTTTGTTTTAGTTCATGAACTANCCAATCAGCGTCAAATTCGATAATTAGGTTTAACATTTTGGCTTAAAAATAATTGAAATTTCTAGAATTCGATTAAGACATTTCCGATAATTTTAATGTCATGCATCGTTTTCGTTGGGTCATATTCACTAATAAAAAATGTTCATATCATGCTGGAATACCGGTTTTATGCGGGTTAAAGCAAAAAAATATTCGAATTTTGAAAATTCTAGATTTTGTTCTAGATTGTTTTGAAAAAATGATTGCCACCACGAGATTCCTTGGGTCAACTTTAGTCATGACCGATATTAATTTATCATAAATTAATTCTATAAGCGGCTCAAAAAATTACGACACCTACCCCCTAAAGCATTTGAATTATACATTACTTATCCACGAATTAAAAAGTTCATATTGTTGGAATTTTTTAAGGCCAAGAAAAAAATATCGAAAA
Organism: Oikopleura vanhoeffeni; assembly: GCA_004367855.1. Taxonomy (NCBI): domain Eukaryota; kingdom Metazoa; phylum Chordata; class Appendicularia; order Copelata; family Oikopleuridae; genus Oikopleura; species Oikopleura vanhoeffeni. The sequence continues at coordinate 266,211 of SCLH01000122.1, forward strand.
TTTCAAAAAATCTTAGCTTCTCATGAGTCAAAAACCAACTAGCTGTTCCGCCTGCCAACCTCAGTAAAAATATTGATTCACAATTCCATTTGACCAAAAAAGTTGATCACTGGGCCCTAATTGACCATATATAATACATATAATACATGTATATGATATATTAGACAACTTTTTGATAAAAATTCCGAGGTCCATTTTTGCGCGGACAGTCTAGCTCCGTCTGGTGCGAAAACTTCCGACAAAACATCAATAAAATGTGTAAATAATATTCTCAAGCTTGTTAATAGCTTATTATCTTTTTTGATAACTACTCACGCATAATAATTAAGATAAAGTTGTTCAATAATTCTTTTGGGAACGCCTTTATACGGTTTTGCTATATCATCCATCGTCACTTTTTCCGGTGGCTTGTAATCCTTATCAACTTTATCATCATACCGACCTGGGACATTGAATTTAGCGCCAAGTACTTTCATGAGATATTCGTTGTCTTGCATTGCAGTTTCTTGTTTTACTATAAAATCGTATTCGATGTTACAAGTACTACAGTATGTCTGAGCAGTTTTCCAATGCCGATCTCGCTCGACATCATAACGTTGTAAAGATGCTTTTTAAAAGTTTAATTTTGGTCTAAAGTTTTACCGAATAATTCGATTATTTTTAATGATTTCAATTACAAAATTGTTACAAAATTTGTAGAAAAAATCAAAAATAATTCAAATATTTATTTTTTCGAAAAAATTCGGCGATATTGGGGACTTCGGCAATATTGGCACTTTTGGCGATATCGAAGATCCTGCCTAGTGTAATTTTTATCTTGAGCGTCATCACTTTGAGCCAGTGTCCAATCATAATACTCGATTGTCGACTCAATTCAAGAATCCCGAGATTTGATTGGCGACTTTATCAAATTGATGACGCTCAAGATAAAAATTACACTAGGCAGGATCTTCGATATCGGAAGAAAAATTATTTCTTCGATAAAAATAAAACCCACTAAGGCGCTCGGAATGACGTCATAATTCGATCTTGAAAAATGACCTCATTCATTACGCGTTCAAAGAAATTTGTTATGAAAATCTCAAACGCCCACGTAATTTCGATCAAACTAATCTTTTGCCGGTTTCTGATTCAGATAAATTATCTTCATCTTTATCTTCGTATTTTCATATATTTGAACCTCTGCAAAAATACTTTTTTGCTTAACAAGTTTCAGATTCAAATTCTGAGTAATTATCTCCTATTATTTTCTGCCTACTCTTTATTCAAACCGCCGCAATAAACACTCTTTTGCTCCCGCACGAAAACGCCCAGGGCGTTACGCCCTCATATTAATTTCGAGCCAAAAGTAAAACCGAGGAGAGTTGTCCGCATCCGTAATTTCGGCGACATTGGCTTATTCGGCGATATTAGCACTGGCAGGAAATTTGGTAACAATCGTGCACTTGCGTAAGTTTTTTCGGCGATATCGCCCGTTTGTATTAAGGAGGTATCCGACGCACGGTGCTTTTTTTGAGGGTGAATCGTAAACATTAAAATTCCTATGATGGATAAAAATAACAAAAAGCGCAAAAGAATCAGCTCGCGAAATAATAATTTTGCTCGAGTGGATTTTTTTCAAATCCCTGGTCGCTGATTNTTTTTTTTTCATACGTAGTCAAATTTTACTGGGCACCCGCCCGTGGCAATTATTTTTCTCAAATACTGCGTAAACGGCTGTAAAAACGTTACCCAATCACCGAGCAGTATTTCAAAAAAATTTCTCGGGAAAATTTTTTATTTCGCGAGCTGATTTTTTTGCGCTATTTGTTATTTTTATCCATCATAGGAATTTTAATGTTTACGATTCACCCTCAAAAAAAGCACCGTGCGACGGGTGTTACTGATTTTCAAACGTTAGCCCTGAGCTAACCGCAACTTGTTTCGAGTTCAAACTTCGGATTCAGCAAAAATAAGCTTCTTTTCACTTCTGAGTCTCGAGATATGGCCTTCGTCGGATACCCCTTAAGGGGGTGGGGAAAGCAAATTAGATATTTTTGAATCGGCTCTCCTGAACAAACTTAGAATGGGAATAGGTTTATTTTGCGATTGATTTCGAGAAAAGAGTTCAGTGGGTCATTCTAAGAAAACCAAAAAAATATTTCGATCGCACAAAAACTAGAAAAAAGTGCCAAAATCAATTCTTAAAAAGTTATGTTTGGCTTCGTCTATTAACCGATTTTCATGATTTTTTTTTCAATAATCTTTNTTTTTTTTTAGTTTTCTCAGAATGACCCACTGAACTCGTTTCTCGAAATCAATCGCAAAATGAACCTTTTCCATTCTCAGTTTGTTCAGGAGAGCCGATTCAAAAATATCTAATTTGCTTTCCCCACCTCCTTAATTTAATAATTGAAAAGTAAAAATAATTTGCAACGGAAATTAAAAAAGAGAAATGAAAAATATCAAGACAATCATCTATCAATAAAAAAAATTGATGATCCAAAAAAAATAAATATTCAAAATTATAAATATTAATACGATATAATTAGCGTCCACCAGTCGATTTTAAGTCAAAATTGACCAATTGGATTCAAATAAACTGTTTTGTGCTAAATTTCACCGCGTTTCGTGGTTAGATTTCCATAATTTTTTTGATCGATTTAGTTCGTGATTTTCTCTTAAGAAATTTTAGACCAATCCACTCAGTTTTTGTATAAGTGGAATTAAAATTTAAATGGTGGACACTCTCAGTAATACTGAGTCAGTATAATTCAAAATAACGTAAGACGTTATTATAAACAATTGATAAGTTGCTATTTATTTATCAAGAATACATCAGATGTATTACATCTATTAATTACTAGCTTTATCCTCATTCAACCGAAAATGTACCAAAATCTTTAACCGCAATGTCAGAGTATTATATTTTTATACTATGCGTTTCATTAATGTTTGATTGAATTAAGATATCACCTGAGATATACTGTATATGATATACAGTAATCATATACATCATATTTGAAAGTTGACAAAAACTTCAATATAAGAACAATTAAAATCATTCAAATTTGTACAAAAAAGGCCGTTTTAAAGAATTAAAAAGGCCGGACCATGCGGCATGATTCATGCTGTATTTAGTTGATTGAACATATCGTTAACTCGGAAAGCCTGGACGTTATTTATTAAATTAATTTTCGACTAATTTTCTTGGTAAATAATAATGAATCTGACGTTGTAATTCAATTTTCTTTAATTTATCATATTCGGATTTATAGTTTATTTTTGATTAAGTCATAATTTATTATCTATAAATTTTCAAGGTGAAATAAAATGCGTAAAATTTTGCGTTTAAATTTTGGCTCGTTGAAATCAACAAAAACTGGAAAACTCGACCGTAAATTTGAAAGCCCTCACACCTTTTAGAAAAATACACTCACATTAATGCTTTTGAATCTCAGGACACTATTGATATTTATGACATCAAAATAAAATAAAACCTTTTCCTAAATGTAAGAAAGCTTCAAAAGAAACTTCGAAGGGTTCGGCTGTCATATTTTTCTGTTCCAAAAGAAGATACATCGCTCCATATTTCTTGTGAATATAAGTGTACCAAGGATGTGCGTTTCGAAATTTATCTTTCCACGCGGAATAAAGTCGAGCTAGAGGATGTCTCACGGTCACCATTGAGAAATATCCCTTCATTCAGATTATAAAAAATGCCTTAGATCAATGGGGTGCGATGATTATTTTTCCTGATTATCCGAAAAGACCTTGAAAAATAGAATAATTTGAGAATTCAAATAAAAATTTTTCGCTGTAGTTTTCAAATAGCCGTTGTTTTTTACACTTGCACTGCAGAGTTATTCAACCAACTTGAAGTCATTGCTATAATTTGAACCTACAGGTTTTATAATAAAAATTTGACCCTAGAAAAATTTTCTTAAAAAATTAATTACGAATTTTGTCAAAATTAACTTTGTGGCATAAACCATTCTCGAGAAATTTACCGTGAAAGCTCGAAATACTTTAATTATCATTATCTAACGCTTAATTTGCAATATGATTCCAAATGACCCCATAGGTCTCACACTACAAAATTTGACAATAAAGAATGTTCTTTCATAAATTTCAAGACATGTGATAAAAAATTGAAGACATATATCCATTCAAGTTCGCAAAGAATCTGGCTTCAAATATTTCACAGGTTGTAACCGGTTAACCAAACACTTGAAGTTCTAGAATCGAATTACTGTAGATATTTGTACAGACCTTTTTCCGGAACACTTGATTTGACTTATATATGTAGTATGTTCAAGAAGATTCAATGAAAATGATTAATAAGCTTAAAAAAGCCGCCACTGATAAAAATATTTTTATTAATTTTTTTTTAATTTCAAACAAAAAAAAAGTGAACAAGCAATTTTATAAATCTTAATTTAATGTTTCGTCTCTTGTTGGTCTAAGACATGAAAAGCTTTAAACCACCTTAAAATAATCGAGTAACAATCTGTTACAGTCTAAGAGAATACCTCAGGTTGTATGAAATTAATATCAGAAGATTGATTTTCGAAATAAAATGTTTGATAATCTGTTCCTGAAGTCCAGTTCTGCCTCTGATAAATTCATCCAAATCATGTCGAAATCTTGGCATATTTAGCACTGACATGAAGTTTCCTAAATCTGGATTGGATGGATCAACTTCGCCATTTTTCTGAGTCAACGCAAAAAATGTTTTTAACCAATTTGAACTGCCCGTTTTGGTAGGCATGCAACCATGAAATTTCTTATCGTCGTCGTAGTAATGATTATCTGGAAGACCTTCTCGGGTGAGTAAAGGAACACATTCTTCTTCATCTGAGGTTGCCTGAATGTATAATTAGAAAAATTATGCTTTCAAAAATTTTACACATACAGGTTCAATTTTGCATTCTCATAGGGTTTTGGGCGGATCAAAAACAACAATGCAATTCTTCTTCCTTTTTTGTTTGATTGGATACTAGACCTAGTCCAGCAAAAGCCATAAGTAATTGAAAACTCAACCAGTATATATCGGCTGAAAATGTTATCAGTTGACAATTTCATTTATTACGGCGACCAATATGAAAAATAGCAAAACAGCTTTAGCTTAAGCTTTAGCTTAAGCTTTTTATATTGAATACTCAAAATTCTAGAAATAAACCTAAAATATATCCAATTCTTGTTAATAGAGATCTTTGTATACTACAATAGTACTACAATCAACTTCATACTATCAAGATCGAGCGTGTGAAATTATTGCTCCTCTTTGATAATCATGTGCTTATAAAAACAGACTTATTAGATAAAATATTTTGCGGGAATTGCCGGAACACTTGGGCGACTGTAATTGGCTGCACCTTTTCCCGTTATTTCCTTCGCCTCAGTTTGATGACGCACCTTTTGCATCAAACAAATGTAGCTCAGGAAGTGTATTGAACAAGCAATTCTTTTCCTTAAGGGTAAACCAAAGATATCTCAATAGTAAATAGGGTGACCAGTGGACATTGTCCGCATTTCGGCTTTTGAAAACGACTTCCGATTGAGTTCTTCGATTGCTCAAAATGACCACACATATATTCGGAAAAACACGGAACCGGATCGAAACTCGGAATCGGACAATTTTTGCATTTCTTTTTAAAATTCCGAGTTTCTATCCAGTTCCAATTTTTTGGATTAATACATCTAAAGTATTTCTTGAAACAAAAAAATGATCCGATTTGGATTTTCCAGGGAAAGCTATCTAAGAGCTAGACATCGAAAACCCTGCCTAGTCGTCGAATTGTATCACAGCGTCGCGAATAGAAAAAGCCAGTAGTTTCATTGGTCACTTTCTATTCTTGTGACGTAGTGATGAATTTCGACGACTAGGCAGGATTTTCGATATATCCTTTTACCACGCGCGCGCTATAGAGATAGTAAACGTTTTTAAGATGGACTTTGGTCGGTTAAAGCATGGGTCGGCAAAATTGTATTGGATCGGTTGGTTCGGATCGGAAAAATCGATCCGATCTATTTTTTTCGAGAAGGCCACCGATCCGATCCAATTTTTTCGAGAAGGCTACCGATTCGATCCATTTTTTTCGGCGGGTCCACCGATCCGATCAAATTTTTTTTCGAATGTTCTGACGCCTGGGTAAAAGGATATCGGATGAGTCGTTTCCAAAAGCCGAAATGTGACGGTGTAGACACCCTGTTAACTACTGAGAGCCACTCGAATAAATTAGCATATATTTTATAAGAGAAGTGAACTTAACTCCCGTAGTGTCTTTCTGGTCATGCGTGACCAGATGCCCTTTAATCGCAATTTAGGACCCTTAATCATTTATGAATGACAATTTACAAATTGATCGATCAACTATTTGGATAATTGACGTTTGTGCGTTATTTTCGAAAATTTTTACTGTAAGAAATTAAATCATCAAAAAAGCCTTTTAACGGGATGAGAAAAAAATTCTAAGACTTTTATCACATAATACCAAAGCCCTGAAATGATCATGTGACCGTATATTCAAAGAGTAAGGTTGGTAAAAGTGGTACTGTTTTTCTTCAAAAATTACTTAAATCAATTTTTGAAAAAAGTGAAGTGGTTTTTTAGCAGTTTTAAAGACTTTATTTCCATTACACCAAAGTTCAAAAACTATCACGTGACGTTCAAATTGGGAAATAAGGTTTTGGTTCAAACACACAAATAGTGATCAAATTACGCCGAAAAAGTCACATGATGTTATATTTCAAGAAATAAGAATTTATATATGACATATTTCAAACTTTATTTTTTAATTATTTCGTCACGTGATTTTATTCGGACTTTAGTGTAATGAGAAAAAATCTTAAAAACGTTTGGAGATCACCTTCAAAGCCTTTTTAATGTAATTTAATTACTTTTTCAAAATACCGTATATTGTGTACTGTACGTCAAATTACCGTTTATTTCAAAGTTTATAGTAGAGACACGTTAGTACCCTCAAAAGAATCGGAAAGGTCGCTTTTCTCATAAAAATATTCGCAACTATGTGTCAATTATGTACTGAAAGGTTGCCAGAGAGCAACAATCTCCCTGTGAAATCTCAAAATTTTGACTATTTTTTGCTCTCTAGTGACCGTACATTACATAATTGACTTATAGTTGCTAATATTTTGATTTGAAAGTCGACCTCTCCGAATCTTATGAACGTACTTAGAGTTTCTAGTTATGAACTTGAAATTGGCCTTGAACCTTGTCATCAAAAATAGTTCTTTATTTTTTATTTTTAAGGAGCTGATTTTGTGAAAATTTTGACGGAAACATTGAATTATTTTTGCAGATTTAACATCCAAATTGGTGACGGTTTAATACTTTAAATTCGAAAATGTCAAATAAAGCCTCAATTTATATTACTTATGCACTCGTTTGTGAGAATCGTGGAAAAAGAGAGAATTTTTAATTTTCTTACTCACATTTGATGCCTTTTTATTATTTATTTATTGATTTTTTAACAAATTGTTATCATAGAACTGTAGAAAATCACTTGAATTATATCATTAACAATGAAAAAATATATGTTGGTTATAAAGTTTTGGTTATATGCTTTATTAAAAGCGTCTGGTCACGCATGACCAGAAGACACTACGGGTCCAGAAATTGTCGGCCAATACGGGAGTTAACAGTTGAACTTTGTTATCAAAATCAATTTTGTCTTATATAAATTATTTGATATAATTTCTCCAAATAGAATTTGTTAATGAATAAAAATAGAATTTTGATGAATAATGATCATGATTTCAAACTTATAACGATGAGCAATATTTTGTCACAAAATATGCCTGATTATCACAATTTGTGGTATAATATACCGTATATTATAAAGTTTCTGAAATATCACTGCCGATAAATTTAACCAAACTAAGTAAACCAAGCTAAAATGATGGTTGCGGCTTTTATGAGATTAAATCGCAGATTATTTTCACTGATATTCGACACTGACAGCTAATTCAGGATATTTTTGACAGGCCGGTTAACTCCTAGATGCAAAAAAGTTATTTTTACATTGTATGGAACGTCTAGCGTAAATCCTAGGAGGGTTTTTATATCCATTACGAATCGTAATTTACGATCTTTTCAGTTCTGGTTGAAATTTCAAATGATCGGATTTTTTGTCATACAGTCATTTAAGGTCGAAATTTTAAGCAACTACATACCGAAAAAAATTTCATGTTTTTTATAAAGCCTATTGCATAGTATTATTTTGATATTGAAAACTTCTGTGACTTCTTTTATATATAAAAACTGAAAATTAGCCGATAGGATTGTCAGTGACAACTTGTCACCAAAAAATTCGTTGGATATAATATTCTTATTACTAATAAGTTGAGAATTTTTTTATGAAAACTTTAAAATTGTTTTAGAATTCTCTGTGTTCAAAATCAGTATTTCAGAATATTGACTTTCATGATAAAAATTTTCGGGTTCCTACATGTTTTACAGACCATCAGAAAAATAAATAAAAAGTTGTTGATAATCATAATTCTCAAAAAGTAAAGCTTTTCCCACCGATGGCTATCCTGAAAATTAATATATTAAAACAATGAAATTTCTTTAATTTTTTTTGGCACATTTGGTCACCTCATTTACTTATTTGTGGTTAAAGTAAGTGGTGCTTTAATATGTCTAAGAATCTTTAGTTCAAGGCTAGATATTTTAAATGTGTTTTTTCAAAACCTTTATTCTAAATCAGTTTCGATGTACGAAGTTCGTACTACGAACCGTCGCAAATCACTTCACCCTATTTAAATTGCCAAAAACAAGATCAAGACAAAAACAAATTTATAAAAATATAAAAAATTTGGTATGGAAATTACAAAATTGGTATTGATTTACAATAAATGAGGGTTTCAAAGTTTGAAAATTGAACTATTTGGACCAACACGCTCAAACATAATTTTTCCCTCTTTTGGTCCGAAATCGACTCATTTTCAAGATACAAATAATTTCAGTTTTGGGAGAGTTTTAACGAAATGAAAACTTGGCAATTTGATCATTAAGCCTTAAAATCCGCGCAAAATTCTCTCAAAAATATTTTTTTTTCAATTTATTTTAGTTTTTCAATTCTACATCAGAATCTTTAGTTTGTTTTTAGTCAAACTTATGCGTTTTAAAGTTCAAGTCTCCGCTGGTTCGAACCCTAGTTATGTGACAAAACTAATCACGACATATTTAAATATTTTTACCTCTTTGGAGTTAATTCTTCTTTGTAACTCTCTTTTTTGCTCAAAAGTTTTTGTTTTATCAAATACAGCTCTTGAAAATTGACAGGCATGAGTAGTGAACTGTTTCCGCCTCAGATATACTTGATACATTGGATCATTACGTAATTCATCGGATACGTGAAGTTTGATTTGAGTTCGATCGTCAACCGCAACATAGGGGCTACTTTTTTCCTGAGTTCAAGGTCAAAAAATTGAGATATTTAAATACTGTTTCAAAGCTTAACTGAAAAACTTTCTTTAAATTTTTGACCAATTGGATTAATTAGACAGAAAAATAAAATCATGGTGGCTTGCTGACATCTCGCATCTCTCAGACTTCAAGTTCGGCAACAAGGAGAGTTAAACGATCGAAAATTAAAGTAATTTGTGTAGAAATTTGTGTATTCACATCCGATCACTGAAATTATTTTTGCAGGAATAAAAGGTCTGAAAAACCTTCAATCTAGGCGAGGAAATTTTTCCGCGCTGATTTGGTTCATTTTTAAATTTTTGGACAATTGTTACCAAGAAATTGGCTCGACCAGATATGAGCTTTGTGAGAGCTGATATATATTTGCAAAAATAATTCAAGTTATCGAATGTTCAGTGAGTGAGAAAATTACTGTTGATTTCCCGTGGTAGATGCGAGACAACCACTATGGTGCACCATTGTGATTCTGGGACCGTGTAGGTCTGGTTCAAAATTAAAAAAATCTTTCAAAGTGAACAGTACTCTCATGAAAAACCAGGGAGAAGATAGAAAATCGCGGTGTGTCTCTAACTGCTCTCTAGCTCATCTGGTGATGATCAAAAATATCCAGACTTCCCAATTGATGTGAAAATGTTTGAGCATTAACAGTTTGTTTTAGTTTCACTATATCTTTTCTCAGTTTTTCAGAATCTTGACTCAAAGTAAAAATATGCCAAAGATTTTCTTGCCCATTTTTAATAATATTTTATACATTGTATTTATTTTAAATCTGACTTAATAGTCATTTTTTGACTTTTCCTGCATATGTTCTTGAGTTGATAGTGGACGAACTGTACTGTCTATTTCTGCGTCACCCTTGTAAGTAAGTTTTTTAAAAATTTTAAATTAATTAATTGTAATTAAATTATATTCCACAATAAAGAAAAGTTTATAAAAATTTTCAAAAAAAATTTCATGATACAAAGTTTTATTTTATTTATAATTTATCTTGCACTCTGCCAAACGAACTGTTTGCCAAAAAATGATAATTCCCGGCAATAATATTTAAAAGATCGGATAAATTGACTGTGCTCCGTTTTCAGGTTCATCATGGGTTTTGATAGAATTACTTTTTGAATATGTTAAAATTTGAAACACTCGGTAATTTTCATATTTTTGTACATTCTACAATGTATGAAAACAGTTTTTAAATACAAATTAGAAAGTATACTTTTGTATTATTTTTTTAACCATAATACATGCAATTTGGAAATTAATTCCCCAAAAAATGGTTTCCTGCGATGTTTGTAAATTTCAGTTTCAATTTTAACGATTTGAACACTTCTATTTCAGCTAATTTTCTCAGGAAATTGTACCTTATCATGAGTTTGGTGCGGAAAAATCTGACTAACGAAAGCAAATTTCATTGGCTAAAAAAGCTGATAACATTTTATCGGTACAATGATGCAATGTCACCCACATGGTAGTTATCAATATTAAAATCGGGTAACTTTGCCTAAAAATAAATTTTACCACTTAAAATTTATTTTCAATTTACCTGTTGTATCGATAATTCTGTTATGGGTTTGACATCTTTAATTTCTGCACTCTCTGGGCATAATTTCTCACTTTTTTCGTTGTGGTTGTGAACATACTGAATGAAATTTACTGCTACAATTAATAGTGCACTCGCTAAAATTATTAAAAATCGCTTAGAGTTTAATAGTTGCATAATTTGCAGCTAACACAACTAAATCTATTTAAAATATATTTGGGATCAGAAATATCAAAACTGGGCCCGGGGCAATATAGTTCAGATTCAAAAATAATACTTTTATTTTCCTAGGGATGCACTCGGGCAGAATTGAACCAAAAAATCAGATCACCTGCAACATCACCTTTGTTTATCTACTGATCTACTTGGTTAGTTTTTATGAACCCATCGGTTTTTATCTATCGATGAAATCTTTCAGTTACATTTATAAAGATCTGAACGCACAAAAAGACGAAAATTAATTTATCATTCACTCAAAAATGGGCACTTGTAAAATAAGTAAATTTCTAAAGCACACAGAATCTCTGCAATTCTTCTAAGGCAAAAATCGAAAAAAACATCTCCATAACGCTAAAATTCAAAAAATTTCAGAGATTTTCAAAAACACCTTAAAAATTTCTCATTTTACCATTAGGATCCATGTTTATTTAAAAAAGCTGAGAAACATATATGTTTAAACGTGGTTGACCAGATTGTTGATGAAAGTGGTATGAAAATTTGAATGGAATCCCGAGAGCAAGGATAGATCTTTCAAAATTATTTTTCAGAAATGTTTCATCTTAATAAGTTTGGCCGTACAAAGCCTCGAAAATGTCGAAATGTGTCAGTGCCACCCCTTGAAATTTACTTTTGCACAATTAAAACCGTTTTTAGAAATAATCTTAAACTGTTTTTTTCAAGACATTTTTAAATAATGAAAAAAAGATTTTGAAATTATAATAATATCCAAAATAAAGGTTTGGAACCTTATACCACAGAATCCAAAAAAATCAAGTCAACCCATCGGCCAGTTTTTAGAACAATCAAATTTTCATATATAACCTTGTTGGCCCTCTTCCCAGTTTTTTTAAGATTTATGATTATTTCACTTATAATTTAATAACCGATTTTACCGATTATTAAGGGAAATTTTAAATGGACATTTTGTTTTTTTGGAAGCGCTATTTTACCGTTCTCACTTTTCCGCTCAAAATGAAAATGGTCGTTTTCACTTAAACGTCTCCGCGACCTGCCACGAAGTTATAGTTTTATTTGCTTAAATAAGGTGATAGATACAGAATTCTTCGTAGCAAGGCTGAAAGGGTCGAAATATCAATTACCTATTTCATTAACTTCAGAGTTTTACCAAATCTGATTTCACCGGATTAAAAACCGTTTTGTTTCGAATTTAAAAAATTGTTAGCGCCTACGATAACAACGCAATCAATCATGATATTGTTTTTGGTGTTTTGTCCAGGGAATTTTTTCTGTCATCCTAAAGCTTTGCGAGTTTGATTCGCAACTAACTCGTGTCAGCCTGCATTTATTGGTAAACATTTCACCTTGACAACCACTTAAATAGTTTTGGAAAAGCAGAAGACTTCTGCAAAACTATTTCAAAAATATATCAGTTTGCACACTTTTGCTTTATCACGCCATGGCGCGCCATCACAATGGATGAATTCATGATTTATAGCGTGGGTTATAGATTTTGGTGCGTTTTGGGTCAAATAAGAATATTTGATTATCAGCAATCAGAATTTTTCATGTTTTTTGTCTTAGTTTAACTTCCAGAGTATTACTTCATGGCGTGACCATTTTCCGTTTTTTCTGTATTATTTAACTTAAAGTCTAGAACATTTTTATTTTAGGACTCTCTGGGAGCTAAGCACTGAAACTTACATTGAATGAATCTCTATAAAATTTCGAGCTGTAAAAATCGGTATAGGTTTGAAGATTGACGGTGCAAAAAATAAACAAAAAAAATGTTATGATCGAAAAAAATTTGTAACGAGAAATCATTTCTTAACCAATATTAATTTAGTAATCGTAACGTACCTTTGTGAAACTCAACACAATCAGTCTTCCGTGAAAATAATATATAAACTATAATCAGTCGAGAAATAATGAATTGAATTTTGCGTTTATAATGTATTTTGAAGAACCAAAAACAGAAATATCATCATAAGTCACTACTCATAAGTATATTTTCGGGTAATAACTTTAGGCTGTCCCAGGTCAGTCACCTTTTTGATGTTTAGTCCGAAATTTAAAAATCGAAGAATTACATTTGATCAATTTGGAGTCAGCAAAATAAATTTTGAGGTCAAATGACCAAAAAAATCTGGGAAAATCCGGCTTTCTGATTGAAAATTTGTTCAAATCAAGATTTAAAAGTTTTAAAATGTGCGCCTTGATTCACTGATTATCCCAATATTTTTTTTTAATTCTAATTTTTAGTGAATCTCGAGTTATGAGACCCTGAATTAACCCAAAATCGACGAATTATGACGATTTTTTGACTAAACGGTCAAAAATCCTGCTCGCTTTGGGTTTTTACGACTATATGTTGTGAAAAGGCACATTGCGGTCATTTTAAGAGCCTTCGAGATGAAAAAATGCGCCTGTTTTAATTGTGGGGTTAACAAAGGTGAAATTTTGGCCCTTTTTTGCGTAGGATATCCTATACTTGACGAATTCACCCTATTACATTCAAAATTTTCGAATTAAAAAGATACGACTAAATGCGCCTTATTTCATGCTTGACATTCGATATCTTAATTATAAATTATAATTTCGTAACTTTTATAGGCACGGTTCTGATTGGACGAGCCATCCGTCACCTTCTAATTTTTTTAGGATGCAAGAGTTTTGTGAAAATATATCAGATAGGTTATATTTGGTTCCACGATTTGTACTTGGGCGACAATAAGTCATTGAAAAAACCTTAAAATTCGACGATCACCCCCTTAAGTATACACTACTCCCTCTAGCCAACTCTCTCTTCAGTGTTTCCTCAGCTTTCTTTTGAGCCCACTTTCGAAAAAATCAAAGAAGAAAATCATTTTTTTTTGGAAATTTTTTCACGTGACCTTGAAAAATTCATATTTTTTGTTTTGGGTCGAAATTTGACAAAAANNNNAATTTGAGTAAATTTTCAAATTTAACCGAGGAGGAGATAGATTTTCCGATGAAAAAAGTTCAAAAACCGGTTTTTTGGACCGGTTTTTTACATATTTTAGAATAAATACTTTGATGGTATACTGACAAGAATATATAAACTCAGTTAAAAGTTTTTTATCCATATCCCATATCCATATCTGTCAAAATGCACCGAGGCCCCTAATGTCGAAATTCGCTGAAATTTTGGCAAACATTGTAAACGTGGTAGGTTAAACTTTATCATAGGCAGTAATTTCAAATTTCTCTAAATTTTCTTTAGATTATGGAAAAACCACCGTTTTTTGACAATAATTCGTTTGAAAGAATATCTTCCAAGAAAAAATTATAAAATTCGGTCAAGTATTTTTGAAAGCTAGCTGACACAGAAACAAAACTTAAACTTTGGCACTTTTTTAGATTTTGCCCAAAACTCGAAATATGATGTTTTGGGGGTAGGATCTCGACTGTGAACGTCCATCTTGACTCTATATATAGGTACCGTACCTGGGAGAGAGGGGCAGAGGTGCAGTAGCACTGCGAATCAATACGAGGCTAGTACCTAAAAATATATCATTATCAATATAGTATATTACACACCTTGTATATAGAAATAAACTGTCTCTCTAAATTATCAGAGTTTGAAAATGGAAATAAGATATAACAGTATGAGGTATATATACAGATTAATGTATAGCACGATATAGAAGTTAATCTTGATAATATACAGGTAACTTGTTTGATAAAAACGTATATCGATAAAAAAAGAGATAATAAAGAAGGTGAAATAGGATAGAAGGTGTCATTATTTTGGGAGGTACGAAACAAAATGTCGGAATTATTATTTTTTGGTGTTCTCGGAGTCAAAAATAATATATCATACGCGGTATTGTTCATTATTTTGTCATTGATATACTTATTGTTTCCTATTTAGTTGAGGTTAGGTGAATCCTTAGAAGTGAAAAAAGTCTTTATTACTTAAATTCGTTAATAATATTTAGAAAAAGGTTAAAAAAAAAATGGTGCACTTAAGCGCATAAAATAAAATTTATACCATAAGAGCGATTGGAAATCAAAATCTTAAAAATTGCGGTCATTGGTTCCGGGTCATTTTAAGGAACGATATATGATGAAGAATATTCACAATAATGAAACATGTAAAAGATAAGACTAAATTTGAATAAAAAAATAAAATAATAAAAAAAATTTTTAATTTGGTTTTATAGGCTAAATTTATGTATATCAAAAGAAATTCAATTGATAGAAGCAATTTCAATCCACAAAGGAGGGCCCTAAATAAACCAGCGCGTCAGTACTCATGAGCTTGATTGATTTACATCTTCGAGAAAATGCAAGCAGATAAGTGAAAGTTTAACGCCGGAACGTACAGACAGTGCCGACTAGAGCACTGAGTAGCGATCTATCAAGTAATTTCACGTATCGTATAGTCAAATACGAGGTAGCTGACGTTGGATTTTAAAATGTATGCGACTTTTTGGTATCGGAGAATGAAATGCTATGGGTTAAGTCAGAATCGTGAAGTATGAAAAAAAATAGAATGTGGTTTTTGAACGCGAGATAGATTAAGTTTGATCCAATTTATAAAATAGACTTCTCGTGTTTAGTGAGAATTTTGTGTTTATGTCTACATTATCAGAAGGCAATGAAAATATTTTAAATGAACAACCAAAAAGTTTATTTAGAAAATCAGGTTGATATGTACATGACAAATTTATTTCGATTTATATTTGAAAACACGGCCAGAGAGAGTTGAAAAAGAGAGAAAAGAACTTATCACAAATATTTTATGTATTGGAAAAACTCAGGTCCAAGGTATAATGTATTACGCCGAGATACAGCAAAAATATAAGAGGACTGTTGAAATAATAATAATAATTTCGTAGATATTAGCTCTAGAAAAACAGAAAAGATGTGCAACAACGTTAAAAATACTAAAAAGATACTAAAAGTTAGCTAAATATGAATATTGTTGAAAAAAAAAACACCATAATGAAGAAAGCTTGATTTGAATTTCAATTTGTGTTATATTGTGTGGAGTATTTCTACGGAATTTAAGAAATTCTCTTAGATATAGTATCAACAGTATGCGGAAAGATATATAATAGAAAAATTTCGTAACATAGCCATATAATGATTAATAAGCTAAACACTATAATAAAGCGTTAATCATCTCTCTCGCTACTTAAACATCATTAAGTACGGTGGTTATTATGAGTAAGTTCTTTTTCAAGTGACTCCTAGGACATAAAAATCTTTAATAAATCAAGGCGTATACAATAGAATACCATATAATAAGATATTTTTGATACTTCCACTGTAAATATATATTTTTTTCCACTATTATGTTGCAGAAGTAGTAGTAATGCTTAATGAACTTTATTTATTATATAGTGATACTTCAATAATATTTATTACTCTGATTTGTGAATTAAATAGAAAAAAGAAGCTATTAACTTACCACATTGAGAACAAAAAAAGTATTTATATTTCCGATAAAATTATAATAAAAATAATTTTTTTACTTGTACCGTTATCAATTACAATTCTATTCAATCATATATTCAATTGAATGATGCCTTCCTCCACTAACCAACCTTTTGACTAGACAATGGCGAGCACTGGCCCGATCTTTTCGCTCTGATTCGCCACTCCTTTCTTTACTTTCACTATGTTTAGCGATTCATCTAAATGTGCTTCGGTTCGATTTATTTAGGGATTGGATGATGACATCTTACAGCCGTTCACTATTAATGCGCAAGAGCAAATTAGTACTTAATGTGCATATTTTTTTCAGCATATTTGCGACACTTTTAGTGCATGTATATACATAGACAAAATTTAAGTATTTCAACATTTCCACACATTAGTGTAAATTATAATAAAGAAACTTTTAGATATGACCGAGCTTTTTCTATACTTACGGTCAAAAAAGGTCCTTAACCGACTAACTAATTATCCAAAAGAAAGATTTACGACTGACTCTTCTCGATTTTCAGGAATTGTTTTTATTTCTGATTATCTCATATTGTATACCTCAAATTAATACACTTATGGGTCGGTCTTAAAAATGGGGATTATAAATTGAAAAACTAGACCGCTGAATATTCGAGCAAGGTCAGATATATTTTTATTCATGTAAATATTTCAAATTGGGCTACAGTAATACATATTGTACCGTACACAAATGTTTTGTGCTTTCTTAACTGTAGTCGAATTCATAATTTGTGCATGTAAAATAACTTTAAATTATTTTTTTTAGTGTCACGTAATTGCACAATCACATGTTTCTTGCACATGGTTATTGCTTGTGAAATGCTGGCGTTCCAGAGTCCAAGGGGGGTTATACAAACTTTTAGAAATTTTTCACACAAATAATCGATGGCCTCTCTGTTGTAAGCAGATAGATTACATACTTACTGATTAAAGAATTATTTACTATTAAACGGATGACATAATTTTTTTTCTATGTCTTTTTTTTTTCCCAAAAAAAGCGGCTACATTTAAACATAGAATCTACATTTCAGGAAAGAATTTTTTTGCCGTTCCTATTTCATACTATGAATAACTATATATACTAGTCCATCATAAGGGCTAATTTCTTCTATTTTTTACAATTCACATAAATAAAAATCACATATATATTAATTACAGAATTATTATCAAGCATAATAAAATTTATTATTTTTCAAGTTTTACTCACAAACTAAACTTAGTTCACTATAAGGTGATCCTAATAATCGCTAAAAATTAGGACATTGTTTGGAATTTTTTTCACATATTTTTTTGAAAAGGGAGTTTTTATTCTGGGTTCTTCAGGACTATTAAGCGTGAGGAAAAAAATTATTCAAATTATGATCAATTTTAATAAATTTGCTTTATATTAAAAACCAACGGCATCATTGTTTTTTATCCTGGGCCGATAATTCTAACTAACATTCGACCTATACGGTTGTTGCGCTAAAGTGAGTAAGTGAAACAAAACAACTGCACTCGCTTCCACTTTCATCAATTCAGCATACACATCTAAGGTAAGTGACTTAACATGTCATGACACCGTGGATGATTGATGCTGGACACCGGTGGCACCGTGTCTCACTATTGCAATTCTCGCCAATTGCAGTGTACGGTTGATATTTAAACTGAAATGTCCATTGGAGTAATAAAATACCATCCCATATAGTACACATGGCCCGTAAGTTTATCCTACAAAATAACAATAAGTTTTTGGTCGAATAAATTATTTCTGTGAACTCTTTTCGATATTTCCAAAAGAACATAAAAATTTTCAAGTTAGATTTTAAGTTATTTGTATATTTCAATTGTTTTTAGATAACCACCATTTGCTTATACACATCCGGCTGTATTTTGACATAATTAGTTTATTTCGGGTATTTCTCATTTAATTTCTATGTAATTAAGGTTAGTCAGTTTAATGTATTCTAGACTGATGAAATTTTAAGGAGGACTGGTGAAAATTGCACGATTCTTGTGACAGATTTCAATAAAAATTTGACTTTCTGCTTTTATACTGTGGTTAGCGATAACGCGCGATGACAGTTTGGCTTCTTGCTTTTTATTCGAACAGAATTATTAGATTAAATGGTTGTTGTTCCAAACCATAATTAACCACGCAACCAGTTCGTTATTTTCAAATTATTTATTTAGATATAATAACTCGCTACGTCAAATTTGTTATAATTAATATTTTTAACTAAAATGGCATATTATATGTGCGGTAAAACAACCCTTCAATTACATTCGAGTTATTAAATAATAGTTTTTTTTTGACTAATCTTCTATATCATACGAAACAATTGCTAGCCGTTTCAGCTGATAAACTTTTAGAATAACAACAAATTGTTTTATTAATGAAATTCTTTGACAATGTATGTAATTTTCATCCGAACGATATAGAAAAAAATCTCAATAAAATTTTCACCACAGAGATTTTCATGACCGAAAAGTTTTCTCTCTTAATCAAATTCGTTGACAAGAACTACTCGAATATAATTTTTTGAATAATCTATTGATTTGCTCACACAAATTTTACAAAAAGCAACAACACGTATTTATGCCTGGATCTGCTCCAGCAAATTTTTGCAACTTTGCTGTTACTATTTCGATCAAAACAATGTGACTAATCCGTAGCAAAAGTCTCAGATCCTCGATTTGCAAAATCGAGCTTCTAAAGATTCGATATATTAATAATTTTTCTTAGCTTAGGGCTTCGCGCATTTTCGTTATCCAGCCTTAAAAATCTCTGAGTGGCTCCTCCGAAATTCCGCTCCGATTAGTGTCTCAAATATCTTCTTCTGTAGGATGCTCATTTACTCTGCTATGTCCGGCGTTTTTTATATGATATTTAGAAGATGCACCGAGGGTAACAATATACAACAAAGTATCCCCCAAAAGAGTTTCTCTTATAGTGCTCGAGATATTAATGTCTGCCTCAAATGTGTCTATTAGAACCTCTTTTAAATCAGGTAGCATTTCGTTAGACTTTTGTGCTACGACATTTTCTTTTCCAAAAGCATTAGATCAGTAATTGCAATTTTAGTCCACATCAAACCCCAATACTTGCACTATTATTTTTTCGTGCGCTCTTATCCAGCGCGGAAAACGCGCTTTACTACTTAATATTTCTCTTTCAACAAAACAAAATAATGGCATATAGATGCCGCCTAAATTGTGGTACATTATACAATACGACAAAAGTAAAGACTAAAATAGACACTATCGCAATAATAAACTAAAGAGGTCATCCATGGCCTAACTTACGCGGGGTCTTTATTTCACTGTAGCTAACCCTGGTTTGTTGACAGTAACGAAGCAATACCTCGACGATGAATGCGTATAGCAAAGATTACTAAATAAATAAAATTGTACACTATATTTTTGTTTTTTTTATTACTTCTTTATCTTGCTAATCAGGGGATATATCGCACAAAAAGTATCATCTTAT
The DNA here is from genome assembly GCA_004367855.1 of Oikopleura vanhoeffeni. Taxonomy (NCBI): domain Eukaryota; kingdom Metazoa; phylum Chordata; class Appendicularia; order Copelata; family Oikopleuridae; genus Oikopleura; species Oikopleura vanhoeffeni. The sequence goes on from SCLH01000122.1 coordinate 286,302, forward strand.
ACTTTTTCGTCTTTTTGAACCTTTTCTTTCGCCGAGTTTAATTCTTATTCTAATTTCTATATATAATTCTCTCATTTTCGCTTTTCTCCGTACCGAAACTCGTCAATTAAAATAAAATTGTTGAGCACCACCCCTCTTTTATTCCGTGCCTTCACGAATACTTCTATTCGACTGATCATTATAGAAGCCATCGAAAACTTTTTGGTTTAATTTTAGGTTCGAAAACTTAAATCAAGTAGGCTCTAAGACAGTTTTTTCCTACAGGAAAAATTTACCGAGGAATAGTTTATGACTCATTCAAATTCGATAGATAGCTCTATAGGTTGTAAATAGGTTCTTAGATTTGTATAAACCCTGCGAGAAATATTATTCTCTGCTCTCTCCAATGGGTTCTACTTTAATGTGCATGGGATCGGAAAACTGGCTATTATATGCCAAAACTATGTCGATACTGCTTGCTGTGCAGCGCTCTGATGAGAGACTTAGCATTTATGTGTGTCAGACGCAATCTTGTGACTGCCACTCTTATTTACCCGAATATGTCATTACACTTCTCCAAGTGTACAGCGGCATGATGTGCTGTTTAGGTATTATTCGACCTGAATTCGATGTACGATAATATATGAATGAATATGTTATATCAGAGTTATTATATCTATGTAAATGATAGTGAGATTATATGATCAAGCCATGAAAAAATTAAAGATAACTAAATATCGAAAGGGTATTTTATGACCTCCAATTCTCACAAATATCCACTGTACATAGTTTATTATATATCTTTCGTGAAAAACGTTATTCTTTAGATACATTATCTAGATACTACATAATTGTGTGGCTTTCAGTCTATACATTCTCAATCAACTATATTATATAACATCTGACTCTGTATAGGGTTTTAGTCTGATCGATGCCGCTTTAATATATCCTCAATGGCAATTTATATTATAATATTACAGATATTGATATCTTCAAAAGTTTAATATTTTTGTGTTAATAAGATAACTATCCTAAATAAATCTTAAAGCTAGGAAATAATGTCTAAGAAAATTCTCTAATCTATTCGAATTATCTCCTATCCCATTTTTATTTCAAAAAACTTCTAACTACACATATGATTATAATAATAATTTGATTATATACATAACATTGAGATTTATATATATATAGTGGAATATCTTGAAGGCTCGTGGTACAAATCAAGCAAAACTTTTTGAATTCCAAATCAGATGGCGACATCCATGTGTTATTTTGTGGTTTCAGTTGGATTGTTGCTAAACCTGAAGTGATCACACGATGCACCAGTAGTGGAAAGCTGAGGGTGCTACCATGTGCTGTGATCACGATGCACCAGTCGTATTAATACGATGCTCCAGTGGTCTACGATGCTCTCAGTGAATCACCGATGCAACCAGTCGGTTGAACGATGCACAGTTGTTGGCGACACCGATGCACCAGTGGATCGAACCTATGACACCAGTTTTCGGAAAATCCGAATGGCGAATGGGTAAGTAGAATACAGTTTGAATCACCAGTTATTGTTCAAACCGTGCACCAGTTGTTGTTGTTAACGAAACCGTCAAAAGACTGAGCATCAGTTGTGTCGAGAAAAACAAACACTCGATATGCACCATGTGCTTAGAGATACCTCGAGATGCTAACCAGTTAACGTTCGCATTGATTATGCCCAGTGTAGGAACCGTATCGCACCCAGTCGTCGCTTGATCCCGGTATCGCGTCAAGATGTTGAAACGACTTACAGCATTCGATATAGTTAACCGATCGCATTATCGTATAGCTTAGAAACATGTTTGCATCCAGTTGGTAGAAACCGATGCACGTTGTGTCTGTAAAACTCGGTGCGATCCTGTTGTGTGTGGAAACCGATGCATCCGGATACGAAAGAGACCGATGTCACACTCAGTGTCTGATGTGTAAACCAATATTCAGCATCTGCTGCCGCACTTGGCTTACGTCTCGAATTTAGGGCGTGCTGAATTTTTTGATGAATCATTTGTATAGTTAGAATTTTTTAATATTATTTAATTCATTTAGCTTTACTGCAACGTTCGCGTTTCGCTCTCATAGCTTCGTTTATAAAAAAAGATATACCTTGATCTTGAATGTTTCAAGATACAAAGACGGCTGTACGAAAGTCAATTAGAACAAGCGCGTGTTGAATTAATGTTATAAAACACATCATTTCTCACTAATAACCAAAGTCTCGGTTATGATTTCGTACTCTTTTAACGGCTTTATTGTATATCTTTTTCATTGATGTGTGCCACTGATGCGTTGTTCTTGGAGGCCGATACGATCTATGCCTCGCAATTTTCAATGTCGATAAAAGATCATTATATGAATACGTTTTTTCTTATCCTCTAAATAATATTCTTTTTTTATCATATCCTGGTCAATAATATGTTCTTTGAGACATTCCCATAATATTGCTCGAGTCATAAATGTAATTTAGATTCCTCATGCTCTGAATCTGTCAAGGATTGAAAATCTGTGTACACGCTCTGAACGAATACTGTAAACTTATTATAGGATCTTCGTGGAATTATAACGCGTCTGCTGATTGCTCAGTTTTTGGTGCTTTTTTTATATTTTTACCCACAAACACAGCATTGATAGCGACAAGGACGGCATTGAGCGTATTGTAATGGGGGGCTTTTGGTACACGAGGAATCGACGCGCCAACCGAGTTAGATCATGTGCAATGCTGCTGGTGCACCAATCGCGGCTGTGGAGTCCTAGAATTCTATCAATTTTTGCGCAAAAATCAGCCTACTTCTACCTAACGAGCTCGCATATCAGATTCTGCATTCTATACTTGGCATGAAACGCGGGAACAATAATGCTCGTAATTAATGGGTGGTTCAAACAAGATTTCAAAATAGATAACAAAATTATATACAATTTCACAATTTGTCTGGTGTATGAAAAAATTTTGTGGTCTCACTTCTATAATCGTTCCCATTTGTTTAATTCGTTGCTAGTATTTGTGCGACCTATCTATATTTGAAACAATGTAATAAGTCGCCGTTTACTCGGCATAAATTTTAAGGTTAGCGTTAATATGCTGTGGTCATGATTCTCGAACTATAGAAAAGTGCCTCTATGTCCTAGTCTAGTGTCCATGGTTAAGAAGATGTGACAAAGAAAATAATGGAAAATTATAAATATGTTTTGAGAACCTTTACGATTTCGAGGGGCTGTGGAGTAGTATGTCCAAAAGACGCGCACTAGGCACACCACAAGGGTCAAGTGGCATTAGTTAATTACAAAGAAGTATAAATAAAAGGCAATCTATATTAGCGCGAAGCTAATCAATGAGTTTGAATGAAATTTCAGAATTTCAAATTGCTTTACAGCTGTTCTTTAACTGAAATTTTTTTATTTTTAATATTTTTTAGATCTCCTGATAAGCGCTATTCATTTGTGCCTAACTCATATATAAAAATTACTTTTAATAAATTACAAAAAAAATTGGGAATTTCAAAAAAATTACTAAACTAACAAAACCAAAATGTTTCGTAAGTTAATCAATCTATTGTAATGCGAGCATCTTTTTAAACAATTTATTTTGTGTTACATCTGAGTACTAAATACTTCTCGACTTATCTACCCAAGATTATTTATTGAGATTAGGCATATTATATTTCGTTTTAACTTATGATTGCAACGGCCATGTTTTCTCAAATTACACCTGGTGCCGGCAAAGCAATTTTCACCGTGTTACGTTTGAACACAATACGCTGTTTTCTGGGCAGCTTTTATCGTTCCTCTTCATATCGACAATTGAGAAAAGAGAATTAGTCATATCCATGTCGCGACTAATGCATCATAGAGAGCATTTATGAAAACGTGCAACAATATTTAGTTCTAGATACGCATTCAACTAGGTCGGGACCCAGCAATTAAATAAAAAAGTATTTAATGGAAGAGAGAAAACAGTTGATAGAGTAGTGGTTTATGATACCCCGGCTTATCAACATGGTGCAATATAACTTAACGGCTGATAGCCAATCAGTACTAAATTATAATTCATGGCGTATTTATTTAGTTAGATAATGTTACCGAGTGTTAAGTGATTTCAGTTTAAAAATTATTTTTATCCATTTGAGGGAAAGGGTGATTTTGTGCGTTCGGGTTTTTCAGTCTGTTGAATCGTAAAATTTGAAAAGAGATCCAACGCATCATAAAATATCCTGCAGGGTTTGTTCGTCCAAATTTTTTATGCCATTTTAAAAACTGATTTGTTGCTAAGAAACCGCAAAACTGCAACAGAAAACAAATTTATCTCTCTTTTCATGGATCCATATTTTTCTGAGGCGCGTCTTATGAAAAATTTCTATTGAAGTTTTTTATAGACTTTTTGAGAATGAATTAATGAAAGGAATTGTAGTCCAAAAAAGACCCAATTTTTTATTGGTAGATTTTTTGAACTCTCTCATAAAAATCAGCAGATCATATATTAAAATCATTCTGCGCAATCATTAAAATATGGCTCTATATGTGCAAAATATACTTATTCGGTTAGGTCTTCCGCGTATTCAGCTTTTATATGTTAAAGGCTGTGTTTGATGACTTTTTTAACCACTTGTACTGTTGACTCTGATTTCGGCACTGAATCTTTAAAAATTGCATGGTTGTGAAAATTTCAACGGGAATGGTGGGTATAAGGCTACCATTTTTGTTCTAATAGTCGGTCATTTTTAAAATTGGCATCCACCGCTTATATTTATAGTGTCAATTTTTATTTTCATCAAAAGTTAAAAGGGCGCAATTGTATTTTCTCTCGGACATTTTTGCCAATATTTAACACTATTTTATGGAAAAAAACTTTGATATTCGAGAAATTCTTTCGAACTTGTAGACTCAGAGTGATCTATATTTCTAATTAGCGATGGAGTACATTTCCACAATTGTTTCTTGATAGTTTATAAATCCTCGTCTTTTAAAATTCTTATAGTCGGGTTAGTTGGACAATTGATGCACAGTGAAAAGGTCATTTTATGTTATTCTCTCTTAACTTGTTAGGTTTGATAGTTCTAGAAAAAAATGTAATGATATATATCAGGTTTGTAAGCTAATGAACAACTTTATAATATTAACGAAAAATAAAAAATAATTTCATCAATTTTTCCCAGAATTCAAATATTTGCTCTGAAAACTTACCAATCTGTGGATTATGCCTTAACGGAAATTATTGCCAAGTTTTATAAATAAAATTATTCATAGGATGTTGGAGATTAATAATTTTCTTGACCTCAAATTGGTCTGAAATGAAAAATTTGTGAGAAAAACGCAGATCTCATGATTATGTCGTATAAGAGTGGCGAGAATGTCATCCGACTGCGGGGAGTATGCTAGGCATAACTTATGCCGCATCTGGTAGCTCAGTACTGGAAGTTTATCTGCAACCTAAACCCTCGTACAGATTCTTTCAGTTTTCGTGACGGCGATAAAACCACTAAAACATCAATAACTAACAATCAACCTTTATTGCGCGTTTCAGGGCCAGAAGGTGTTATTCGAGTGGTGCTATAGCTGTATCTATTTGGGTACACTATGCTGCGTGCTTTATGACCAAATGGTCTTTTAATAACAAGTCATCTTGGCAATTTGGGATACACTAAACTCATGCAATGAGGAAACGTTTTTTTGCAGTCAACGGCCAACTAAAAAAGCTTAATAGAGAAATTTAATTAAGTTTGATTGACTCCGCGATATAAACCGGAAACGTATTTTTGGTAGGTTCGAATCTCGGTGGTCCAAAATTTTGTTTTCTAAAAATCAGCCAGGAAAATGAATTTTTATGTTTTCGTTCTCACATCACGAATTATTACAAATTAACTGCTCTTGAACGTATTTTCGATGAATTCCTGGAAGAAAGAACGAGATTCGATTTTTTCCCTCAAAATTTACTTGAAAAGGTTACATAATTATACCTGCGGTTACCGGTGAAACGGTATTAGTCTTGTTAAAATGAAAAAATTTTTCTCAGAATAGAGCTTTTTTAGTTTAGGCAGTTGAATTCAAAAAAGCGTTTTGCTCGATACATTTATGGTTTTCCCGTGATCGTCATGAGAAGGTGGCTTTGCCAAAAAGACGATTGGCCAATTTGAGTAACACAGGAAGCCGACTGCGTTTTTTTCATAATTTCAATTGTGGACCACTTGATTTTTTGTAAGTTTGGTTGAATCATTCTTCTTCAGAAGTTTAACCCCAATAAACTCAAAGATCAACGTACTGATGGAGTGTATGTTTGCAGATAAGTCTCCCGGTACTAACGTTTTTCTTGGCGGCATAAATTGCCTGTCACTGTCTCCAGTGCAGCGGTGAAAAAGAACCTCAGCCAACCTTATGACTGCAAGGCATGACCGTTTGCGTTTCTTTAGCAATATAGCTTCTCTCATTCAAACTTTTGTAATTGTACCCAAAATTGGTCTCGAATTTGATCAGTACTCTTGAGCTATCAGAAGTATCATTTTCATCGTCTTCCCAACCTCAGTCGTTCTTAAAAGGTGGTCGCTCTGCCTACTATCTTTAATTAGGCGCGTGTTACTTGACTTCTATTCCAAGCTAAACATGATATTTTGTCTCAGTGAGATATGAATACCTTTGCAGTATGATTTTATTATAAGAGGCACTTATATGGAGAAATGCAAAGTTGATCGTGAATAGTTAATTATCGTCAGTTATACATCTTTAGTTGATTTTTACAGTACTGTGTATTGCTTCCGAAGTATGTCTCGGCGACAAAAAACAAATGTTTTTAAAAATATTAATGTAACAAATTTTTTTAAAAAATCCGAAAATTGTCAAAAAAATTTTTTGACGTTTTTTGAAAATTTTCGGATCAACCAAAGAAAATTTTATCTGCCGCAACTACTGACAAATTTTCAATTTTTTTCAATAAAATGTAGTTTTTTAAGGCTTTGTATTTTTTCTTTTATTCAGATTGTAAGGGGATTGGACGTTGTTGAAGGTGTTCTCGTAGTGGGTACATTTTGTCACATTCAAAGTTTTATCGTATTTCGAAACGTCATGTTGATCGATTCAGTCTACTTTTTGGTGGAAATTATTTTTTATATTTTTTTTCGAAAGTCGCAGGATACTAACCTCGGATACGTTTCTCTATATATGTGGCAAATATCAATGATGATTTAAGACATCGTCGGAGGATCGCATATTTCCCATCCTACCTTAGAGGCTTAAAAATGCTCCCAAATGATACGGACGTATAATTAAGGTCTACTAGAACCCATATTCAAACTTTATTTTTCGAAATTTCGCATTTTTTTTCATTTTTTTTCTAATTATTTTTTAAAGATGAAGTTTAAAATATAACGTTTGCTCAATTTGACCACCTCAAAATTCAATATCGCCTTGTACGTAAGCCAACTTTCTCATCCAGTGTTTCACTGGCTTTTTCTTTCTTGAGCCTACTTTTTCGAAAAAATCAAAGCACTTTTTTTTTTCGGATTTCGTTATAGTAAAAAGACCAAAAATCAGAGGTACATTTCGAGTTTCGAGCTGTTGTTAGGAACTCTGCAAAAAGCGTCTTACGTATCTATAATTCAATGATTCTGAGTCGAATATCCTACTAAAATTTTTGAGCCATTTTGCAAATATATCTTCGAGGAGATAGATTTTGAAGTTTTCTGAAATGTGAAAAATCGTCGTTATTGAGCGTTTCGTATGAATGTTCTGATTTCGACGGCACGCAATCAGATAGAGAGCTCAGTACTTAAAAGAGAAATGGAGCATAGACTACTGTACACGTGATCTGTTGAAAATTTGGGGGTAATTTGAAAAAATCTTTATACCGTCTTGGGAGACCGAGCGTTTACGATGGTTTCTATCAGTTTGATATGATATAATTGATCACCTTTTTACGCTTACTGTACCATATATGGTGTAATGGTCAAAAATATTTTGTGATACATTTTTTCGAAAGATTGAAGAATAGATCTACAATAAGCATTTTCGGTTTTGCTCATGACGCTTTTAGTTTTCAGGAATATATTCATCGTGCAATATGTCGAATATCGCAGATATACCCCTTAAGGGTATCCCCTCTCCTACTTTTCTCAGTCTATTATGTCATTTAAAGGCACCAACATCAATTGTTTATATTATATACGCATAAAACAACCCAAATGCAAACAACAAAAATGTTTCGAAATTTGCGTTCTTTTTTTCGATTTTTTTCAAGTTCATTTTCTCAAATTTGTTCAAAATAACGTTTGTGTACAATTTGCACACTAAACTTCGGAATATCGGGATGACGTGAGGCCAAACTATTCTTCATTCAGTGTTTTCCCAGGCTTATTTTTTTGAGCCCTACTTTCGAAAAAAATCGAGCCATTTTTTTTCGGAATTTTTCACGTGACTCTTGGAAAATTTTTTCATATTTTTAGTATTGGGGACCACGACCAATTGACAATATAACCAACCCTACATTTAAACAATTATTTCAGTATTGTTAGGGCTGCATTTGCAGAATTTGAATAGGGTAAATTTTGAGTATTCAATTCCTAGAGTTAGATTTTTTACCGATGTGGGAGTAAACAATTTTCATAAAGACCGGTTATTTTTTACGTATTCTAATGCAAATATATAAATATATGGCATCTTATCGACAAAAAATCACCTACAGTTATGTGGTACTCATTTACTAATTAAAGTAGACGATTATGTGAAAATTTGGTTTATTTTCAAAATTTATTAAAAAAACTGCAGGGCGCTAGATTTACCCGTTTTGCTTAGGTGGCTCTTGTGCCGCTTAGTGTAAATGTAGTAGTGGTCATACAAAAAAGTTTTGAGAGAGTATCATAATTTTTTTCGCAAAGATTGAGGAGCAGGTTCTACAAAGTGGCTAATCTGAATAATATCCTCAAGGACCTGGGCTAATATTTCATCAAGCATATTGTTAAATTGGAGCTGGATACCCTTAGGGATCCTCATAGGAAAAAACGGACGATTGTTTAGTGTTTTTTGAGGTGCGTAGCTTCTTAATGGGACTATTACAGGCTTGGTTTTCTCGTTAACTGCGTTTTTTGATTTCGATTTCTTTGAACCACTCAGATACAGTTATTCCGGTATTGACTAATCCATCGAGTATTTTTACTGAATAAAAGATGCTATATTTTAGAACTAAATAGGTTTAAACGTTAATTATATTTGAACAAAAATTTTGGCATCTTAAAATATAATTCCAAAGATAACAGATTGTGGATCAATCAGGAACGAGCCACAGAATGAGTTCAAATTTTATATTATCTCCCAGGGAGTAACTTCATGTCACGCGTGACCATGCGCCTTTTTTTCCTTATTCCATAACTCCAAATTTAGAACATTTATTTTGAGGCGAGTCCACGAGTTATATAATTTATTTGATATTTATGCGTTAGAATCCCAAAAA
>SCLH01000123.1:0-21327 GCA_004367855.1 Oikopleura vanhoeffeni
TTAAGGGATACCATTAGCATGTCCACCATCAGATTTTGAGATCGAGGTTTGAAAGCCAAACAATCCTAAATTTTTATTTTTTACGAAAATTGTGTTTTCACAATTTATTTTTCGATTTTGTATGTTATCTGCCCTCAAGAAGTTTCAGAACAACCAACTCAGCAGTATACTACTGTAGGTCGATTTTTATAGTGGACACGCTAGATATCATTTTATATTTTTTTTTGCATCATCAATTTTCTTTCAAAAAATAATTTAAACTTTTAAGGACTTCACTACCCACATTTGACTGGTCAGCCAATCAACAGTCAGATTATGACGACCTTGCAGAGTATACGCCAGGCACCACCACACCGGAACACATCACATTACGAAGATTTATCTGATGATGAAAAATGAGCTTTTTCTGATCGTTACTTTTCTTGTTTTCACTGCACATTTCACTACCGTTTTGAATAGCTCAAAGATAAACCTTAATAAATTCGACTTAATCCATTCCAGATTCTTTATGTCAAGAAACCAGAATGAAGCATTTTTTCTTAAAAATTATTGAGTAATGAAAACTGATTTTTAATGAAATCTTTATCTATTACGGTACTTGCTGGTCCGTTTATGCCACTTTTCAGATTTGGGTATTTGCCAAGTACTACTTGGTATTGTTTTTGTTGCATGAAATAACACCAAGTACCCAACTCTGAAAAATGGCATAATAGGCCCAGCAAGTACCGTAATAGATATTTTATCTTGTTATTTATAAGGACTTAAGGATAATTAATTTTGAATATTGGAAAAAATACATTAACTAAACACGGGCTTCCAATTAGAGTTAAATAAAAAATGATTCTTCAGGCTGCGAAAAAAATTTGTCGCTGTCTTTTATACATTTTGAGAAATTCATGATTCCACATATCTGATCGTCAACAAATTAAATCGTATATAAACAAATTACACGAATTTCTACTTAGAATTTGGTAGTTTTTTTGAAGTCAACCCACGCTTGTCTGCATGAATTATTCCGAGCGTATAAAACAAAGCGACAAATTTTTTTCGCAACGTGCAAGAATCTCGTAAAAAATTTTAAAACCAAATCATTTTTCATTTCGACCCTACAGCCATTGGCTGTCAGCCAACCTGAGATTTTTCGAACATTTTCATAAAACAGCAATTGATGTTCATGCAAATTAGGTACTGGACAGTGTTCACTAACTTATCTCTAATGGAAATCCATGTTCTCAAATAAAAACCTTAAAAAAGTGCGTTTCCATCAGACAGTTGTTAGTGAATATAGTTATTTTCATTATCCAAAAATTCGCTGAGAGTTGCAAAATCTTAACAAAGCTTGAAAATTTGCGACATGCACAGATAATCAGTTCAGTTAAATAAACGAATAAATGACAATTTTGGCGTAACTAAACATGATTCTTACGTAAATATCAGGGCCACCCCCATTTTGAATCAATTTCTTCAATAAAAATTTGTTCATTTTACGAATTTCAGAATGCCAAAATTATCGATTAAAAACCTAACCCTCAAGGACCAGCGGGTTCTTATGAGAGTGGACTTTAATGTCCCTATGAAAAACGGAAAAATTTCAAACAATCAGAGAATCGCTGCAGCAGTTCCAACAATAAAATTCGCCTTAGAAAATGGGGCCAAGGTATTTTACAATGATTTATAAAGCAAGTTTAAAACTGAAAATTTATTAAGTCTATCGTTTTGATGAGTCATTTGGGAAGACCAGAGGGTAGAAAACAAGAAAAATTCACACTGGCACCAGTAGCAGTTGAATTAGAAGCGCTTATTGGATCCAAAGTTACTTTTGTCAACGATTGTGTGTCTGAACAAGCATTAGAAATAACAAAAGCTCCAGGTAGGCATGATTTTTAAAGTAAAATATTAGCCGTATACTTTTTTAAAACCAAAGATAAATGCCGAACTAAAATGTCACGATTTAAAAAAATTTAGTCCAAATAGCCCCAAAACTTAATTTTCTGCATTCTAGATTTAGCTGAACTCACATTTGTTTCTTTCTCGCTTAAAAACTTACTTTTGAAAATGTTTGAGTAGAACGAAACTAGTAAAGTTAATCTTGCCTTTTTTATTTATTTAAAAAAATACTCACGAAATTTTTTTCAATTTTAAAATTGCATATGCATATATTATAATAATGCGAAAAAATTTTAAAATTTCTAAAGAATTTTCTTTCTACGAAATTTTTTTGTACTTTTTAAAAATTTTCAAACGTTCTCAAAAAAAGACAATTCTGAAGACAAACTACTGTCGTGTGTTTATCAGGACTGTGCATATATGAACAAAATGACAGAAATTTGTCGATGTTTGGTCATTTGCGATAACTAGGCGTCTATATCGAAGATCCTGCCTAGTGTAATTTTTATGTCAATAACAACATAAAAATATAGACGATTGACATACAAATTACACTAGGCAGGTTCTTCGATATATGGACAAAATGGCGCCCCTAAAAATGTATGAATGGAAATTGTTCAAAGATTATTTTTACTACTGTAGTTTCAAAAAGCATAATCATGCAGCCTCTTTAATTTTTTTTCTTTGCTTAGGTAACTTTTTTTTAGGCACGCCCCCCCTCTCAAGTAAAACCCGTTGTAGTTGCCACAGGACAACTTTTGTACCGTATTGGGGTGACTTTGCTAAAGAAAACTTTTGGAAATATTTATTTTGACACCCGACACCAATTGGTGGAGTAAAGAGCACCTTTTTTACCCGTCAAAAAGGCAAAATGACGGTTTTTCGCTGAATACTGGTAAACCGGTGGAGCTTGAGAATCGAAAAAAAAATCTCAGGTTAAAGTTTGGTTGGCTATACAATGCACAAAACCGTTTGTTAATACCTAGTACGATTTTTGCTGGAGAGGGGGGGGCGTGCCTAAAATAAAAGTTACCTAAAGGGTGTTTTTAGCGAGCAAAACGGGCCAATCTGGTAGAACAAAAAAATATTTTTTTCTTTTTTCATGCAATTTTAAAATAAAAAATAAGGTCGTCTTCAAAAATAAGGTTTTTTATTCTTTTGTAAATTGAACAATCAAAATTTCGATTAATCAACACATCTAAAATAATTGCCGGCTGAATATTATATTGAAAAAGTTCATAAGAAATGTTTAGGCTATAAAATTTATAAATATTCCGACGAAAACCGTGTCCAGCAAAAGCTGTTAACATCTAAAGCTAAAGCTGGGCATACGGTTTTTCTCAAAATTAGTGGTATATAAAAAAATTCTAGAAAATGGAAGCGTTATTTTGCTAGAAAATGTTCGGTTCCACGCAGAAGAAGAAGGCAAAGGAGTTGCCGAAGATGGCTCAAACGTAAAACCTACAAAAGATGAAATTGAAAAATTCAGAAATATTTTAACTAAACATGGAGATGTTTTCGTCTCAGATGCATTTGGGTGTGCACATCGTGCACATTCTTCGGTCGTTGGAATTGCACATGCACAAAGGGCTGCTGGTTTATTAATGGACAAAGAACTTTCGTATTTTGCAAAGGCATTAGACAAACCAGAAAGACCATTTTTGGCAATTTTGGGAGGAGCTAAAGTTCAAGATAAAATTCAATTGATTGAAAATTTGTTAGACAAAGGTTAGTTGTTGCAAAATTGTCTTTCAAGAAATTTGACTACTTAAGTTGTTTTTAGCAAAACTGGTTCTAAGCAGACAGAAGGGCTCTGTATAAGTGGACAAAAATGGATTTTGTCTGCTTATACAGAGTTTATAGGAATTAAAAAAAACAATTTTTGAAATAAATAAATTTCTTTAGAAAAACTGAGATTAATTTCAAAATTTCGAGAAAAAATTACAGTGGGAGCCCCAATGGTCCGACATTTCTTTTCAGAAAAAATCGGTTCATTGTGCACTTTCGGACAATTGACTACCAAAAGACCTTTCTAAAAATGGGTGGGGTTTTTTCGTATGATTGCTAACTTTCGGGTCAGAAAACGAGATTATTTTTCAAACGTCATCGGAATGGTTTCATTTTTTTATTTATAAAAAAAACGAGATTATTTTTTAATCCTGATCAAAAACCTTCAAATTTCGAACAAAAATGTTAAAACATTATATTTAGTCGATTGTATGATTATTGGTGGTGGTATGTCTTTTACCTTTCAAAAGGTTATTGCCAACATGGAAATTGGTTCTTCATTATTTGATGAAGACGGTGCAAAAATTGTTCCAAAATTAATGGAAAAGGCCGAAGCTAAAGGTGTAAAAATTTATCTCCCAACCGATTTTGTCACGGCTGACAAGGTAATCAATATTATAGTATGTTGATGGTATCTTTCTCGTCGGTTTTATTAAAATAAATAATTTTCAAATTGCATAAAAATGCAAAAAAATATTTTTGGTACTTTTCAAATTTCGTATTATTATTTCAATGTGAAAGATACCGCCATCGATATTAATTGTGAAATTTTTTTTACCAACACTATTTTCTAGTTCGCTGAAGATGCTACAGTTGGAGCTGCCACTGTTGAATCTGGTGTGCCAAAAGGCTGCATGGGGCTAGATGTTGGGCCAAAATCGAACGTTGTTTTTGCCGATATAATTTCAAAGGCAAAAACTATCGTATGGAATGGGCCAGCAGGTAAAAAATTGAATAATCGAGCCATTTTTATCCTATGTTCGAGCTTTCGTGTTTTTTTTTATTTCTTTCATCGTTGACAAAAAATTTAATTTTTCTAAATATTTTTTACATACAAAAGTTTCATATTTTATTCGCTTGTAATTGCTAGAGAATTTGTAAATTCGAAAAAATATTACAAAAACCTATTTCTCGATATTCACTTTGTTTTTGCCGTAATCTTCATGGAAAGAGAGGCACTCTTAATACCAAAAACTAAGTTGATTATTATAGTTTTTGAAATTCTTTTTGAGTCAAAAAACGAAAATAAAATTAAAAAGAGCGTTCTCTAAGACGCACGAACAATTTCAATATAAATATCAACGTAGGTGTTTGATCAGAGAACGGGAAAAGACACTATAACGTCCACAAAGACCAACGCCCGCTTATGCATATACGATCAAATGGAAAATAATGAAGATATAAAATTGTGCATAATTTTAAATATTTTGAAAAAATTCTAATAAAATTTTTAGGCGTATTTGAATATCCATCATTTGCTGCGGGTACAAAATCGATGATGGACGCCTGTGTAGCTGCTACTGAGAATGGTTGCACCACAATTATTGGTGGCGGAGATACTGCCACTTGCGCCAAGAAATTTGGTACTGTTGATAAAGTATCTCACGTTTCAACCGGAGGTGGCGCCTCTCTCGAATTGCTTGAGGGCAAAGTGCTCCCAGGTGTTGACAATCTGACGGATGCATAAGATTCTTTAAATTAAATTATCCTTTCAACTATTTTCCTGTATTAGAAACCTTTAACCCTTGGGGGCATATACAAAAAGAGGTTCACCGAGGTACAGAGCCTTTTAAACGTCTCAATTTCACCACAATTTACAGACAGTACACAGAAGCTTGACATCCAATTATTTTTTATGTACTGTAGTAATCGGGGATTCTGCGAATTCGTGACATTTTTTTGTGTGGGCGCAGCGATTGTGTTTGGTATAACCGGCCAATAAGTGACGCGCATTGTAAACACGCAACTAAGGAAACCCCTGATGCATACTGTAAAAGTTTTAAACTTCAATTCCAAAACCGAAATTTTCAAATTCTAGAAATATGACTTTTAGTTCTAGAAAATGTTGTTTTAAGAACAAGGTCTAGTGCAGTATTTTTCGTGATACTTAATCTGAAATATCTAGTTCTAAAAAATATATCAGAAGTAAAACCAATGCGGAAAATATAATTAGTTTTGAGAAAAGTTTCCAATATAAATTTGTGTTTGATTTTTGGATGATATAAATCTGCTTCAGCCTTTTAATGTGTGCCCCTGAAGGCTAAAGGAAAAGTTCAGTATTTATTATTTTACAAGGCCGTCATTAGAGTTCTTGTTAATATTCTGATCTGTTTAACAGATTATGTTAAAGTCTATTTTAGCGAAAGAAATTTGATAATTTTTATAAGTTAGACTCTAACCTGAAGATAGGGTGCGAACGTGAAGAATTTGAATAGTTCAAAATAAGGGGCTTATCTAAAACGGGAAAAATTCAGGTGTAACATTTAAAAGCAAATCTTCTGAAAAAATGACATCGGTTTTAGTTTTTTATTTGGAGTTTCTGCGTCGCACCCTATTTATTTATTTATTTATATCTTGGTGGCTAATCTGCAATTTATTATTTATCTCTGCCAAAAATTATTCAGTATTAATACATTTAAACAAAAATTGTATATGTTTCTTGCATTTCTCTATTTCATTGATACAATCGAACTTGAAAACAGCAATTTTGTCGAAAAATTGTACAGTAATATAAGTTTAATAGCACAAGTCGATAGAACAGGCAACCGACGCGAAAATGAAATGAATATATCGAAATTGATGGTAAATTATCAACACAAAATCTCGGAAATACTGGCTTTTTCCTAGAAACCTGATTTTGTAGTCATTTTTTTCAATTTTCATGGTTTTGGGGGATAAAAAGATGTTTTAATCCGCCTGAATGCTGTCAAGAAGACAGGGAAACGGTTTCTACATTTTTAAAGTTATGTAACTGTATGAAATTTGTACTCAAATTTGCGTTTTATTTTTCTAAAAAAAATTCAACAAACTGGTGCGAAAATTCTCATGTTGGCAAAATATACCTTTTCATTATCGTCGATTTGAAACGCATTTTTTTCAAAACGAATTTACATTATTTAATAAATTCATAAAATTTTCTTTTTGAATTTTGTCTGATTCGTTCTGTCTGAAAAATTTTGTCTTAAATTCTTTTCTGCTTCCATCATATTTTCTGTCCTAAAAACGAATAGACTTATTCCAATTAGCGTCAAATATTATTTTACCTTAATTTTTTCAAATACAGCATATAGTGACTTGAAAAGGACAAGGCTGGGCGACACATTTGTGAATAATTTCATAAAAAATTTCACAAATACGACAGTATCTGATTAATTTTAAATTTTATTTGTACTTTAGAAAATATGAGCGACATTGATGATGGCTGTGTTGTTGTTCACGCTGTTGACGATGAAATGGGCGAATTAGAAAATGGGGAAACTATTGAAGAACCAAAAGAACAAATGTCAGATGATGATTCTGACTCAGATGACGATGATATTCATGTAGAACTCCGTAAGATTTATTTAAAAAATTAAAATTTAGAAAAAAATGGTTTTTAAGATTCTGCCCCAACATCGTTTCAAATTGCTGAAAAAGATTCGATGGTACAAGAAAAGTCGAAGGCAAATGTCATAAATAACTTTACCGTGGTGTGCGTCTAAAAATAATATGGACGAGATGGGATAATATATTATATGCCTTTTTTATATAGCATATCATATGCTGCATATGCCTTTTTTCAATAATTTTAATGTGAAGAGCAAAAAAAAGCTCTTCATTATTTTTTGGCCAAAATAAATTTTTATTATTAAATTTTTGGAATGTTTTTTCATGAAAATATGGACAAAAATAAGTTGATAAGAAATATTTTTATTCTCATTAGTCATCAAAAAATTATTTTTATCGCGATTTNGAAATAATTTCTATCGTTTTTGTCAAAATTTTGAGACTTCCAAGAAATTAAATCGCTGTTTCGGAACAACCAAGGAACAAAAATACAAATTATGGACCTTGGTGCTCTGCTTATATCCTTCAGTGACTCATTAATACCACTTTTATTTTTTTGCTGTCATAATCCAGGGAGGAGATGTATTTTCCCTGGGACCATTAAAATCAGCCCAAAAACAGTTTTTTGCCCATTCTAGCGCCGGGTAAAATTTGTATGGACAACACGAACCTTGGTGTTCCGCGCAGGTTTTTTGTGGTCAATACAAACTTTAAATGTTTTTTCTATCTTAAAAACTCAGGGAGAAGATACACTTTGAAGTGCAAATATCGTCACTTTTGAAAGCTCCTTACTGATTGGTCAGCCAATCAAAGACCTTTGATGTGATTTCTCAGAGCAAGATTTTTTTTCAATTATCCCTATACAGTATAGGCTATACTTCAACGGAAAAATATGGAACAATCTGAGCAACCCACAATATTTAAAGTGTGTGAAATTCACACTGAATGCAAAATATAAAAATGTTGAGTATGCTACAATTATAATGTGAAAAATTAAAATCAACATAATATTGCCTTTTCTTTGAGTTTGTCGCATATTTTCTGTCAAGTTTAAATATTTTTGTTTGTTTACTAAATTATTAAAAAAATGTTTCGGTTTTTAATATGAATTTTTGAAACTTGAATGTGAACAATGCTGTTTAATTTCTTACTACAAATTAAAAGAAAGGGCAAAAATACAATTTTACTGATTTGATTTTTTTATCTTTATAATTGTAAGATGGTCAAGTAACTTTTTTAATAGCGCTCACCCTATGAAGATCACATGTCAAGAAATCAATTATAACATTTATTTTTTGACACGGAACACGACCTGGTTCTTTACAATGTTCTTTCTGAAGTTCATTTATTCGGTGTTTTAAATTGTTACAAATACACCACTAAAGGGTAAAAATTGAAAAAACAGGCGTTGATAGTGCCCAATGGGCAACATAACAAAAGCTACCTCAAAATTTTGCTTTCAAATCCAAAATTATAATTATTATGATTTTAAAATAAATTTATTTAACATTTTGAAGGAAAAATCAGAAAAAGTGAAGGGAATTGATTTGGACGGTGAAGGTGATATTGATGGGAAGCCGGTGTTACAAGTAGACATAGAAAGTATATTAGAAAAACCATGGAGGCAAAAAGGTGTCAATCAAAGTGAATTCTTTAATTATGGATTTAATGAAGAAACATGGAAAATTTATCAGGTACTTTTAAAATACATGAAAGAACAAATTGAAAAAATGGTTGAACTATTTTTTGGTCGTCACTGACGATTTTTCAGGCAAAATATAGCGATTTTTAGTATTTTCAGTATTTGGTTCGCTACTAGTAATATGTAAAATTAAGAAAATTGTTTTTCATAAGATAACATTTCCAAATTTATGATTTTTCAACCCGAAAACCCCTCTTTTGTTGGTTAAATTGCCATACTATTGCTAAAATACAGATTTTTTGCAAAAAAATATACTAACCACTAGCCAAACCATACAATTTTACATAAAGCGTTTCGGGTAATTATATCTTTGTGCGACCTAGTTTTTAACTCCAAGAACTAAAATCCTATGAGTCATATAACCTAAACTGTGAACCACCTGGGGGATTCATCAAAAAAAATTTGGGACTAAAATTTCAGTAGAAAAAATAGTCATTTTAAGTATAATTACTATGGTGCCTATAAATGAACAAAACAACACCATTATAAGTGTATTGATGTACTTTTTTGAAAATTAATAACCTGTAGATGTAGCGATTTCTAATATCTTGATTTTTCAAAATAACTTATATCACACCATTATTTTTCAGGCTGAACTCAACAATAAAAATGGTCTTCCCCCACCTGTTGTTTCAGCGTCTTATTCCATTTCGAAATCTCAAAAATCTGAGCCTCCGCCAGTAATCAACCGTTCTCCCGCTCGAGGGGCACCCCCTGTAATGCCCCCTATAGCGCCACCAATCGGTATGCCTGGTGTTCCCCCATTGGGAATGGGAATGCCGCCAAGAATGCCTCCCGGATTCCCACCGATTGGAATGCCTCCAATGATGCCGGGAATGGTCCCACCTCCCGGCATGTTTCCCGGAATGCCACCGCTGAATACAGATGTAAAACAAGAAATATAGTAAAAATTATAACTGCCACGAATATTTTTTAGTATTCAATGTAAATACGATTTTAGAAGTAAAATTTTATTTTAAAACTGTACTTACAAGTCGAAAGTAAGATGATGAAATGATGGAAATACAGTCGTTGCCTGTATGATAAAAATAAGATTTATTGCAGGTTTTGTGAATAAAATTTGATGAAACGTAAAACATACGACATTTCTTTGAAATGACATTTCACCACAATTCTAACGTGAAATTGTTCGAATGAAATATAACCCCAAATATTTTAAGCATTCAATTTAGTGAATAAGTTTGACCGCAATTTAGATAATTTGGGATTCGTGCGGTGTTATTTTTTGCTTGCCAAAANTATAATAGTAATAAAAGTTTTTGGACAAAAATAAAAATAAAGCCGCCTATTTTGGTCGATACGTCGATCGTTTGGTATAAAAAATATATTAATTTTTTTTGAATAAATTCGACCCTGATTTGAAAAATGATTTTTTGTACAGTTTACTTGCAACATCTTAAATATCGAAGATGAAGCCCTTTTCTATTTATTTTTTTCTTCTATCAAGTTTTTTTTTCAACAACATTAAAATCTTAACCCCCGCCTGATTTCTCATATGATGTTCAACTTAATGGTCTGGTTTGCGGCCTGAATGCGTAAGTGGTTATTGGACTGTAAATGAAAAGGTAAATTCCATTCATTCATGTTTCGAATGAAATTATTACGATAGAAGAAAAAAAGATTTTACATGGACTCGGGCATCATCTTCTTTATAACCGCAACATATTTTTTTTTTTTATAAATTAGACGCCAATTAAGAAAAATGATATAACTGAAATTATATCTTGTTCAGATGTCTATTTTCGGCGGAAATGTGAATATATCCGTAGAGCCCGAAGACGATGAATTCGACGAACAAATCGACCGTGAGCGCATAAACGCGGCCGTTTTAAACGAAATGTCAGATCTCTCGTCTGAAGACGAAGACTTCCAACCAAGTCTGTTTCATCGCGACTTACGACATGATAATGAACGGCAACCGATATCAAATGTGGCTGCGTATAATGATGATACTGGATCTTTTACGACATTTGAGAAAAATCCATCTCCAGTTAAATATCAATCGAAAATTCCAGTATACAGTCCTAGACGGACCGGTGAAGAGTAAGTAAAGAGAGTTATTCAGATTTGGAACCCTGAAAATGAAATTTTAACCACAAATAAAAAATGTGTTTCATTTATAAAATTTGACCCAAACTTTATACGATGGTGTTTATTTTATGAAATCTAACCCAACTTTAAATAAAATTTTTATACAAAATTTGACCCCAATTTTCAAATATGGTGTTTTATATATTATATTTGACCTCAACTTAAAGAAACAGTGTTTTATTTATGATTCTTGAAATTTGACATCAAAATAAAAGTTGGTCTTTATAAACTAAATTTTGACAGAAACTTACAAAATTGTATTTTATAAAAAAAATGATAACAAAATAAAAGAGATTTGTTTTTATGAAAAATAAAATGAATTGTTATCGATAAATGAAGTTTCACACCAACATGAAAAATCCGTTTTAAAAAAAATGTGCTATCAACTGAAAACTACATTGCTTTCTTTTATTTGACTCCAAAATTAAGCAGGCAAAGTCACCCAATTTAACCTCATCATTAGAATATTTTTAATTATAGAATATGACCCCAGTATGTGTTTTTTCAGATCGCCACAATATGACCAAGGATCAGCTGAATTAACTCAGGTTAAAAGTCTTTATGCTGCTTTACAACGTCGAATACAAGATATGGATAGATTAATGAAGAATAATACAATTGAATATCAAGAAAGAATAAAAGTGATAAGCCATGAAAAAGAGGTAATTATTCGAAATTTTTACCGCAAGCAAAGCTTTCCAAAATAAATAAAGGAATTTGTGACCATCATTCTTATACAGAGAAATTAAATATAGTAAATTAGATAACAAAAGCTTACACAATATTTATTTAATTGAGAATAAAGATAAAAACCATGTTTTCTCTTGTAATCAATAATTTAAATAACATCGATTACACTATTATATCAAAGATTCATATCATTTATGTTTAGATCGACTATCATCGCGCTCAGGAACTTGAAGAGCAGTTATTATCTATTCGTTCTGAACTTGAGAAATCAGATCAAACTATTCACGAACTTAATCGAAAAGTTGAATCGTATCATACCGAAAATTTTAATTTTCGAAGTCAAAATGAAGAATCGGAAAAGAGATTGTGCACACAAGAAGCTGAAATCCAGTCACTTGAAAATGAGCTCAGGGTAGCACATTCAGATGATGCTATTACGAAAGCTAATTTTAATCATCAAAGGTAATAAAATAAACTAAAAAAAGTTCATTTATTATTGACATTATTTATTGAGAAATGATGAAATTCATGAAGGAAAAATTAATTTTGACATACAATACACTCGGTGCGCGGCGGGCCCCAAGTTGATTTATAAAGTTACCAACTTTGTGATTCTAGAATAAACGGAAATGTCAAAAAACAGTTTTTTTTTATTGATTACTTACATAAGGTTCCGTCGTATTTGTCTAAGGTAGTTTTTTTTAGGTAACCCCAGTGGGTTACCCCACCCTAGTCATGAGGATTACGGGAAAACCATAGGCGATATCGAGAAACGGTTTTTTGCATTCAACAGCCAACTCAAAAAGCTCAATAGAGAAATTTTATTAAGTTGATTTCACATCCGGTTCACCGGATATAAACCGGAATGNAATTTTTGGGTAGGTTCGAATCTCGATGGACCCAAAAATTTTTTTCTTAAAATCAGCCGAAAAGTCAACTTTTTTTGTTCGTTTATCCTTATTTCCCGATTGTCTACACATTTACTGCTTGAAGTATATTTTTGATAAATTCCTGGAAGAAAAAAACGAGTTTCGATTTAATCAGCATAGACAAATACGACAGTATTATAAATTCAGAAAGATGAAAAAATATTTTCATTTTGAAATTGCATAAATTTTTTTTCCTATATTTTTTCCAAATTATTTTTTTATCATCCAAGTTTTCAAAATAAAAATTTCGAATTTTTTGAGTTTGTAATTTCGAAGCCTACGAATTGATGGCTAAATAAAAATGACGAAATACTTGCGAAATTTCTGCTTCAAAAAAATTTTTACTTTTAACACATTACCTGAAGATAAATTAATAAATTCGAAAGCTTGTTAAAAATGTTGTTTTTACTATTTTAAAATAAATGAATTTCAAAATGTTTATAAAACAAATACTGCTGCGTATCTTCAAAACCTCATTTTTCTCGGATTGGGTTTACCATTTAACGTTTTTATACCTACCCTACTATATTAAAAAATCATCAAAAATGAAAAACTTCATAGGAGAAACGAAGAAATAAGGCGACAGCATGACGAACTAATTCGTGAATTAAACAATCAGATAAATAAATTGAAACGAAATATTGAAAATGAAATTGATGAAAAAGAAAAAGTAAAAATCGAAAAAAGAGATTTAGAAAGAACTTTAAACAGGGAGAGGATAGAAAATGGCGAAACCATCAATCGTCTTAACACGTTGGTACGTTGAGAAATAATCATCGAAGTTTTTTTTAATTGGATTGCAAATTCAAAGATAATTAATACTATACTACAGAAGAGTCCTGCGTGTAGATGAAAAACCTACGTATACCTCCGCAAAAACCCACGCATCAGAAAATAAAAATTTTCTTCTAGACCTCCGGTGTATAGGTGAAGACAAAAGATCTAGGCATTTTTCTTTCAAAAATCCGGCGTTTAGGTGAAATCCGGAGTAAAGGTGACATTTTTTGCGAAAAACTTTCACTTATACGCCGGACCCTGCTGTAGTAGTATAAGTTATACTGTTTAACCATATATGGTTTACTGAGGTAGTTTTTTTTTAGACGCGACAGATTTGACTTTTCACCACAAACGAACCGTATGAGATATCACAAAACGGTTTTTTTGCATTAAACTGGAAACTAAAAAGCTTAGGCCAATATTTTTTTTTAATTTTCGAAATAATTTTTCAAAATTTTGAAAATTCGAGATTTTCAAATGACCCAATGTGGGTATCATACGAAACTAAAAAAATTCTAAGACTAATGGCTGAAAAATAAAATTCCAAAAATTAAGTTATCTTACGATTTTTCATAATGACAAAATGGTAAAAAATCAAATCTGTCGCGTCTAAAAAAAAACTACCAGAGGTATTTTTTTAGGGTGCATTTATTTTCATGACGATAACGGGAAAACGCTCAACCCACATACTCATTTTGGTAATATATCACCAGCACCACTCTAGAAAAATCATATTTTTAGCTGTATTATCGAATTAACGTGTAATTTGCATTACTTGGGGTTTTCACTATGCTCTATCTTTTAGTGCGAAATATTCTTTTTGACTTTCTTACTTTTTGAAATATAGCAATTTTGTCGAGGCACCCTTTCAAACTTAAAAATTGACATGAAGTTTTTGACTTGAAAAATTATTCAAAATTGAATTTTAAAAGCTTTCACCACAATGAAATTTTCAATTATTTTATGTCTGCAAAAATTAAAAGATTTTATCCACCCAATCGAAAAGTCACGCTATTTGTCTTACTCGGCCCTGTTCACTCAGCTCCCATCGGTTTAATAGGCAAGGGTACAAAACGCAGGCCAAATTCAAAGCAATATGCTGCACCAACTTTATGGTTAATTTGTATCAGGGTGCCAAAATGACAATTAAAATGTCCCAAGTGACCACAAGAGCCGCTAGAGAGCAAATGCGAAGCATTCTGCTGACTATTTTTTGTTGGCCTAATGAGTTAATTTGTATCAGGGGTCGAAAATGACAGTTAAATATTCCAAAAGTGACCACTAAAGCCGCTTAGAGAGCAAAAACGCGGGCATGTGCAGGCTAAAAAAAATGAGGCTACGGATAATCGGTATCAGAAAAGCCGAAAATGACCGTATATAATTTGAGAAATGCCCACTCCAGCCGCTAAAGGGCAATAATAAAAATTAAGAACGAATGTTTTTTTTCACATAATGTAGATGTTCTTGTTTGCAATCAAATTTTGCATTTTTTACAATATTTTCAAATGAATACACAAAGTTCACTCATTATGAATTGGCCTTTTTCAAAAAGTTTGTTTTGTCGATGTTCTATCATCAAAAAAAATATCGAATTTACATCGATATCAAATTTTTCTAAAAAAAATTGTTCGTGAGAGATATACTTATCTGTTTTTTTTTACTTTTACAGTAATGTTACATATTTATTTTTTAATAAATATATCGATCTAATTTTTTTTAATTTGAACACAATTTTAATAGTATTGATCCCGGGGGCCCTGCCGGGGGTGGTCATAGGTATTATTGTGTACACTTAGGGCATGCCACACTTTTCGATGTGAAAGATGTGGGATTGATATACAAAGAATGATGATTCCCATGAAAAAACCGTCAAATGCATTCCATAAATAAAATATTTGTATTTAATCATATTAAATATTTTTAATAAGCTTCTCTCTTATCATAATTAAGAAAGCATTGCCTCCGGCGGGCCCTGACGGGGGCTGTTATATGTTACATTTGTGTTTAAAGGAATAATTGTGTTCACTAAGACCTTGCGGCACACTTTTTACTTGGGCTACATGATACAAGAAAACCGTTGATTTATATCTGATAAATATTTAGTAATCATGCTGATAAAAAGTGGGTTGCATTAAAAAAATACCTAAAGTACTATATTTTACGGTAAAATTTTGCTGGTTCATAGAAAAATAACTGTTATAGTGTACACTCGTGGCGGCAAGGGTACAAAACGCAGGCCAAAAAATATGGCCCGCCATGAAGCCCATTGGGGGTAAATCGACCTCAGGAATCCAAATTCGAAATAGGTTAAGCTCAAAATGGTCCACGAACGCCGCTAGAGAGCAAAAGCGCGGGCCATATGTAGGCTAAAAAAATATGCCTATAGCCATATGGGAACGAATCGATCCCAGAAATCCGAATTCAAAATTGATTAAGCTCTAAATTGACCACGAAAGCCGTTAGAGAGCAGAAACGCGGGCCATGCAGGCTAAAAAAAATGAGGCTACGGGGTTAATCGGGATCGGAAAAGCTGAAAATGACCGTAATAATTTGAAAAATGCCCACCAGAGCCGCGAAAGAGTGAAATGCTTGCTATATTCGGGCTCTAAAAAAAAGGCAGGATGTAAAATGATTCCAGAGAAACCGAAAATGACCATTAAAATTTGAAATATGCCCACTCCAGCCGCCAGAGAGCAATAAGAAAAAAATAAGACACACAATCATTATAATAAATGCGACTCAACAAAAAGAAAGAAGAATGTTTCTTTTTGAAATAATGTAAATGTTCTTGTTCGCAATAAAATTTTGCATTTTTTACAATATTTTTTCAACTAAATACACAAAGTTCAGAATAACATATTATGAAATTGGCTTTTTTCAAGAAAAGTTTTCGTTTTGTCGAATTTCGCTCGAAATTACATCGATATCTTCTTTGAAAGATATAAAATATTGTTTTTTCCGTGCTACCAAATTTAATCTGTATATATAGAACCCCATTTTTATTTTGTCTGTAGAAAAGATAGAAATGTCACGTCGCAGAAGTGACTGAACTAGATTCTGTTGATTCAATCGGCTGACCAATGATTTTCAAGACATTTGGTGGAAAAATCGAAGGCAAATATAGTCTAGTTCTCGAGAAATAGGCGATAATTGCTCCGAAAGCAATTACTCTTGTTTTGTCTTTAAGGGGGTATGCGACTCTGATTTGACATTTTCTCGGTGAAATTATATGAAAAACCTAACAGTCATGAGAACAACGAAAATGTAATTTGTAAGATCTATCTCTTAAGTCTTGCAAAAAAGTACATCAAAAATTATTGCCATACACCAAAGCACAGTATCGTAACAAGGTGACAGTTTTCAAAACTTCAAAATCTATCTTCCTCCAACGGTATATCAAATTGAGCTCCAATCACAGATCACGTAACGGTGTATATAAATTTTTCATCGAGCGCTTTTATTTGATCCGGCACTGAACATTCTAGAACGCCAAATAACCGACGATTTGTTAAAAATTTCAGACTTCAAATCTATCTCCTCCGAGGATATGTTTGCAAAATAGCTAACTTTCTTATCAAGTATTTCCTCAGAAATTTTGAAGAATGATCGAGGCGCTTTTTGCAATTTCGAGCTAGAACTCGAAATATGATTTTTTGGTCATTTTCCGAAAAAAAAAAGTGTTCGATTTTTTTCAAGTAGGTCAAAGAAAGCCAGTGACATGTGAGAAAGTTGGCTTACGTCAAAGTCGATATGTTTGAAGTGTTAGAAATGGTTCAAATTTGAGCAAACGTTATTTTTTAACTCTCTTTTTAAAAATACTTAGAAAAATGCCAAAATTTCTAAAAAAAAACTTTTTTTGATGATTGGGTTCTTAGTACACTAATTTTCACCCCGTACAATTTCAAGCTGTTTAATGCCTCTAAGGCCTTTATTTAATCAGAGTCGCATACCCCCTTAATTGGGTCATATCACACAAAATATTTTTTTCAATTTATTTTTGGAATCGCCATAAAATTATCTTTCTTCTGGTATGTAATATGAGTCATGTTACATGACTCCGTAAAACGTGAAATTTCTATCTTTTCTACCGACACAAGAAAAATGGGGTTCTTAGACCTACCTAGGGCTAATTTTAGATATGAGTATATCTTTCTGTAGTCAGAGTTTTCAAACAAAAAATATTTAACCATTGGACGTTCAAAACCTCATTTGAGGTTTTAAAATGTTTAAAACGTCTCAAAAGGGGAGAATTAGCGCTCTAAAAATAAAATTAACAAAATCCTAAATAGAGTTTGCTCCAAGAAGTTCAAAAATCAAACTTAAAATAATTTTTGATGATCCGTTCAAAATTTATTTTTTCTTACTTTTTTGGCCAATTTTTTCAGAAAAACCTTTGATCGCTAATCCTTTAATCTTGTCAAACTGCAGAAATTTTCCGAGGAGATCAGTTTTTAGGAAAGTCTTAGGAGAATCTGTCATTCAAATAATAATGAATCTACTGTTGCTAGAACTCTTGTTTTTTTCGCGAGTGATTTCTGAAAAAATAGAGAAATGGAAAAATTCCAGACTTTGAGAAAAAGGCTAAAAACGTAATTTTCGTTACTTATTCACGGAGGGCACGTTAATCAAAGCCAAAAAATTATCCGCCAAATAATTAATTTTTAATCGGAATTCATTCGGCATTTGAAAATGACTTATCTGATTTGGTTTCTAGATCGCTCAAACTATATCGCTTAAATAATTTCAGTTATCTCAGAAAAAGAATTAAAAAATAATTCGATTCTAACCAATTCTTTTTGATGTTATTATTCACTAGATATTTTTGCTCAGTTTGAGCTATCTAGAAACTAAATTAGATAAGTCATTTTCAAATGCCGAATGAGTTCCGATTAAATTTTTTTTTCTTGGCGAATAATTTTTTGGCGGATTAACGTGCCCTCTATTTACGTACCCTTGAAAAGTTTATTGTAGTAATCTGATTAATTATTCTGAAATTTTTGGCCTTCTGCTTATATAGAAATTTAAAATGAGGTAAATCCCATGTCTGGTTATCACACTATAAGCGCTCAAAGTTGAACCTCCAATGAGGTTTTGTGCCTCCACTGAAGTTCTTTTTCGAATGTCCAAGGGTTAACGTGGCTTTTTTAATGATACCCACCCTTGTCAGCATAATCACTCCGATATTATAAGAGATATCGACAAACGGTTTTAGTATCATGTACCAAAGTAAATGTTTGACATGGAAAACTTTTTTTTCCTAGTCAACTGGTTCACTGGTGATAGACTTCTGAAATTAGCGGTTTTCTGAGGCAAAACATGGGAATTTTCGAAAAAAATTTTTTTGCATAAATATATAGATCTAAAATTTTCTATTTCGACATTATTTTCGATAGTTATGCCTCCCGGCGGGCCCTGCCGGGGCTGTTGAATGTATTATTGAGTACACTTGGGCACGACAACACTTTTTGATGTAAAAAAAACAAGGAATAATGCAAGAAAATATGATTCTCATGGTAAACCGTCTAATGCAATCGCATAAACTAAAATAATTTTATTTCAAATCATCAGATTTAGATTTTGTCTTAGGCTTCTCTCTTTAATCATTATTAAGATAGTATTGCCTCCCGGCAGGCCCTGCCGGGGGCTGTTACATGTTACAATGTGTGCTTAAAAGATAATTGTTTACACTAAGGCCATGGCAAAACTTTTTACTTGGGTACATGATACACGAAAACCGTTGATTTATATCTCTTATAAAATTCTAGTAATCATGCTGAGAAAAGTGGGTTGCATTAAAAAAACGATACCTGAGCAAAATAATATTTTAAAGGTAAAATTTTTGCTGGTTCATAGAAAAATAACTGTTATAGTGTACACTCGTGGCATGGCAAAACTTTTCTCGGAAAAGTCTATGAACATTGTTAAAAAATATGGTCGTCTGTTCCTGCGGAACACAACTCTATTTTGTAACCCTAGCCTTTCCCAAGAAACAGCTTTGCGTCGTTTTATACCGTGTACACTGGACACGAGTTTACCTAATTATAATACTTTCAAGATAGGATTATATTAGTGTACACATACAATTATAGTGTACACTTGAGGCATGGCAAAACTTTTTGTCAAAAAAACTAGGGTTGGTGCAAATAGACAAGGGTTCCTACGGAACCCTAATCTTCTCACCTCAACCCTATTTTTTTCCTGAAAAACAAGTTTTGCACGGTTTTATGCCGTGTACACTTGGCACGAGTTTTCAAATTTTTCAAATTTAATTTTGTTAAAGAATATTTTGTTTAAAAAGTTTTCCCCATTCTGTACTTTATTAATAAAGCATGTTTATAAATTCTCTTCCAAAACACTAATAAATGCACTCGAGATATATTTTTGATATTCTTGAGCATCGTCACAGAGCTTATTGCTACGACCTTTGAAGATTCAAAGAGAATATGAAATTAATAATAAAGTTATTTTGCAAGGATTTTCACCTTCGAACAAATGTGTGTACTTTTGATGAGTTTGAAACTTAATTTCGATCAAACAGATATTAATTTACCCTTAAAAAATCAGGTTTCATATTGTCCTCATTTTGCTCTCTAGCGGCTCCTGTGGTCACTTTGGAACATTTTAAGTGTCATTTTCGACTTCCCTGATACAAATTTACTCATGAAGCCAATAAAAAAATAGTCCAGCAAATGCTTCGCATTTGCTCTCTAGCCGCTCTTGTGGTCATTTTGGGACATTTTAATTGTCATTTTTGGCATCCCTGATACAAATTAACCATAAATTTGGTGCAGCATATGCTTTGAATTTGGCCTGCGTTTTGTACCCTTGCCCCGCGGGGCCTCGGTGAACGGTATTTCATATTAAATTTATCCACTGAGTTTTTAGGAGGCAGTTAAATACAAAAAACGTTTTTCTGTATTTCCCCCGTAATTGCTATGAAGATGAGAGCACCCTTAAAAACAACCTGAGTTATTTCTGTATTACGGGTAATTCCTGAAAAATATTCCGAACTTTATCTTTCAGTTACGAAATGCTCAACAGCATCCGATTCCGATGGATACTATTTCAAAAAAGATTGATTTTGAGCCATCCGAATGTACTTTCGACGAAGGAACGCCGCGTGGTATTATTGAAACAAGTGAACTTCATATTTTCAGAACGAAGTACTATAAGACAAAGTAAGACATTCTAAAAATTATCATTATAAATATATTCAATTTTTGACTACTTTCGGTTTTATCATCATTACCAGAATGCACAGAAATATAGAAGACTTTGTATAAAAACTTTTCGCAAAATATAGTGCCAAAGGAGTAAATATTTCGTGAAAAGTTTTTGATAAACTTTATTCTATATTTCTGTGCATTCTGTTAAGGGTATGGTGGTTCTTAATTTGACATTTTCTCGATAAAATATTAGCCGAACAGAGCCTCGAGGATATAATTCAGATTAGCCAGTTTGTAGAACTAGCCTTCAACTTGCGAAAAAAACAAGCCAAAACTTTTTTGTATGACCACACTCCTTCAAACATAAGCGGCACAAGAGCCACCTAAGCCAAAACTGAAATTCCTACTCCTCTGAGGTTATATTTTGAAATAAACCTAAATTTTAACATAACCTGTATAATTAGTATACAAAACTTTGTAGGTGAGCTTTTGTCGATAAGTGCTATATTTATTCTAGAATACGTAAAAAACCGGTCCAAAATACCGGTTTTTGGACTTTTTTCATCGGAAATTCCTACTCCTCCTAGGTTAAATTTCAAAATTTACTCAAATTTTTGCAAAAGCTAGCTCTAAACAAACAGAAACTTTGTAGGTGGGTTTTTGTCAAATTTCGGCCCCAAACAAAAAATATGAATTTTTCAAGGTCACGCGAAAGAATTTCCGAAAAAAA
>SCLH01000123.1:25313-36875 GCA_004367855.1 Oikopleura vanhoeffeni
AGAATTGTCACTAACCACACAAAATGTTAAAGTTTGGGCGATTTTTGAAAATTAAAGCTTTTTTGATAATGCTTCGAATTTTTTCAAAATTTTTCATAATTGTCGAATTCCGACAAAATTATTTCGAGCCCAAAATTTTCTAAAAAGGCAATAATTCGAACATTCTGTAGTTACAGAAAGTTGCCTGGATTATGGAGCATTACTTTGATGATATTGTGAGAAGAATATATAAACCCAGTAAAAAGATTTTCATCAAGAGTCCATATCCGCGGATATCCGTATCTGTCAAAATGCACCGACCCCCTTAAGCAGATTGATGTCGCTTTTTTTGTGTTTAATTGCATTTATTAAGGGGTGGTCAGGGTAAGAGTTTTTAGTCATTTTCGACTTTGATCGCTAATTGTGAAAAAACTAGATATGATAAAAAATAAAAATTAATAGTTTTTAAAACCCCAGACAATTTTACGAAATAATTGACTACCAAAAAATATTACGTAATTTTGTTCTGGCACTAGAGAGCATAAAATATTTAAAAAACGACGATTTTTCAATTTAGATTTCCGCCAATATCATATGACAGTTCATTAAATTTTAACAATTGAAGCACAACTGCTTTATGTCTTGTGACGTAGTGCTAAATTTGTATGCACAGGCAGGATTTTCGATATCCATTATGATGGCCGGGTAACACTAAAAACTTATTCCATATTCTTTTTACAGGCAAATAAGTTTTGAGTGTTACCCGGGCATCATAATTGATATGTCCCTTGAACGCTTGAGAATAACTTATGGGCGTAACATTTCTCATTTTCCATCTTGTTACGTAACAGGTGCCCTTTTACGGAGTAGTAAAATATGTTTTTGCTCCAAAATATCTTAAAACCAGAATCTATAGTAAATCGACCTCTCTGAATTCATTTTTACGATTTCATTTCAAACGATTCCTTTAAATTTTGATAAGAAAATTAATTTAATTTTCATAATTTCCTCAGATAATTTTGTGTAATAACATGTTTAAATAAAAACCGACCCAAACTATTAATTAAATAAAGAGTTTGTGGTCAACTTGACACAAATTGTGGAGGAAGCAAATATTGTGTCCCACTCGAAGAATTTCATTGGTCAATATCTTATTGGCTTATATCTTATCGGTTCATGCGTGAGGTCAAAATTTCACTTCATTAATAATTCAATTATGTTATGTAATTCAACAATGTTACTGTTAGATTATTTGCAATGAAGCTCATAATAATATTGGTTCGCACGTGACGTTTAAACTTCTTGTTATTAATAATTGAAGTAGCACATGATAAAATATTTGGGGGTGGGAGAATTTTGATAACACGTTGAGACCAGGCTTGTAAATATGAGTCAATTTCGTTCCCCGTTCACGAACAAATTTGGGAAAAAGGGGGAAGAAAAGCCACGCAAATCTTTCCTTTTTACAAGCCTTGGAAGGCAGGAATTTCCGTAAACATCTATCGTAAACCCGCAGAGACTAAACAGATAAACAATAAATGATGGTTTGCCTGAGCTTTTCTGATGTTATTTCTATTAGATAAGCATTCAACTAAAGTTTCTAACTGAATTCAAATTCGCAAGATTAAAAATCGCGACTTGAAAAAAAACTTAATTTGAAGTCCTTGTTTGTACGTCAGATAAAGGTAGGGAAAAAATCACTTTTTTTGTTCATAATAGGTGTTCTGAAAAAGTGTGGATGGGATAGATCTTTTTCTGTCGCCCACAACAATTTCAAAGTAAGAACAATCTCCTGTTTTGAACCCCTGTGACTCACTTCAATTCACCTCTGATTTCTTGCAGTTATTTTATCTGATGGGCATCCAACTTAAATTTTGAACTGAATAAATAATTCGCACGATATAAATCGCGAATTGAAACAACAACAAACAAAAAATAAATGAAAACTATACTTCAATTTGTATTGTTTAGCGAAACTCGCACAAAAAGCTCATATCTCGACGACTGGTTTTTGAAAATGATGCTGATATTGCTTCATTTACAAATTCTACAAATGATTTGTCAGAAGATGGTGACATTCATCGAATTGAGCATCTTCAAAACTCTCAAAAACGCCCAGGATCCTTTGATGGAGATACCTATCAAACTTATAAGATTTCTAGAGCTATGATTGATGGTGATTTTGAAAATTTCGATCTTGTTTTTAATCCCGTGCCTCCTAATAAAGAACTGGATTTTGATGTAGATCTTAAAATAATATTAACCACAGATAATGTTTTTTTCCAAAATCTAGAATGACCATCTCTTAAGAAGCCACACTCACGTGTTCTTGGTATTTTGCTTCGAAACAAACAATACAGAAGTAAAAACAATTTTATCACATTTGAACACAAAGAAATTGTACTGCCTCTGAAGTGTGGATGGGAAAGATTCGAAATGTCTTTATTATTTATGCCTACAACAATTTACCTCCGTCAGCTGAAGATTCGAAAATGACTTATTGACATTAAAAGACTGTCCGCGATGGCCACGAGAATAAAAATTCTGAAAAACAACAATCTAAAAGCTATAAAAGACTGGCACAGCAACAAGAGCTTCCTTGCAATTAGTCAGATGAACCCTACCCTCGACAAATCATTTGAATCTACAAATAACTTCTTTTAAATATTTAGAGATTGTAACTTTCATTAAAACAGCTTCTTAGGTGATAACGATTGTTTTAGTCTTTTCGTGCTCTTAAACATAATATTGGCAAAATATTGTGAAATATCATACATTAGTTTTCTTTTATTATTTTCATTCATTTTTATAATTTAATCAATATTATTTCAAGATTTTTTGCTCATATGTTCCATGTTTCATATTTTCCGTGAATTATTCTTGCGTTATGTGCTAATTATTGAATACTGATTTTTTAGAAATTTTGTAAACCTAACCATGTCGTGAGATTATATAATTTTGCTAAACTTTTAGATTTCATCGGAAATATGCGGTTTATTAAGTATTAATTACCTTCCAACATTGCAATAAAACATGATTAAATATTTGACTGTGTGATCATGTGTAATAAAAACCCTTTATAATCACCTTTTAACAATCTGAATGTCGTTTTGTAATTTGTTTTGGCAAACCTCTTTTGNTGATAATTTAAATAACAGCTCAGATGAGATAGACAATTGTCGGTCGCCTGTGTTTAAGTTTAAATTTTAATTATCATTTTTATATTTTCCGTGAATTATTCTTGCTTTATGTGTTAATTATTGAATACTGATTTTTTAGAAATTTTGTACACCTAACCATGTCGTGAGATTTTATAATTTTGTTAAACTTTTAGATTTCATTGGGAATATGCGGTTTACTAAGCATGCATTGCCTTCCAACCTTGAGAGTCAATCTTATTCATCTATTGGCGATAACGATAATACCATGCCCACTCCAAGAAGTGAGAAATCCGACGAACCTGAACTTTTGTCTGGGCGTGGTTTGTCCGATATTACCAAGGTGGCTATATCCAATCTCTACGAAACTTCCGCTTTGTCCTTTCGGTTAAATGATGACGTAAGTCTATCGTTAGCGATGATGAATGACAAAAAATGGAGCCCCTATTTCTGTCAACGTTCCGCAAGCGAAATGGAATTCGTGAATCGCAAAAAGTAATTTATAATAATTTCAATGACTCCTTTTTGGAGAAGCTCTTAATAAAATTATTAAACTAAACAAACTTTTAATTTCAGACAAGTCTCCATTTTACCGATATCCTTCGGCAAACTTAAATTATCACAAGACGTTATACGATTGATGTTCCCCGATGATAATCACCTTCGTGGAGACGATCGGGTCGATAATTTGATGAAATCTGAAATTTTAGCGCATTTTCAAAAATTACCGGTACCCTTGGCCATGCATTCACAATTGAATTTGGCAAATGACTTGTTAAAACACTCAAAATTGTCTGAGGATCACCGATTTTTCAATCTTCAAAATGTCGTAGACTGTCACGGTATGAACCCTTTACAGTGTATAACGCTGTATCTTGGTAAACTTATCACCAATTCGATTTATGATGAAAGTATTAATATTCAACGACATAATGGGAAACTTGACGAGGTTTCAAGAGAATATCTTCTCAATATATGTGAGAGTTTATATTTTGTTAACTAAAGAATGTATTTATATACAATTTTTAATCACATATCTCAATCTCACTCAAAATATTTTAAGTTCCAGTTATGAATGCCGAGAAGTACGTGGAAAAAGATCGTTTTGTCTACCTTTGTATTGGAAATTTATGCAAGCCTGATTTCAATGGAAAACTAAAGCCCAAAGCTTGTCAAGAATTAATGAAACACCTGATATTTGAAATGGATAAATTACTTGGGTTTGATTTTTCAACAGCGTTTACCATTATTCAAGCTCGAAATATTCCCATTTTTGGTCTTAAAAATGGTTAGTATAAATTGTAATAATTATTTACCGTTAATTTTGAGTCTTTGTCCGATTCGGTTGTCTGAATTCAATAGCCTTACAAATTTGTAATTTGACTGTATTTATAAGTTATTTTTGACAGTCAGTAATTAATTTCTCTTCAACGTCCTCCCCCTTAGTTTCTCACTTTGCTTTTATAACTTTGAAAAGTCACTATCAAATTATTTTTATTTTCATTCAGTTTATATTTCATATTGTGATTTGTTTAAGTAAACACACGTGATAAATTTGTATTGTCACCTCACTAGCCTGAGGGGATCTCAATTTTCTTCGTTTTTTCAGCATTTATAATACACTTGTTTTTATTCATGAAGTGTTATATCATTTTCTACCTTTTTAGCATCTTATTATGCTTTTGAGCTTGGATCCCGATCAATCGAGTCATTATGCGTCATGATGCTCTCTCTCCAGGTTTTAGCCATCCGAACTGCTCACTTTGAAGCCCCCTTAATAAATTCAATGGAAATGGCTGCTCTCGCAAAAGTTAGCATGGATTTGTTATTATCAAAATTGACCAATAATCGTCATGGAGTCCTAGATGCATTGTTGAATGTAACCGATTCGATGATCACAGATTTTGGTTCCGGTCCTTCGGATATTGATCCCATTGGTCTCTATCGATTAGGTATAACTGTGATTTTTTTAGTTAGTTTATTGGTATATCATTAATTTCTAAAAATTATGGATATTTCTGGTATAGTTCTTTTTTCTGGTAAAAAAATAACTTGTTCTTACCAATTTTCCATATATTTTATTTTTAACCGCTTAGTTTACGGGTTTAGATAATTTTTTTATTTTTAAGCTCCAAATTTTATGGAAATCGGAACCTTACAGTTTTGGGTTGGGACTATCAGATATCGGAATATCCAGCGTTTGGTACTTCTTGGTAAGAAAATCCCGTTCGATGATTTTACCGATGCTCGTGAGCTCGATTGCCTAGTGAGAGAAGCTGACGCTGTCGTATATAGCAAAACACCGGTGGGAGTTGCTGATTATTGCTCTGAATCCGAAACTGATTTGACTTATGAGATGATTGATACTTATTCAGCACCCACATTCGAAGAACTTCGTTAGTATACCTTCATACCTTAACCAATGACCAATACAAATTTGAAAGATTCATTTATTGATTCTGAGCTCAATTTAAAGTCTTAATTATTCAACTAAACTAACCATCACAGAATTTCTACAATTTGAGGATGGCTCTTAACTGCCAAAATATCATGTTGTCCGAAGGACAGATAAACCTTAGTGAAGAATCAAATTTTCAGTTCATAATAGGATTGTACAGCCTCTGAAAAAGTGTGGATGGGATAGATCTTTTTCTGTCACCTGCAACTATTTCGAAGTAAGAACAATATCCTATTAAGAAAAATTAATGAACTTCTCCACACATAAAAAATGCTCTTCGCCTTTAAAGCATTCATCCAAAAAATAGAATTACGCCACTTAAATTCAGTGTTAAATAAATTAAAAATAAATGCAATTTAGACAAACCAAACGGGAAGAACAAAATACCTCAAGTTGGCTTGTTAAAGATAATCCTTCTCAGTAGACCGAAACTATGTAAGCAACCCGATCTCAAGTACCAATATAAAGGGAAGGTCGAAAAAGATGAAAAATACACCTTCATTCGACGAGTCACCTTTTAACTTTGTCAAGAACATTACGGTGATACACAGTCAAAATAAACTGGAACCATAAGTCTCTTTACTATCCGTTCTTCCAATCAATAACTCTTAAAACTGAACGCCTCAACATTCACCTCGTATTTTTTTCTCCGTCACTATTTTAAATAACAGCGAAAGAAAAACTTTGAAATGTCCACGACATCAACCAACGAATCCGCAAATTCTCGAGTGTTACGCCTAATAAATAACCTAGTTAGAACCAAAGGCAGAGCAAGCACCCCATAGGTAGATCAGCATTAGAAGCAGATCACATTCAAAACCTTGGCATAGTCAATGAACAACATGTTGATGTAGAAGTCAAAAACATCAAATGTAATTAAGTTGGCGGAAGGTTCGGAATCACCAGAACGCAATAAAACATGATTAAATATTTGACTGTGTGATCATGTGTAATAAAAACCCTTTATAATCACCTTTTAACAATCTGAATGTCGTTTTGTAATTTGTTTTGGCAAACCTCTTTTGATGATAATTTAAATATTTAAATAACAGCTTAGATGAGATAGACAATTGTCGGTCGCCTGTGTTTAAGTTTAAATATTAATTATCAGCTCAATGTTCTTTAGAAACAATTGAAATGCTCATAGACTAGTGTATGACGAGAAACTTATATAATCACCTGTTAATTATCTTAATATATCCATTTTTTCAGATTGTTTTAAAACTTTTAGATTGAACGAATAAGAAGAACGAATTTAAAGCTAAAGCAATTTTGCATTATTTGTTAGGCTTCTTTGGAGCCTCACACAAAAAAATAATTAAAAATGATGAAAATTGAAGGAGTAGGTACAAACTGCGTGTCTTTTTAAGAAGCGTTTTAAAAGCGTAGGCGTAGGTGGAATTGTATCAGATTACTGTTAAGTTTAAAATTGCCGCGAAGGTTGGTTCTGTTAGTTACAAATGTTTTTGGAATATCACCTTTGCTAGTTTGGCGGGAAATGACCTTGGAAGAGGCTCAAATCAGCGACACCCACTCCCTTAAGGGGGTGGTTTTCGCTGATTAAGCTGTTTTTTGACGTTTTTATAAATGGTTTCTTGATGAACTGGTAGAGGTGGTATTATAAAAACTTTCTGAACGTGAAGAACAAGTGTCGAAAGTTATTTCACCACTTATTGTAATATGATACAATTCAACCTACGCCCACGCATTAACCCTTAATAAGCCTCCCAAAAAGAACACTAAAAAGCGTTCATATAAAGACTCATGGTGTTATTAAAACCATACATTTATATGCGAGGTATGCGTAACGCTAATCGTAGCAATCAGCTCAACAATGGGCAGGAAAAGCCACATTTATTCATTCTAGGCTACATCGCGCAGAGAGACAACTTTCGGGTCTCTAAGAGAAAGAGATATGAATCCGTAAGTTTCTAACTAACGTTAATTACTAGCTCAGCTGACGTATATTTCCAGCTGAGCTTAGGGGCTGAGGAATAGGGCTACTGGCCGACTTTATAATGGAAAAGGTCGGTTGGTAGCAGAAGCTCCTTAAGAGGTTGGCTACCTTTTAGGAAGTCCTAATCTTAGGTCCCGCTTAATCATATTAAGCCTTTCTTTTCTCTGTTAACGTTTACTGTGCATTTAAGAATAAACTAACGTTAACAATATATGTGCGCTCTCGTTACCTTTATCGCACGGCAATGCAGTACTATTAAGGTTTGACCTTTATTTAGTCGGTTTTGACCCGTACTCAGGCACTATGTTTAACGAAGCTTACTCCTACAATTTACATGATTTTTTTCTAATTTTTTAATGAAAGTTTTGGAGAAGCAATATCAACAATAATCTAGAGGCCCTTTTTTCAAAATTTTGCTTTTGACACACAATTTTTTTTTCGACCAAAATTTTCGTTGAGATTTTGTTTCGGTATTTTCGCATTTTTGTTCGTCAAAAGCAAAATTTGAAAAAAAAGGCTCTGGATTATT
The DNA here is from genome assembly GCA_004367855.1 of Oikopleura vanhoeffeni. NCBI lineage: Eukaryota > Metazoa > Chordata > Appendicularia > Copelata > Oikopleuridae > Oikopleura > Oikopleura vanhoeffeni. Next base: position 33,395 of record SCLH01000123.1, read on the forward strand.
GTTGATATTGGTGTTCCGGAACTTGACTTAAAAAATAAAACAAAATTGATTTAAATTGTAGAGGAGTAAGCTTTTTGAGTTTTATATTGAAACATGATAGTAATCTTCATATGTCTCAGAACGAATTCCTGATCAAAATTTCGAAAAAACGCTCTAGATTATTGTTAAACTAGTTTTGAGCTTCATATAAAGTTATAAACCGAAAATTTGTGTAGAAAATTAGCGGAGGAGTAGGCTTTTGAAAAAGCCTCTAAATCTCGATTTCAGATTTCGTTTTTGAAGTTTTTGTCCGATAAAAGCTAGATTTCGAAAAAAAACGCTCTAGATTATTCTTTGTATTGAGGATCTGGAGCCTGACACAAAAAATGAATGAAAATGATGAAAAACTTACGGAGAAGAAAGCTTTTTAGTGTTTTTTGGTAAGGTTTACTATACGTTCATGTGAGTGCGTAGGTTGGATAGTATCAGATTACTGAAATTATGAAAATAATTTCGAAGAGTTGTTCTTTACGCTAAAAAAGTTTTTGGAATTCAGCTGTGCTATTTTAGCCAGAAACCGCATCTAAAAACAGGAAAATCAGCGACAAACACTCGCTTAAAGAGGAGTACTCAAAATATAATTTTGTTTCGAGCGGTTGAAGTCTACTTTCGAAAAAATCGCAGCACTTTTTCTTCGGATATTTTTTTGAAAGCGGTTTAAGTCTACTTTCGAAAAAATCGAAGCACTTTTTTTTTCGGATATTTATTCGAAAATGACCAAAAAATCATATTTCGGATTATAATTATTAAATTGAGTTGAGCGTGTGCTTTAATTTTCTAAATGCTTCAAAGAATACGCAGTAAAAATTTGAGCCATTTTGGAAATAAATTCTCGGAGGAGATTTCAAAGTCTGAGAATGCCAAAAAAACTGTGATTATTTGCCATTCTAGAATTGTTCAGACATCGAATCAAAAAACTTTTGTGTTTTAATTTAGATATGCTATTGTTAAAGGTTCACTGAAAATTTGAGCTAATTTGAATATATCGTCTCGGAGGAGATAGATTTTGAAGTCACGAAAGGGTCTCCTTGTCACGATACCGTAACTATCAGTGTGATGATCAAAAACAATTTCTGATGTACTGAGTCGCAAGATTGGGATAGATCTACAGTGGGGTCTTTAAGGGGGTGGTCGTCGCAAAATGAGGCTCTAGAAACAAATTTGCCCAATTTTATTTTTATGCCTCTTTTATGAAAATATGGAAAATTACGAGCATTTTGGTACTCGTTTTATTTTTTATTCATGGCTAGCAAAGCACTTTTTGATGAGTTCAAAAATATTTCGTATGAAAAAAGTTGAAATTTCTTGATTTTTGGAAATTTAAAACACGATTTACAGAAAAACGAGTCAGAAATTTAGACAAAACTCAACTTGGTGTTTTGCAAGAACTCTTCAGCTGCACATTTATCTAGGTTTCAAATGTGTGACTTTTAAATTCAGGGAGGGGATACATTTTGATTGAGACCCCTAAACAAGGGTCAAAATACAGTTTTTTGGTGATACTGAGAGCNTATTTTTGATTTTATTATTAACTAGATATTTGTGCTCAGTTTGAGCTATCTAGAAACTAAATCAGATGAGTCATTTTTTTCGGAAATTTTCTCATCAGTGTTTCACTGGCTTTCTTTTGAGCCTACTTTCGAAAAAATCGAAGCACTTTTTTTCGGAAATTTTCTGGAAAATGACCAAAAAAATCATATTTCGAGTTTTAGCTGGAAATTGCAAAAAAAGCCCGTGAGAGTCTCTTACAATTGTTCTTAATTATACTTGATAAAAATTTGAGCCATTTTGCAAATATATCCTAGGAGGAGATAGATTTTGAAGTCTGAAATTGTGAAAAATCGTTGGTTATTCGGCGTTCTAGAATTGTTTCGTCGCCGGATCAAAAAAAAGCACGTGAGAAAAGATTGACATACTACCGTTACGTGATCTGTGAAAATTTGAGCTCTTTTTCAATTATGTTCCAATTGTAGTCCTTGAAAAAATATTGTGTTCAGTACAAAATTGTTCGAAAAAATGTCATCTACTGCTTTAAAATAATAAACCGTTTTTTAAATTGCTACTGAACGTAATATTTTCTCAATCGCTTCAATTTGAACATAATTAAAATAAGTTTATCGAAAAAAATGGTTTTGCCGTTCTAACCTTAGTCCAGGCTTGTAAAGGGATGCATCTTCGAACGGATTTTCTATACCCATCCCCATTTTCCTCTATTGTTTGCTTGAACCTACACACAATTGTGGCTCTGTGCTCACAAGGGTTAAAAAGGGATGGGAAGTTCCCATTGGGAACCCACGCAAAAGCCATCTCTTTTACAATCCTGCCTTAGTCAATTTGTCTTGTTATTTAGTTTGTATTTTGTGCTTAAATTTTATAAAAAAAATCTCTGAAAAAACTTGGTCATAAAAAAACTATTCAAGGCCTGATTTTTATACTTTGGAGGAAGGTTTCAATGAAATTTTATCCGGAAGATGATGAAAAATGACATGAATTTGTAAAAATGAATGTAAATATGTATATAATATCTGTTTAGTTAATAAAAATAATAGCGCTCATGTTGTTTTAGGAGAATCTTTTTTAAATATAAAAATGTTCTCATTGTTATACCCAACGTTTCCGAATTTTATTTTTTTAATTCATTATCAAATTTTTTTCTTTAAAATATAAATAAAAATTTATAAGTTATTAGTTGTTATACTCGTTTTCTCGTACTAAGCTGTATAAAATCTCCTCAAAATTAAAATATTCTGGTTTTTAACTCGAAAATGAACTGAATTCTCACTAAAATATGTTTTGTTTTGTGTACTTTATTCATTTTCTGAGCCGTGCTAAAATCAACATCCCGATATAAGGAAGAAAACATATTCAAAATTTTAAATCTGAATTCATCATGATTTTACTTGGCTTTTTGCTGCCGCTTTTAGTTCATGGCGGGCTTGATTGCAATGGGTATATGAAAGGCAAATGTGAGATAAAAAAAACAAGGTAAGTATTTGAGAGAAATTAGAAAAGATTTTTCACCAAGTCAAAAATTAAATAATTGAACTTAAACTTGAATACGCCGGCAGTCTACTATAACTCGGCTGCGGATATGGATCTGCTCAATCAATTTCTAATCGCTCAATATCTTTGTTTTCATTCACATTATCTCGCTAATTGATTAAAAATATTCAAAACTTTAATTAAAGATATNGGATTACCGACCCTCAGAGTATATGGATAACTCATTTGATTCTGAGCATTTGATTGGTTTAATCTGACCAATGAAATCGGCCTATTTCGCAATTCAGGGTTTTGATTGGATGCTAATATTTTGCGTTGTTTGTATCATTCAAATATTAAGGATCTGTACTCTGAGGGTCGGTAATCCATATAGTTTTAAAGTTTAAAAAATCTAAAATTATAAAGGGTGGGGTCACGTGTCATATTTTCTGATATTTCT
>SCLH01000123.1:39993-70711 GCA_004367855.1 Oikopleura vanhoeffeni
GAAACTTCGCTTATATAGCTCGATTTAAATAATGGCAGCTCGATGGCAGAAATCAAGTCTGGGTACAGACTCACTTATAGAGTCTACGAGTTAAACATCAAACATTTTAGTAAATATTTGTTTGATTTTCCATCCCTATCCCCAAATTAACCTAATGTCTTGCATTGAATAAGTAAAGAAAAAATAATTAAAGCTATCGCTTTTGAAAGACTGCTCCAAACTCACAAAATTTAAGGTTCTTAGCTTTAAGGAGTGGGTGTCGCTTTTTGGTACTTTTCAATCACGCCTCAGAACAATTCTAGGGCAGTTGTGGAAAATCTGAGGTTAATTGTTTGTAGATATTTCGTTCGTCTAACGATTACACATCTCAAACTCAAAATTGTTACATCACACCACCAGGTGCTGAGTCAATTATAGAACACTCAAGCGTTTTTTCAAAGTTATACAGTATAACTTATACTTCTATTAGGTCCAACATACAAAGCGTCTGAAAATTTACACAGAGTACGAGAAGAGTGAGGTTGATAATATGTTTGGCCCAATTTTTCGAATTTCGCTCTTGTATTTTCTAGAATCACTTTTGAACAACGATTTTTACAATTTTTCGTCTTCAAAGTGATACTTCTCCTAGCCGGATGTTCAGAATAAGACCGTTTTTTCGACATAGGTAGATAAATAAAGTGTCGTCAATATGTTTGGCTCGGATTTTTGAATTTAATTCTAGAATTCTAGAAATATGACTATAAGTGAACCAGAAATGTAAAGTTCAAAAAAAAAGTTCGTCTGATCGGAACAAAAGTACCACCAAATTGAAGCTGAGAGTTCACTGACCAAAAAATCTGCTTACAGCTTATTTTTAACCAATCAGCGTCAAATTCGACAATAAGGTTTAAAATTTTTGCTTAAAAATAATTGAAATTTCTAGAATTCGATCAAGACATTTTTTATAATTTTAAAGTCATGCATTGTTTCAGGCGGGTCATATTCACCAATAAAAAAATGTTCATATCATGGTAGCATGCCAGTTTTTTGTGGGTTGAAGCTAAAAAATATCCGAATTTTAAAAATTCTAGATTTTGTTCTAGATTGTTTTGAAAATAATAATAACCACCATGAGATTTTTCGGGTCAACTTTAGTTATAACCGATACTAATTTGTCATAAATTAATTCTAAATAAAGCTCACAAAATTACGACGCCCACCCCCTTCCTTAGCCCTTAATTTAAGTTTTAAAGATCATTAGGGTATGGTGGTTCTACATTTTCTACAGTTTTTTATGTCATAAAAATGCACAAATCAGTCGTTGATGTTTGTAAAAAGCACAAAACAACCCAATAAAACAAAAAAATTCGAAAAAATTTTGCGTTTTTTCGATTTTTTTCTAAGTATTTTTCTCAAAAATTATGTTCAAAAATAACGTTTGTGTCAATTTGAACCACTAAAACTTCGAAATATTGGGTTGACGTAAGGCAACTTTCTCTTCAGGTTACCTCAGCTTTCTTTTGAGCCTACTTTCGAAAATCGAAGCACATTTTTTTTTCGGAATTTTTCAACGTGACCTTGAAAAATTATTATTATTTTGTTTTGGGTCGAAATTTGACAAAACGCCCAGGAAGTTCTGTTTGTTTAGAGCTAGCTTTTGCAAAATTTGAGTAAATTTGAAATTTAACCTAGGAGGAGATAGATTTTCCGATTAAAAGTCTAAAAACGGTTTTTTAACGTATTCGAGAAAAATATAGCACTTATCGACAAAAGCTTACCAGCAAAGTTTTATACTAATTATACAGGTTTTGTTAAAATTAAGGTTTATTTCAAAATATAACCTCAGAGGAGTAGAATTTCCGTTTTGGCTTAGGTGGCTTTTGTGCGCTTATGTGTAAGGAGTGTGCATACAAAAAGTTTTTGGACAAATTTTTTTCGCAAGTTGAAGGCTAGTTCTACAAACTGGGAATCGAATTAATATCCTCAAGGCCCTGTTCGGCTATATTTTATCGAGAATAATGTCAAATTAGGAACCACATACCCTCAAGTTCTTCAAAAAAAACCGTACTTAAGATGTTTTAAGTTAGAAAATGATTAACCTCCATTAAGAGTTACTGTATAATGTTATAAAAACGCACAAAAAATGCAAATTTCATAAAAACGCGTTTTGGCAATAAAGTTCATCATTAGTTTGCTCTAGGATGCGTTCATGTTTAAGGGTCAGAAAATATGTTCGAAGTTGATCCCTTCATGCGACTAAAAGTTCAAAATTCAATTATTCATATCGGTCGATTCGTATTAGAAACTGACATGTTACCAGGTTTTGTCACTTTTGAGTAACGTTCAAATTTCATTTACAGGGGGGTACGGCGTATAGTTGGAATGTTTTTTCACAAAAAATAGCGTAGGTTTTTGCGTAGGTGGCGTAGGTTTTTGTGGAGGCTTACGTAGGTTTTTGCGTGGGTTCCAACTATACGCGTCCAACTATACGCCGCACCCCCCTGTATATCGATGACGATGCCAAATTTCAAAAAAAATCCATCGAGATGTTCGTCTACAATCCATGAATGAGTCATAAATTATTATGACTCATAATGTACGGTAATGTTGACAACACCTGGTATACCATGGTACATCTTGACCCTCGCCTAAATACTAGTACTTAATGCGTAGCTTGGGTTTTAACTGTATTTGAACCGTTCATTATAACTCATAATTTATGGGTCATAAATCATGAGACATTCCATGGTTTGTAAAAAAATCAAGATGAAATAAAAATATAAGTATTTGAAAAAGCGATGTTTATTTCAAATATAAATAAAAAATCTGTTAATTTTATTAAAAAAAATATTTCAGTGGAGGATTGCAGATGAACAATGAAATAAGGGTCAAGTTTTTTCTTGATGAAAATTCTGCACCAACTTATAAGCTAGCTCTGTGGCAGCGTAAAACGCCAAAAAGTAGAATTTACGTTCCACTTTTATTCAAATTTGATGCTGTTCATAAAACAATCGCCATGTCTAAAAGAATGAAACAAAGTCCTGTTCCTGTTGGTCGACCTGAAGTTACGAATATGATGAAACTTGGGCATCAGGTTCAAAAATTGACTTTTATCGCGAATTTTTTTATTGAAATTTGAACAAAATCGAACCCTTTTTAAAGTCAAGAAAATGTTTTCAATGTAAAAATTTTTAATTGTGATGGCAGTGGCGATAAAAGAACTTGTCAGTTGAACTTGCGATTAAATGGCAAATGAAGGGTGCCCTAACTTTTTTAATTGAAGCAAAGTCAAAAATTGAATCTGAAAATATAAAGTATCATGAGGTAATTTAGTCCGCCGAAATTGAAAGACAACAATTTCAAAAACTCGAAAAAACAAAATTTTAAGAAATCGGATTTTTTTTCATGGAATGAATTGAATAAGTCGAATTCGGTGGTCACAACAGTTTACAATTTGAAAAATTTGAGGAAACTAAAGTTTTTAGTTTTGTGATTGAAAATAGTTTGGTGATCATCTATCGTTCACAAAATTTAAATTTATTTTTAATTTCAAAGCCAGTGATTTTGGAAAAAAATCGAAAATTTTTTAACAATAAACGTTCAAAATTTTCAAAAAGTATTTTGAGCCAAAATTAGCATTTTAATAATATTTGGCCTATGAGAAACGTTGAAGTGGTCATTACCATTGTTTTTCACGGATATTTGATAAAAATAGTTGAAAAAAATTGACTTCCAAATTTTCTATCAAAGAAAGACTACAAAAATTTTAAAGTCACAACAAGTGGGAAATATAAACCTATTTAGAAGTTTTTTATCAAGAGCCCGTATTCGGATCACCGGGGAACAGTTATACGGATCCGGATATATCTGTCCGTAAAAATTTTTTGTCTGAAATGAGGTTTTTCATTTTCAGACCCTTATTCTTTCCTCATAAATATCAGAATAATTGAAACGTACGGCATCCTAAGTGAAGCTATTAATCGGTTTATACCTAGTTTCAAGAAACACCTTAAATTTTTCCAACGAGATTTGTTAAAAATTTCTTATATAAAATGTGATACTTGCGATGATTATAACAAGACAAAATGTGGGACTATACGAATGTGTCATATAACAAGCGGTAGAAAAGACCCGGCAAGAATAGCCAGATGGGCATCGTTATCGCAACCTGGTTGTGGAAGAAGTTTCGGGATCACAAACAGCCAAAAAAAGTCGATACCAAATATGATTTTGAAATCAGGAAAAGTTTTTTTGTTTGTTTATAGTTAAGAATTGAGTCAGATTTCATGAGGACTAGTACAAATGATCTCTATGATATCTTGAGCAATTATTTATGGCCCATTGATAATGGGCCATTATACAATACAAGTTCGGTAAAACCGGAAAACTGTACAGAAGATGAGTTATTAAGAATGCCTCATTATGCATAGTTATAATATATATCCTTTATCCAACCGAAGTCCATGGTGAAAACGTTTCTGATCTCAGGGCCGGAGTTCGAATCCCAGTTTGACTGATCCAATTGCACGACTCGTCTCGTTATATGAAGCGGGACAAGAGACACAGGCCAAGGGACAACACCCCATTAGTATTTCGTACACAATCACTTAAACAAAATCAGTGGGGTTCACTGGGATTCGAACTCCAGCCCTGACGTCAGAAACGTTTTCACCATGGACTTTGGTTGGATGAAGAATATATGTTACAAGCCAAGTCGAGTGACGTTCACACAAAAACTTGAACATATGAAACGTGTTGCATAAGTTTTCAAGTTTTCAGAAATTATCGTTGTCTGGAAGACAGCTCTAAGGAGTTTTATCAAAACTCAGAAGGTTTTAAAAAAATAGCGGAGCTTATATTAAAATTATATAGAAAATTAAATCAGAAATATACGTCCGAAATGTAAAGTACTTTTCTATGGGCCTATTTGGAGCTCTATTTCGTCAAATCTTTAACAAAAATGTCAAATACCCTTTTATAGGCTTTCGGTCGATTTTGAGCTCATCGTCACGAAAACATAAATAGAAAATCTATTTTTATGGGCCTTCAGCCTATTTAAGGGTAATGCTCTTAACAATTTGAATATTAATAATTAAATTTATTTTTAAACTCTCATTTTACTTTGGTCTTATTGATTTTTATTAAAAATGTTTCAAAATTTATTTTTTTCCCAACCTAAGTCCATCTTAGATATGCTTACTATCTCTATAGCGCGTGTTCGAATCCCACTTATGTTGTCTAAATGATTGTCTTGAGTATGATTATAAGCGAGGGTGCTTGATATTGAGACCGCCAAAGTTGATCGGTGTTTAATCACTCAAGCAATCACTAAGACAACATAAGTGGGATTCGAACACGCGCTATAGAGATAGTAAGCATTTTTAAGATGGACTTAGGCTGGGAAAAGGATATATTTGTCTCAAGCCAAGATGCTCACACAAACACTTGAACATATGAAACGTCTTGTGTAAGTTTTCAAGTTTTCAGAAATTATCGTTTTCTGGATGACAGCTCTAAGGAGTTTTATCATAACTCAAAAGATTTGGAAAAAATAGTGGAGTTTATATTCAAATTATCTTAGAAAATTAAATTAGAAATATAAATCCAAAATGTAATTTCTTTTCTATCGGCCCGAATCCCCTTTTATAGGCCTTTGGCCGATTTTGAGTTCATCATAACAAAAACATAAATACAAAATATAAATTTATTTGTATGCCTTTCAGCCTATTTGGAGGTAATGCTCTCAACAATTTGAATATAAATAATGAAATTAATTTTTAAAACTCTCATTGATTTTCCGAAAAATGTTTAACCACATATTATACAGTATAATTTATACAGTAATTTATACAGTATATTATACAGTATCAGTATAATTTATACAGTATAAATTATAACGTAATAATTTATACAGTATAATTTATACAGTATAATTTATACACCAAAAGTATATTTACAAAATAGTATTCTAACATTTTCATCAAAACTTTATAAGCGAACTCTAATATTGCGAAAAGTCATATTGATAGTTGTTTGAGTTGGAAATATGGTTATGTGCTCGGAGCCGGGCGAATTATCGGAGGAAAAGACGCCGTACCAGGAAATATTCAAAAATTCAATTCCAGCAACAAGTAACCCCCTTAATTCATAAAAAATCAAATAAATTTATTAAACATTTTGAATTCTCATAAAGGAATGGTGCCTTGGATAGCCGCTCTTAGACATGAGCCTAGATGTAGTTTTTCTGGAGAAGCTCATTTCTGTGGTGCAACTTTAATTTCAAAGGTTAGCTTTGAAAAAGCAGCTTTTATCATTTTCCAGGAGGAACTTGTATTTCTACATAAAAGTTTCATACAATGCGGGATACTTGCAGCCAATCAAAAAACTGAATTTAAGAATACGTCAATGAAATCTGCTTTAATTTGAGCTAATCATATTTTCGAATTTTGCATCATTCAAATAGTCACGATTAGTTAGCAGAGGGCCTTTAATCTTTATAATTAGCCTATAGAACTCCATTAAAATAAGATTAATTAAAAAACTATTTAGTGCTGGTTAGTTTCAGCAGCTCATTGTTTTCCGAGTACTGAAAAAAATTCCGGTGAATTTGTCAATGTTCGACTTGGTGATTATTACAACAGAGGATCAGATTCTGCAGACTGTTTTCAAACAAGAGCCGATAGAAATACAAATAACAACGATTTCAGGAAATATTATTAATACTTTTTTGGTCATAAAATGGTAGTAAAAAATTCAAATTAAACCGGAAACGGGTTTTCTACTTATTTTTCGAAAATCTGTGTGTTTTCCACTGAACTAATTGCTAAGACTAAATTAAAAATTAGTTTTAACTTTTACTTACAGTATGTAAATTAATTTATCGAGAACAACAATATCGAGTGAAGAAGACGGAACGGACACATGATTGGTCAATACATTTTTAGGCGCTCATTGGCTACTGAAATAAAATTCCTTGTTTTTCTCGAACACAAAATTTACATACTGTATATGATATACAGTATGTACATTTATAATATACAGTAAATCAGTTCCCCCGAGCAATAAATTAGGTAAGTACTCGATCAAAAAGTCTTAATGATCTGAAAACTTAGAACCTAGAAAAGTATTTGATGCTGATAATTTCAGTCTGAAATTGTTTGGTCCGACCACTCGTTGGTGTAACGTATCATTATTTCTGAAAATGGTAAAAAGACAAGCAGGGGCTCGAACCCGGGGCTTTATCATCATGATGTTAATGTGTAAACTAACCACACCACAGTTTCCCAACATTCCTAGTGGTTTATTTTGCATATGTCGCTTATATTTATTCGCTCCTCACAGAGACTCTGTTTTTTCTCACCTAAAAACCTTCAAAATTAAAGTTAATTTTCGATATTTTAAAGTAAAAATTACCCAAGATCCTAACAGTTCGTTAGTATACAGTATGTAAAAGCATTGTTCGAGAACAACAAGGGAAATTTCTCTGGATCAAAACCTATAATTTGCAGGAAAACATTTTCTTGCACATTTTTTTTACATACTGTAGACGGTATCGGAAAAACCTGATTCACATCAGTGCCAATGAACCACAAATTGAGTAGGTGTGCGTTGTTTTCAAAATTAAAGATAACGGGGAAAGGTTTTCCAGTTCGACTTGGCTCAGATAAATTTCTAGTTTGACGATCCCTGAATATAAAATGATTTTTATAAGGTGTTTCTTTTTAACTTGGAAGGCCCACTTTTATTTGAAAATGTAACACCTTCGATATAAAATTAGGCAGAGTTGAGCGTCCTTATTTTTTTCATGGAAAATAAATAAATTTAACGTGTAATTTGAACAATTATTTATAATTTTACTTGAGCAAAGTGGAAACTGAATTTGAAAGCAAAATAAAAAGAGTTGTCTATCCTTCACAATGGGACAGAAAATCTTACATGGGACCACATGACATAGTTTTAATTGAGCTTGAAAATTGTGTTCCAGAGTATACTCAATTTATACAGCCTGTTTGTTTGCCATCAGATGAGGGATAAAATTTATCTTTCATAAATGCAAAAAAAACATCATTTCATCGTCAAAATCAAAAAAAATATANAAAAACATTTTAAAAAGGTTTTGACGAGAAAAATTTTTATGAAAAAATTTTCTCTCGAAAATTAAATTATTCCTTTGCTAGACCCAGAGCAATTTGATGGAGTCTGTGGTACTATTGCTGGTTGGGGTGTTTCAAAACCGAACCAAAGAGCCAATGACAGACCAAAAAACTTGCAAGTTTCTGCAATTTCAATTTTACCTGTTGAACTATGTCAACAGGATTACGCAAGCGTGGTAACTGATAATAAATAATCCAAATTAAGGGGGGTTGTGGATGTGAAAAATAAAAAACTTGACAAACAAGTTTGAATTTTCTTGATTTGTTGTGGGACAAATAAATTTTTTTTGATTGAATTAGACAAGATGCGTAAGTTGGTAGTGGAACTATTGTTTTTTCCGTCCAAGAAAGTTAATAAAGTTCGTATGAGATTCGTTTCAACTCATGCTGACAAATATAAAAAGTTAATCTAAAACAAGTTAAAATTTTTATTGACTTCGAGATTTGATAACTACACGTTTTAAGGGGTGTGGGACTCTGATTTGACATATTCACGATGATATATCTTGAAAACCAAGAGTATATGGGAAAACCGAAAATACTCATTTGTACTCTATCCTTAATCTTGCGAAAAACTACATTACATATGGCTTTTGACATGTACAACAATATTTACAGTATGTTTACAAAAAGATCCAAGTTTTTTTTCAATTGTGGCCACATGTGGTATGGTTTCAACAACAGGCTAAAATTAATTAAAAAACCAAAATTTGTAGAATCACGTACTTCACCAAACTCAATCAAATAAAATAAAAAAAAGGATTTGAAAAATTAAATTTTGCAATATAACGTCATTCATACCACACTCAAAATAATTTGTTATAAAAACCTCCACCGCCCAGGAATTAAGCTAGAAATCTTGAAGTTGCGAAGGTTTTTATTTCGATATTGGCAAATTCGGTAATATTGGGCCGGCGATATCGGAATTAGGATGGGTGAACTTGAGAAAGGAGAATTTTGAAGGTCTCCGAATGAACCAAACGACCTATGGGATCGATAGATAAGTGAATTTGGGAGAAAAAACCTTCTTACAATTTTTTCCAAAAATGACTAAAAATGATCCTCGGGATCCTGTATTTCGGACTCTTTGGGCACAGCTAGTATATTGTAGAATTTCCCTCAGCAATTTCAACATTCAACACCCACAACTCCCTTTCATACTAGTAAATAATGATCAAAAATAATAAATAACTCTTTTTGCAGCAAATTGGACCAAACGCTGGCTCGTTTTGCGCTGGAATGACCGATTCCACAAAAGAGCATCGAGATACTTGTTCTGGAGATTCTGGTGGTCCATTTGTTGTGTACGATATCCCAAATGAAAAATATAATGGAAAAAGTCAAACTGAGAAACTAATCAGATCTCCAGAAGGCGACACTTTGAAGAACTTGAGAGAAGATCGTGGTGTTCTTTGGGGAGTGACTAGTTTTGGAAGTGATAAGTGTGATAAACATGGTGTTTATACACTCGTGGCGAATAAAATGGAGTGGATGTACGGCATCTTATCAAAATCATCTTCATTTCTTAATTACAAATAATTAAATAAAAATGCAACAATTTCCAGCTTAATCGTTGATTAACGGTATATTTAGTTTTTTCAATTTTCACAAGGTGGATTTAGAGGAGGTCATACCTCGTCTTTTTAACTTTCGAGAGGTATGTTTATCAATTTTCGAACAGAAACAAATTTCATCGCGGTTTTTAGAACTCACTATATTTTCGTTGAAAGAATTCATCTATATTTTGTACCAAAATGTGGGTCGATAGTGAAATGTATAAAAAGAGAAATGTATAAATTTGAGATTTTTAATATGAACAGGCAAGAACAAGAGTTCTAGAGCATAAAATTCCAATGTTTTTGCTGGATCAAATTATTGAGATCAATTTCGTCAAAATGATAAAAAAAATATTTTGCGCCACCCAATTATTTTGAAAATGCAATAACATCATGAAAAATACAGATTTTGGTACATTTATAAAATGTTTAGCAAATTTGAATTTTGATCGGGCTATGCAAAAAAATGATTTTTTTATCATTACATGTATGAAAAATTCGATCTCAATAATCTTATCCAGGAAAAACATTCGAATTTTATGCTCTAGAACTTTTGTTCTTGCCTGTTCATGCTCAAAATCTTAAATTTATACATTCCACTTTTTATACATTTTACTATCGACCCCCAAAATGTTCATTTGAGTTTTTTAGATCGTGGTTGTCTATTTATGCAAAACAGCCAATTTAAGAAGATCATGGAAAAGTCTTCTTCTCCTACCCTTTTTATGGAAATTGTTCAATTTATCCTTAAAATGATTGATTTTAAATGACAAAGCCTAATTTGAAATATAAAGCTCCCAGGGAGCTGCTCCCTTTAAAAAAAATTCGAGTTAGCGATTTTTTCTCAAACTTTTGAAAATCTAGCGCAAGAGCGTCCCTTCTGGGACCTTTCTGGTCAAAATTCGAAACAATGCTTCTATAGCAATCAAGCCAAGCGTTTCTAATGTTTATACATAAATTATGTTTTACACCTAATTTTGGTGAAGAAAATTAGTCAAATTAGAATATTTAACTCTCAGAAGACGAAAGAGCAACTCGATAATTAATTAACATAATCCATATTTTCGTAACTCTGGATAAGAGTCTCTGGTCACTGAATATTTATTTATGATTAAATAAAAAAAGGTTCAAATTAGCAAAATACCATCGAGTTGCTCTTTCGTCTTCTGAGAGTTAATATATTCCAATTTGACTTATTTTCTTAATCAAAATTAGGTGTAAAAACAATCCGCCGGTCAAAACATCTCTAATTGGAACCACAATTGGTTTCTTTTTATAACTTAGCTTCTCCTTGCGTAAACAAAACGCAACCAATGCTTAAATTTCGTCATGAAATTTTCATAATGAGGAGGTTGTAGAGTCTTTAAATCCGATATTTGACATTTTGAAACGCCTATAATTTTTAACCTACTTATGAATCATAAGTTATGATAGAAACAATTTAGTTATATATTGTAGAATCGTAGAACCTTATTTCGTTCACCTGGATTTGATTCCTAGACTTCTCAAACTTATTCTATGGTTAATCCCTACGACAATTACAACCAAACGAATTTCAACAATTTTGAATTTGCTAGGCACCATAATTAACTATTCAAAAATTAAGTATAGGTTCAAAAGAAATTTTATATTGATTGAAAATGCATTTGCAACAATTACTGCTCTCACTTTACAGGCTTATGTTTTTGAAAATTTGACCAGGTCAAGTCAGGTCGATTTTTTTCTTGAATTTTTTGAGTCGAACGTCGACCCGAGTACTTTTTGTCAGGTCGAAAAAAATTTATGACCCGGATAAAAATTTTGGAATCTTTCTTATTCTAACCGCTATCTGTTTCTTGTTATAACTTGGCGTTTCTTTGCATAAAAAACTCAACCAATGCTCAAATTGCATCATGAAATTTTTATTTTATGTATAAATTATAAAAAAATAGTGAATTTAGAAAAGGGGGTTTATGAGCCGAATAATCACATAACAGAACAAGCTTCTTTTGCAGATTCAAACATTGGTTTTGCAAGTTCTTCTTCAGTTACTTCGTGATCCATGAATCTAGTACCAACACGTCGCTTTTCCATCTCTGCTAAACGTTGAGCAATAACCATGTGTTCTTCTTTTTGGTGATTTGAACTAGAAAAAAAAACTTTTGAATTTTTTTTTTTGAATAATTATTTTTTTTTTTCAAAACAAAAATAAATACAACTTTAAGCTCTACTTAATTTTCAAAGAGTAATCTTCATGCATGTTGTGATTACATTTACGCGTCACTGATTATTTGCAAAACTTTTTTAAAATCTGACAAAAAAAACCTTGAAAATGTTTCAAAAGAAACGAAATTAATTGGAATAAAAATAATAGAATTATAAGAATATTTTAGGGTCTGGAAATGAAGAACCTTAATTTAGAAAAAGACTCGATTTTTTTTGAAGTAAAATATTTTTTTTTATCGACATTTTTTCTAAAAATACATGACTGAATCATATACATGTATGATGAGAGTCCTAATTTACGTATATCATATTGTAAATTGGACTCACTTGCAAAATTTGAAACAGACGCCACGGCGCGCCGTTTTTTATGTGTTGTCAAACTAACTTAGTCGCGTTATTGATCAACTAAATGTGTAGGTTGTAATTTTCTTGTTAATACTTTTTTGAAAAGGTGATTATGACGCATTGCAAGGTTTGTAGAAAATCATCAAGATTTGATCATCTAGTGATTTTAATCAAAGAAATTCGAAAATACATTTTTTTTATTAATTTGATTATTATTTTTCTGCATTTTTTCTCGAAAATTATAAATATTTAAAAAAATATATTAACCTTGTCGGAACATTAGTTTGTTTTCTTCTTCGATTTTGAATTTTTCTGTATTCATCTATCGTAGTTGTCTGTCGCCAAAAGTCAAGCGTTGCTGATCGAGGATTTGTATGATGAGGAGAGATAGCAATCCGCATTTTCATTTCTCTTAATTTTGAGGTTTGTAAATATATTTATTAGAATAAATTTTTGAATAAAAGTCTGAAATAATGTACTACCTATGCAAAAGTTATCCGAAATCTACATCAGCAACAACTAGACATAAAATACAAATTTGAGATTAGCCAGTTCTCAGGAAAGTGTTTCGTGCATGCATAACAAATAAAATAAATATGTATTGGTATCTAAGGGCAGATATTTTTTTACGGAAGTGAAATTTCTGAATTTTAAACTTCAAGTATCACATGAAAAAATTTAATTATTATAAAAGTAAATTTAAGCAATCAAAAATTCTCCACGGTTGTACTTCATTACCATACTATTATAATAATGTGATGTGTAGGTGAGATGAGGAGACAGTCGAGATTTCCCTTCAAAAAACCTTCTCGAAAATTCGATTTTGGTTACAAGGATCCACAAAATATTATAAGGGTAGTATTAACTTGAATATAATAAAAAAAAAATTAATAATCTGCTTTTATAGAGAAAAATAAACATTTTTATCAAAAATCATGATTTTTCCATCAAATTTTTTGACTTATTTATAAATAACTTTTGATTAATGAGATATAAATCAAAGCGGACTAAACTTTGACGTAAGCCAGATACTTGTTCATCATTTTCGACAAAAATGTAACTTGTGAAGTCAACTGTCACCGTGTATCACGTGATATGGTATACCTTGCTTTTTTCACTATATTTCTAGAACTAAAAATTAAAATTCTAGAATAAAAAATGACGGATGCGAAATATTACCTTTCAACTTCCTTTATGCAGATAAAATGGAAATTCCACTGCCTTAACCCTTGTCAGCATATAAAAAAAGTTCCCAAGGCACCAGAGCCGCATTGTGGCTCTACTTTGAACTTGTTTACAGAAACTTGAGGCAGTTGGAATTCATTTGTTTGCATAAGGAAGTTGAAAGGTAAAATTTTTGCATCCGACATTTTATATTCTAGAATTTTTAGTTTTAGAAAAGATAGTGAGAAAAGCAAGGTATACCATATCACGTAAAACACGGTCACAGTTGTCTCACAAGTGACCTTTCCGTTGGAAACGATGCACAAGTATCTGGCCTACGTCATCCTTTTGTTCGCTTTGATTTATATCTCATAAATCAAAAGTAATTTATAAATAAGTCAAATTTTGATGGAAAAATTATGATTTTAAATAAAAAAATGTTTATTTTTCCCTATAAAAGCAGATTATCACACTTTTTCCATTATTTTCAAGTAAATATGATAATGAAGTTCAACTGTGGACAATTTTTGATTGCTTAAATTCACTTTGATAATAATTAAATTTTTTTATGGGATACTTCAAGTATCATACTTGAAGTTGAAAATTTAGAAATTTCACTGCCGAAAAAAAAATATCTGCCCCTGGATACTAATATATTTTTATTTTAACTGTTATGCATGCACAAAACACTTTCGTAAAAACTGGCAAATCTCACATTTGTATTATATGTCTAGTTCCGAAATAATTTCTCCGGATGTGAAACATAGGCGAAAAATCCTAATAAATCAACTNCCCGTAATACTGGAACCAAACATTCGAAAAAAAATTCAATTATTTTTTGGGAACCGAATCAAAATTCTTTATAATGTATTTGAAAGAAAAGATTCTACGATCCCGTGTTTTGCCTTTTTTGGATGATTTTAGGTATGCTTGAGCCATTATTGTGGCTCTGTGCTCACAAGGGTTGAGCTTTATGTAAACAACGCTCAAAGTAGAGCCATAATTGTGGCCTTGGCGGTACTTTTTTTTATATGCTCACAAGTGTTAAATGATTTGCTAACAAGCTTGTCAACTTTATAGTGCCTCTTTATGTTGCTACAAACTGTTATCATAATTTTACTTACTGCGTCCCAACTTTGTATCCAGACCAGTCTCTCTCCATTTTTCAGAATTCAGATAGTCAAAAGTAAAAAAATAGTTAGAAATAAAATTTCCTTATTTTAAAGACTGATTATGGTTTTAACCAGCGCTTACAAAATTCTCTACTCCACCTCTGAACCAACCTTTATAAGCCAATCACAACTCTGTTCATTGTCCGTTAAATTGACTAAACATTTTAAATTATTTTTGGCAGATTTAACCGTTTATTATTTCATTTCAAACATGATTTCAAAAGCGAACCTAATTTCATATCCTTAATTTTTACATGATTCTGATTTGGGAAAAATTATCCGTGTCTAATAATTGGTCAATGACAAAACATTATTAAAAAATGATTTTTGAAAATAAATATTTCGCGCATTTTTGAATAGTAGCTATACTTAAAGGGGTAGTAGCTATACTGAAGGGGGTATCCGACGGGTTTTACTGATTTTCAAACGTAAGTCCTGAGCTAACCGCATCTCGTATCGAGTTAAAATCTTGGATTCTAGGAATTCAAAAACGCAGTTTTTCCAATTTTCAAAATAGCTACATCTAGCTTGTGGATATCAAAATTTTCTCATTTTTGTAAAATAACTTAAATTTCTTAGCTCAACAGACAAAAGATAGTTTTAAACATATTTCATGAAATTGAACGAAATTCCCAAAATAAATAGGTATTTTAGCACATGGTCGCTAAAAACGATGCATCTAGTTCACCGACACCAGATTTCTTTCTTAACAAAAGCACTTTTTCGAAAGTGTACAAATGCAAGACTCAAGAGCCGTTTTTTAAATATCTCTTATAGTTTCGTTTTTATACGCAGTCAAAGTCTCGTGACCTTAAAACACCCGATATTTAAGCCAAATTTGAAATTATCTGACATTTTTTTTTCGAAATTTAAAATTTTTTAATTCTCATTTTCAAGGTCTTATTTCCAGTGAACTAATGCAACAAAAATAAGAGCAAAAAAATTATTACTTCAAAAGATACAGTGCGGTTAAGGAATATATAACTTGGAAAAATAGAAAATTTTGAAATTTTTTAGATATCGAAATTTTTTATTTTTTATATTTTTGGAAGCAAGCCAGCAACGAAAATGAAAATTCAGCTGAAATTAGCTTTTTATCACTTCTGAGTCTCGAGAAACAGCCTCCGTCGGGTATCCCCTCAAGGGTCGGTGCATTTTGACAGATACGGATATGGGCTCTTGGTGAAAAACTTTTTACTGGGTTTATATATTCTCCTCAATATACCATCAAAGTAATGTTACATAATTCAAGCAACTTTTGCAACTACAGAATTTCCGAATTATTGCTTTTTAAGAAAATTTTGAGTTCGAATTAAATTTTTGGAAAAGTTCCGAACATTATAAATAAATGCCTCTTTAACTTTTCGCTATGGTGACCTCATATGTTTTATATGCTATTTGAAAAATCATATGACATGGTTTTGTGATTTTTGGTCAAATATAATTGAAAATATTTTGAAAATTTTCCTCATTTCTGGTTCAAAATTTTTCAAAGTTATTTTTCTGGAATGACCAGCTGCAAATATTGAGAATGCCAACTTAAACTTTATTCAAATATGTCCTCGTTTTGTTTCTACTCTCTTGTTTATAGTCTGAATCATAATTTTTGCAACGAAACGATGAAGACTGTTCGGAAAGTTTTTTTGCAATGAATTACAAAATACAACAATAATGTGTAAAAAATGTGCCATTTTTTTTATTTTTCATTAAAAACTTTTTTTCTGAATTATCAGAAATAATTTAAAAAAAAATGAATGAATTTTTTTGCTAAAAAGTTTAAAGATTTTGGCATTTTGTGAAATGTAGGTCTCTTATTGGTCAATTCAACGTAAGAACTATAAATCACATAGAGAAAGATTTTATAGCCATGATTTATGAAATACAAAAATAATGATGTTTTTATGATGAGCAGAATATTTTCAATAAAATATTGTCAATATCCGACATAAAACTATATCGAAACTGATAGATTCTGATCAGCTTGACGATTGCCCGTCAATAGAAAAATACTCATTATCCAGATTAACGTTAACAAAAACCTCAACAAATAGTATTTTTTCATAGAAGGGCATAAATTATGCCGCATAATACATATTCCACGTTAACTTAAAA
The DNA here is from genome assembly GCA_004367855.1 of Oikopleura vanhoeffeni. Taxonomy (NCBI): domain Eukaryota; kingdom Metazoa; phylum Chordata; class Appendicularia; order Copelata; family Oikopleuridae; genus Oikopleura; species Oikopleura vanhoeffeni. Next base: position 56,683 of record SCLH01000123.1, read on the forward strand.
AATTTACCAAAAAGTTTTAATTTAACTCTTGAAAATTCTTGGTTTTCTGAAACATTTTTTTTTATTTTCGAATAATTTCCAAGAGGAAAATTGGTTTCAAGACTAGAGGTTCCAAAACGAGACAAAAAGTTAAATTAACAGAAAATCATCAGTAAATCGAATATAAATTATATATATTTAATCAAGAAATCGGCTCAGTTAAAACAAGAACGGAATTATTTTCAGTTTTAAATTCGTCGATCAGTGTTATTTCTCTGAAAGAGGCATTTTTCTTGTAGCATTTTGACGGTGAGGCTGGTCCATTCCCATCTGGAATCGAATTTGATGATTTCAATGGTTTTTTTCCTCCAACAAAATCGCCAAATATACCACAGTTAGATCGTTTTGTGAAATCTGGGGAATCCGATTCACTTTTATATGTACTGACTGATTCGCCTCTTGAGCCTCCCACATTATTCCAATAACTTCTTGTCACCATAGTTTTGAAAATGTTCAAAGTTTCCCTTGGTTCTTGTATAAAAATGCCAGGATATTTTTCCAGCAGAAAATTTTCGATTGCACTGTGTACTAAAAGTATATATTTTTACAGATAACTTCATTTCAGGGCAAGATTGCAAAACTTAATTTCTCGTGAATTGTGTTTTAAAATACTAATGCACATGTAAGGCAGGTGTCGCGACATGTCGGGCGCACGTGTAATTACTTCACTTTTCATTTTTGTAACGTGAGATAAAACCTGAGTTGGGATTCCCGACTAGTTTCGTTTTTATTTGAAACATTTTTAAAGTGTTTTTAAGGCAAATTTTAAAAGTTTGCAAAAAATCAGAATACGAAAATTTCAATTTTTGGTAGATTTTATGATAAAACTTTAATCAGAAAATAAAAGTCTTTACCGAGTGTGAAGTAGTCAACATTTTTAGAACAGTAGATAATCTCAGAATGATTTCAAATGAATTTCAACGTCATCACATCGTTTTTAATTTCCACCGTCAAGTCGACTTACCTAAGGAAGTATTAGAAACCTTAGTTTAGCGACTTTCGTGTGCACAATTGACCCATGGTTTCCTATATTTTCGTGAAAATGTTGACGTCTAGGCTTGAGGTGATTCGAAAAATGCTATCATACAATTATTTTGCCTGACATCGTCTTAATTTTCGGCAAATAACTTTTGTCTCGACGCCACTTGAAAATCCCACAATTTATAGCCTTACCTATAGATATTACTGTGACAGTAAAGGAAATGCCAAAAATCATCCAGAAGAATATCAGAACTCGATAAAAAGTGAAAATTACTTCAAAAGATTTGTCCCATTCGCTCTAAATAATAAATAAATATTAAAATTGATAAATAATTTCTTACCGGTTTGCAAACTAAAGGCATTCCATTTTCATCTACTGGACCACCTTTTGGGGATGGATTCACTAGGGCTCGTAGACAAAGCTGCTTTTGGAATTTTGTCCTGAAAATTTTGCTAAATTCAAAAATTATTTTCTCATTAATAAAATACTTTGCATATTTATCGGGCGGAAGCATACTGGGCACCAAATCGCCAAATCCAATTTTGGAAATTGTAGTGATGGAGAAGTAGCAAGCGTCTGATTAAAAGCTGGAAATTATATTTCTAAGGGGGTCCTGGTCGCTGGTTTTATGAGGCCTGAGGGGCAATAAAAATGTTTCAAAATGACCTGCGGTGATAACAAAGTGTACTACCAGCCAAATAAACTGATTTCTTCGCGCCCTGATTGATAAAATACACACTTTACCAGCAACAAACACAATTTTTTATCGAAGTTCACTTTGTTTTTTAATTTCAAAATGCCAAATGTTTCAAACTAGTACTGTAACAGTACTACTGATATTTCAAAAGCCATAATAATTCGAGGCAATCTATGAAAATTTTAGACATTACCATCAATTTTGAGGTTTCAATAAATCTATGCAGAAGACAAAAAACACTTCCGAAACCTTTTTCAGCATTTTCCACCTTTTACCTAAAAACGACCAGTTTTCAACATGTTGAAATATTAAGGAAGGAATAATTATGAATACAACTACTCCAAGTGCCGTATACAAAAACTAAAATATATTTTTTCAATAAATTACATTTTATGGACATCTTAATTTTTTTTGCACAAATTTTTGGTGTTTTTACATAAAAAGAAAAAATTTTAGCCGAATTACAGATTAAAGGGATTTGAATTTAGTTAACTCTTGAAAATTATTAAATTTTTATATTAAACAATTTTTAATTTTAATTTTGTTTATAACTAAACTGACCACGGAAAATTCAGAGATGGTGTCAAAAACTCTGCGAACTTGAGTAAAGCAAAATTGAAATTTCCTACTTTTGCAAATCAAGCTAAAATTTGAAGAAATGATCAAACTTGAAAATAACTTACTTTGATCATTTTCAAATTCAATAAAATACCAAGGTTTCGTAATTTATCATCTTTGCCACACAATCTTTTTATTTTTTCTTGAATCCTCAGAATAATTTCGTCGATCAGAGAATTTATTCGACTCAAAAGTATACCAAACATAGGAATGCTAACGATTGAAAATATTATAGTCAAGCCCTGAGTGAAGTTCAGAAAAGTTAAGTCCGTTGCACATATATCCTATTTACACTTAAAACTATCAATTTGAGTACAAGAGGCCACCTCAGTTTTTCGAGTTTGTGTTTGTGAGCGTGCCAGAGGGTACTTATTTCTATATTTATGATATATCCTGAGAATTAGGTTCGTCATGCGAAACTTTTTTTCATAAATTCCCACGTTTTGTTGGAGCTTCTTGTTCATACTATGATTCATAATTACAGCCATCAAAACCCAGTTATGTAGCCATCCATCTCAGCAATTAAAAAATCATTTATATTGCTGAAATTTTCCAAATTACCTCCTCAACCCTTTGACTATTAACGCAAAAAAATTTTCGGGAGCCAAAACGGCATAAATAACATCGTCACAGACTACAATTCATATATGTCATAGAGTTTGACATTCTATTTCCAAAATATTGTGAAAATTTTATACCGATGTGCCGTTCGAAAGTTATTTTCCTACTTTTTTTTAGGATTTTCGTCAAAACTTCTTAAAAAATTAATGTGTAAAAACGATACATAATATCGAAATTTGAGGAAGTAAGTTTTATGAGAGTATTGAGGATTCTTTGATATAATTTATTTTATCTGCAGTCTCTATACGAGAATAATTTCTTCACAAGTGATTTTTATAAACTCAAAATAATGAGAAAAAATATTTTTCAAAAATTTTTTCGAAAGAATGATCACGGCATGACCCAACGATAGAGCCGGACAAAGACAATCGATCAAATATAGAACATAGGTGGTACTGATTTGAGTTTTCAGCTGATTAGCAAATTTTCCATTTTATGCATATAATATTATAATATATATAATATATATATATATTAATATATAATATATATATACATATATATAATATAATAAGATATATTCGACGCGCGGCGATATGATAATTGTTTGTAAGCGACCAAGATATCATATTCCAAATTTGTGAGACCAGCTTTCAATAGCTAAAGTTCACTCCTAATTGTAACTTATATGTCATCGAAAAAAATGTATGGTTTTCAAGAAATACAAGTGAGTGAACCTCTCTTTCTCTCGCATTTATCTAGTTTACAAACTTCGAAATTTAAAAATGTTACGTTTTTTCACTTAATTTTATCCTTGATTTAATCAGTGACAGATAATAAATTATATCTTCCCAGTTTTCCCGTGATAGAGCGCTCAAGATATTGCCTAGCTAGCTTTTGTTGTGTGGGCGAAGTTCTCGTTTCTGGATGTGAGGAGGTTAAACCGTCACAACCACCGAATTCGATTTCATTCATTGCATGAAGAAATATTTATTTCGATGTGCAAAAATAATGTTTTTTTGTAGTTTATGAAAATTTCAAAATCCCGATATTTGTGAAGAAATCGTATAATAATACCTTAAATAATTAAATTCGGTGGTTGCATCCAACTGGCGCCATAATTGGATATAAAAGAAATTATCTCAATTACGACACTTTCGATTGCAAACCACCTTTTTAAGTATTAAACGAACACAAATGTAAAATAAGATAAGAATTTTTTATTTGCAACTCATAAAATTATAAAAAGTGATCTAAAGATTGAGATCTTTATATAAAAAATCATTGATATATCAAAGAAGCTAAAAGTTAACCCTCAAAAAAGGCGAACGTGTGTCTATGCACCGATCTCCTTGAATATACCGCGTATATTATACGCTAAAAGTGAATCTCAAACCCATACAATATCAATTCGTTTTACAAGCTTGTTTTTGTGTTAGACAAAATTCTCTGTTATAAAAATTTCATTTGATCTAGATAAAAAATATGCTAACTGAATATGCTCGAAGAAATTGAATATTTACTTCATGTTTTTTGAACTTGACTGACCCGATTCAGTTTTCGGAGTGACATTTCCATATCCTATGGTTGTTGCGACCGATCCAACATATAAAAATGAATTGTCGAAAGTCCATTTGTTTCCTTGTAAGCAATCTCTCATCATATTCGTGTAAGTCGAAATGCTAAACTCGACAACTTCAGTTATTAAATTTTGTAAAAATCTCCCTCCGACATCAAATTCTTCCCGCGGAAAATTTTTCAGATTTGTAGCTCGAGAAATTTTAATCCAAGCTGAAGCATATATTTTAAATTGACTTGAAGTAGGTGACAAACCCGTTCAAAACCAGAAAAATTATCGGTTATGATACGAAAGTGACAAATTTCAATTATTAAATTTATCACAGGTTTTATTGTCCAGTTTTGTTTGTGGTAAAAAATAGCATGAGGGTTTAAGGATGTGGGCGACGATAATAGAGAGTTATTAGAATACTTTTTTGATACACCTATTTTGTAGAGAATTTTCTGCCAAGTTTTTTAACTTATAAGATTTTTTTTGGTTTTGAGTTTTTTTAAAGTAAAGTCGGTTTTTCGGGGGTTGAAATTAAAGGTTAAATTGATGATGACGATAATTGATATTTCTCAGAAAACTTTTTTGATTGCCCCTTTATTGTAGAGAATTTGTCACTGAGTTTTTTAACTCCCAGGATTTTTTCTGAATTTAGAATTTTTTTCAAATAAAGTAAGTTTTAGAAAATTTATAGTTCAGAATTTCAACAAAAAATAAAAATTCACAAGTCGTTCTTGAGACTTTGGAGATATAAATCGAAAAAAGGCTTCCATTTGAACCTTAATTCAGCCTTTGCAGTGACTTTGAAGCACAAGTTAGAAAAATTCTACATATTTTCAAGGAGGAGTAGGCTTTTGCGCGAGGCTCCCAAATAAGTTGTTTTGACCACTAGAGGCAAATTCTTGAAGAGAAAAAAAGCTTCCATTTGGCGATGAGATATTATATATTCATTTTAAATTGCAAATATCAATAAAAATGATAAGAATGAATAGGGTAGACTTTTAGTGCTTTTAGGGAAGCTACTAAAACCCATTTCTGAGCGTAGGTTGAAGTATCAGAATGCCTGAATAGTACTGGCACCTACCTTAGAGTGTACTACGTATTTGGAATAAAAAATAATTATTTCTGAAGCCAGGTTTCTCAGAAACTTTACTTGAAAATTTGTAAAAAAAAGAGCCCAATTATCGTCGTCCACATCCTTAACACAAAAAGTAAAAAAAAACACAAAAAATAATTTTTCTTACAAAAACAATATCTTACAAAATACATTTTCTAACAACAAAATATGTTTAAGGGGGTGGTAGTCGCATTTAAAGGCAAAAACGAAGTTTTCGATAACCAAGTGACGCAAAAGTACAAATCGTTGAACCAAATATTACCTCTTTCTGATATATTTGAACTAAAATCTTGCATCCTAAAAAATATCAAAAGTGACAGATGGCTCGTCCAATCAAAAACGTGCTTACAAAACTGACGGAATTATTTTTTCAAAATGTTTCTCCTCCCTGGTTTTTCAAGGTACACATTCGAAACTTATATGTACAGCTGAATAGTCCGTGCAGATCAGTATTGAGAGTTTTGTCCAATTTTCTTGGATTTAACTTCAAATTAACCAAAAAACAGTATTTTGACTCTATTTTAGGGGTCCCAATCAAAATGTATCTTCTCCCTGGATTTGAAAGTTACACATTCGAAACTTATATGAATGTGCAGCTGGATAGTCCGTGCAGATCAGTATTGAGAGTTTTGTCCAAATTTCTTCCTCAGTTTTTTATAAATCGTGTTTTTATTTCCAAAAATTGATAAATTTTAACTTATTACATACAAAATATTGTTGAGACCCTCAAAAAGTGCTTTCCCGACCATGTACGCAGATAAAAAGACTGCCCCTATACTCGCAGTCGTCCATATTTTCATAAAAAAAAATAAAATAAAATTGGGAAAATTTGTTTCTAGACCCTCATTTTGCAACGATCACCCCTTAAACAAACAGAATATTTAAAAAAAAATCGGTTTTTCTGATCATCAAAATTTTCTTGTTGAAAATCGGACAATTGGGGTAAGAATTTTTTATTGGAATACATAAGAAATGCCTGGACGTTTTAAGTTTTATGAAATCATTTGTTTAAAAAATGAGAAAATTTGCAGTTGATTTGAAACAGTAGAATTTCTACTCGAGAATCGCACAAGACCTTTAGAGGGTTCTGGGTGCTAAGTTAGCACTGCTAACACAGCAATTTGCTGGGTATTTTTCACTTATTTCAAACAGTCTATAACTTTTGATTGGAACTTTTACTTAAACATAAAAATGAAAAGCAAATATTGTTTCACAAACCCTTTTTATAATTATTATGTTTGTCAAATTATTTCTATATTCGTTACAAAGCTGTAACGATCTTTACAAAATTAAATTTCGTGGCCTTGAAATTTTCTCCAGCAGCTAATAACTGGCGAGGGTCCATACTACTTGATTCATTATCTGACAAAAATTAATAAAACTAAATAGTGAAGACGTTTGACATCGTATAATTGCATATTTACGTTTACGTTTTTCGTACAATTCAAAAAAATCCAAAAAACCCTCTTCCTGACACGTCTCATAACTCGTTAACTTTAATTGAAAAAAATAAATTTTTGTCGGAAAAGATCCAACGCAAATCATGCAACACAGTCCACATCGAAAATTTGAAATTGTTTATCTGAATTACTCGTGATCACAAATACCGCGCGCACTCCTATAACAATAGAAACAGCGTGTAAATATCATAACAAATAATAAGAAGCCTAATTTATGTTAATAATAGTGTGTTAGAATTTTTAAAACATACTTTTATTGGTAAGTTTTCACCGGAGAATTCAATTTTCCTATTCAAATTTCATTTTTGTACATATTAACGTGATATGCTAATTTTGGTTAAAACTCTAAAAATAGCTTACAAAGTCGAAATATCAAATTTTAATTAGTCGCAATCAATTCCTTAGGGCTTATTCACCCAGGAATTATATTTGTTTGTTTCATTTATCTAACATAAAAAGACAATTTCTGCATGCAATCCAGCACCCAGAACCCCTTAAGGGAGTGGGTGTCGCAGATTTTGATAGTTTACGAAGCTATTTTTGGATAAACTAGTAGAGCTGATATCCCAAAAACTTTTGCATCTTGAAGAACAACTCTTCACGGTGATTTGTAATTTAACAGTAATCTGATACAATCCCACTTACGCCTACACCTACGCTTTTAAAAAGCATCCTAAAAAACACTCAGAATGAATTTTCTCCATCAATTTCCACCATTTTTTCATTATTTTTATGTGTCAGGCTCCAAAGAAGCCTCACACATAATGCATTATTGTCCTTTACTCGGATTTTGCTTTTGGCGACCAAAAAAGCCGAAAAACGAAAACAAAAATTATTCATTTATTTATGATTTAAATTGAAAGTGCGATAATTTGTTTTAATCTGACGCTACCGAGTGAAAAGTTGCACCAAAATCCTTAAAAGTGTTTGAATTTACGGAAAAAGTTATTTTGAAGCATTTTTTCTGGTTTCTAAATTTTGTCAAAAATTTAGGCTCAAAATGAAAAGTTGACATGGACCCCAAGAGACGCCGAATCCAAATTTCAAAAAAAAACTCTCTAATGGATTTGCAAACAATTCTTGTGCTTTCAGAGGCAGTATGAGTCGAAACTGTATCTCTCAAACTGGTTGAGGAGATACTTTTTGCCTGAGCCTCCCAAACTGACCATTTCAAAATTTAAATTTTCTGTTTTTTCGCATTTTTGTCCGCTGAAAGCAAAAGTTTAAAACAAAAGCGCTTTTGCATTATTTGTAAGGCTTTCCCGGAGCCTGACACAAAAAAAATAATAAAATGGTGAAAATTAAAGGAGAAGATACAAACTGCGTGTTCTTTTAAGAAGCTTTTAAAAGCGTAGGTGTCGCGTGGGTGGATTCTATCAGATATATGTTAAATTCAAAATTAGCGCGAAGGTTGGTTCTGTTAGTTACAAATGTTTTTGGAATATCACTTATTGCTAGTTTGGCGGAAATGGCTCCGGAAGAGCTCAAAATTTTGCGACACCCACTCCCTAAAAGTTTAAGGGTGTTGGTGTCGGTTTTTTGAGCCCTTATATAGAATTAATGTATGATACAAATATCGGTTAATGAGTAAAGTTTACCCAAGGAATCTCATGGTGGCAAATTATTCTTTTTCAAAAAAATTTAGAACAAAATCTAGAATTTCAAAATTCGAATATTTATTTTCTTTATACCTGCATAAAACCGGTATGCCATCCATGAATTGAACATTTTTATTGGTGAATATGACCCGCGCTAAAACGATGCATGACGTTAAATTATCAGAAATTTCTTAATCGAATTCAGAAATGTAATAAATTTTTAAGCAAAAATGTTAAACCAAATATCGAAATTTGACGCTGATTGGTTCACAATCTCGATTAGCTGTAAGAAGATTTTTGATCATGATTTTTCAGCTCCATTTGGAGTACTTTTGTTCTAATCAGACGAACTTTTTTTTCGAACTTTCATTTCCGGTTCACTTAAAATCAATTTTCAAGATTCACTAGAAAGATAAAATCAAAATCTCTTCTCTATCACTTGACTGCATTATTATTTATCTACCTTAGTCAATAAAACGGCTTTATTCTAAAGATTCGTCTATAAGACAAGGACATAGAGTTTGCAAAGTTTGAAAAACTGGAGAAAGTCAGCGTTCAAGTGAGTTCTAGAATAAAAAAGGTCAAAATTTGGAAAAATCCTTCTTCATCACTATTTTGTTCTCCATTTATCCGCTACTGTTGTGTAAATGTTTGAGACGCTTTGTATGTGGATATCTATAAAGAAGATAGAGTTAAAAAACCGTTTAGTGTCCTATGAATATCTCACCTACTGATGTTGTGATGTAACGAATGGAACGTATGAGATATATCGTAATCGTTAGACGAGAAGGATAGATCTACAACATTTATTCCCAATTTTTTCACACCTGCCCAGTAAATGTTCTGAGGCGGAATTGCAAAGGTAACTAAAAATGCGTTACACCGAGCCCCCTTTAAATTATCGAGAAGTATCTGATTGTTGGAACTCGGAAATGGTTAATGTTTACCTCAAGATTCTGTTATAGGCCTGATATCGGCACCTGAAGATCACAAAAGATCACCATGAATATATTCATTAAAAATGTCCAACAAGTGGCAAAAGAGAGCAATGTCTCTAAAAATGATTAATGAGAAATCATAATTTGCCATTCGATTAAGGGGTAGGTGTCGCTTTTTTGGTACCTTTTCATCACGTCTCCTCAGTAACAATAAGGAGTGTTTATTGATGGATGATGTTTTACATTCTTATATAGCACAACCAAATTGTACATCCACCAGGGCTGGTCAGTATTCTAGAACCCCAGCGTTTTCAAAAGTTATACTTCTATTAGGCCCAACATACAAAGCTGTCGTGACAATTTAGCACAGAGTACGGAGAGAGATGAGTGTTACCTAATATTGTAGGCCCATTTTTTAAATTTCGCTCTTGTATTTTCTAGAATCGACTTTTTGAACGCCGATTTTACAATTTTTCGTCTCAAGTGATACTCTCCCTAGACGGAATCGTTCAAATAAGTACCGTTTCTGAATCAAGTAGATTAAATTATTAGTGTCGGTCAATTGCCACATTTTGATTATCCTAGATAGACCATATTTACTATGTGAATCGGAAATTGAAAAGTCGAAAAAAAAGTTCGTCTTCCGGAACAAAAGTACCACCAAATTGAAGCTTGAAATTTCACTGGATCAAAAAGTTGGGTCTAACGAGTAATCAAATTTTGAAACGCAACTCGCGTTAAAATTTGATAATAGGTTTTAAGAGCTTTTTTGCTTAAAAATACATTGATCAAATTTCTAGTATTCGATTTAAGACATTTCCTAAGATTAAGTCAGCATCGTTTTCGGTGGGTCATATTCACCTAAACAAAATGTTCCATGATCAATAGTAGATATTACCCGGTTTTATGCTGGGTTTAAAGCCAAAAAAATATTCTGAATTTTGAAAATTTTAGATTTGTTCAGATTTTCGAACAAAAATATTGCCAACCAATGAGATTTCTTGGGTCAACTTAGTGCATAAACCGATATTAATGTATTAAAAATTAATTCTATAAAGGGCTCAAAAAACCGACACCTTCCCCCTTAACATCATTTTGATATTTACCTTTTATGTGTTCCATTCCATAATTTTGAGCCAATGCTCGATTTCGTAAAGTGTCGATTGAATCTTGAGAACAATTAGAAAGTGTCAAGTTTATATATCCATGATATATAAAATCGTTCTCAGCAAATCGAATTTTATTTCTCATCAGTCGTTTAATTTCCAGGCAAAAACGCAGATGATATTCAAAATGGTAAAATGTCGAAGTAACCAAATCATTCTAAATAATTTAGGATTTTGATTCTACATAATTCTGAGTTTTATTAAACTATAAAAAAGACATTGAAATAATTTGAATTCAACTATAACGGTTATAAATTATAACTTATAATATAACCAAACTCTAAATTTACCCAGAAGATCAACTCGCATCTCATTGTACACACGCATTAATCCACCATTATTCACCTTTTTTTTCAAAAATCTAAAAATGTTCCCAAATTTATCTTCTACAATGTATGTCAAAATTCAGCCAATCACATACAATAGTTACTCTCAAATAGTTACTCCAGAATTATTGTTCTGCTTCTAGCGTGAAAAAATTGCAATAACAAATACTTGTCTAACGCCCCTAATGTGACATACAGTAGCAGGGGATTTTTCGGTTTCCGGCAGTAACAATACTTCCATCCCACCAAACGCCCGAAAAACATCAACTTAAATCTTATCATATCCCTTTATCACTTTTTGGTTAGAATGCGTAGCCACTACTCCTTTTAACGTGTGATTTTAACGTTGTGGCTACGCATTCTAACCAAAAAGTGATNAAGGGATATACGATATCAAAAACTTCTACTTTTCCGCTCGGCTTTAAAAAATCAAATGCGAAAACCTTTTTTTTGTCTTCAAATCAAAACTTTTCGGTATAAATTTTTGATATAAATTGAATAGTGCTTTCAAAAAGGTTGTGGGTCAAACTTTTCTTTGATTCAAAGCCAATAACACCTATATAAATATTTTAGTAGTTGGTTAACCGAAGTCAGTTTACTGCTAACAATAAAACAAAAAAATTCAAAAAAAATTTCAGGTTATTTAAAATCAGAAAATTTCACTTTTTCGGTCAATTACTTGAACTATAAAACTAAATATTTCAACTTTGAGAAAGGCAATATTCAATTTTTGTATTTTTAAAATCGAAGTTCAAATTTTTAATTAATGTTCGTTCGAATTCTCTATAAAAATCAGTCAGAATCAATATTTTTATTTTCTGGTATCTATTTGGTTCCCGTATGTCAACCGATTGGAGAGTCGCGCGAATTGCATTTATAAGCTATTTATGACATTCAGATCACTTGTTTGCAACCGGGTCAGTCCCATTTGGCACTCAATTTGTAAAAATTGTATTTCTGCAAAAAAATCTCAATAAATTTCGGGTGTTAAACAGGCGCCATCTTCTTTGATTTTCAGGACTTTTTTAAGAATCAAATGCAGTTGACGTTTAATTTACACCTAGTCAACTGCAAATAATACCCGAAAATGTCTAAAGTTAGTTGATATCGTCTTAAGAAATCTTATTTCGAGTTTTGTTGGAAATGGAGTTCTCATTCAAAGTGTTTTTTTTATATATTTTTACAAATAATTAAGAAATTAAAAATACATAAAATAAATAAATTTTAAAATTTTTTTTCTTTCATACAAAAGCATATCGGTCAAAAGTATATCGCTCTGAAAAAATATACCAAGCTGCCACACTTACTGCCAGGGATCGGCAGAGTTTGCTCTAGTCTGCTCTTATTCACTCTTTCAGGTCAATTTCAAACCATATCTCGTGTTATTTTTCAACTTAAACCCCTAGGCAAATTTTTGGAGAGTGGAGCTTAGTCCGAATTTGGCATCAGATTATATCTGGATAGCTTGAATACTGTTTTAGAGCAGAGCAGTCATTTTGAGAAAATTTGCCGACCCTTGCTTACGGCAACCCCTTTAATTTATTTAAAATATTTATTTGGCAAATTAACACTTCTCTAACTAACCTTGTATTTTTTTACTTTATCCTGTGCTGATTTACACTCATCAATTTCATTTTGACGTTCTTGTGATTGAAACACCAAAGTTGATAAAATGAGGTAAATAACATACAAGCAAAAAAGCCACAGAATCCTCATTTCTAAAGAAAACAATTTTGATCTGCGATTCTATGCTCTTCGATCGAAAATGAATATATCTGACAAAAAGTTAATGAACATCTTTATTAATCAAGCGCCTTCGTTAACCATTTTGTCAGTCACCTTTACTAATTGACAAAACATAGAATTTAATAAATAAAAATTTTAGCAAAAACTGGTAATATAATCGAAAATATATTTAACCCTTGGACTCAGACTGTGTCGATTGGCACAAATCAATCTTGAGCGCGTATGTTTTTAAAATAACTGCATCATTGATATTTTTCGGAGTCCACCTAAGTCAATTTCTTTCCAGAAAATGATAGAAAAAATGAAATAAATTTTAAAGCATTTCAAATCAGATAATGTGATTCCGTTAAACAATTTATAAAAAATAAATCGTGTTTCTAACTTAAACGACCCTGGTGAATCACCAGTGGTGATTTCAGAAATGTTTGCAAAGATTTTCTACGACCTTTGGAAAGCCAAATTCAAATTTCGTTATTTTTTCAAATCGATCTCAAAAGCGTTCCAAGTTGAAATTATAAGGAAGTGGTAAGAGCGATCTAGCGAATTGTTTGAATTTTAATATATCGGAATTCTAAATATTTATGATTTGATTCCCCCCTTCAAAAACAGAACAGTACGAAGTTTTTCTGTTACTTTACCTTCAGTCTTAANTGCTGAAAAACCTGTAACACCCTAGTCCCGTCTCGATTCCGAGTCTTATTATTCTCGATCAAATCCCGATCCCGTCCCGGTCCCGATAAACTGTTCAACTTGGATCCCGCTAACGTCCCGTTTCAAGCTAAGTAAAAATTTTAATCCCGATCCCGTTCCTACTCTGACCTGGGACGCGGGATTTTGATCCCGATCCCGTTTAAGAACACTACCCTTAAGGGAGTCGTTGTCGCTGATTAAGTTTTTTTTAAAGGTTTTATACATAGTTTTTTGATGAACTGGTAGAGGTGGTATCGAAAAAACTTTCTGAACGTGCCGAACAAGCCTAGAAGATAATATTAATACTAATTGTAGTCTGATACAATTCAACCTACGCCCAAGCACTCACCCTGAATAAGCCTCCAAAAAAAACACTAAAAAGCTTATCCCCCTACAATTAACATCAATTTTTTTCTAATTTTTTGAGTCAAGTTCCGGAAAAGCAATATCAACAATAATCCAGAGCTCTTATTTTCAAAATTTTGCTTCTCACAAAAAAAATGCAAAAAAACCGAAAAAAAAAT
>SCLH01000123.1:71788-111239 GCA_004367855.1 Oikopleura vanhoeffeni
CCGGTGACTGAACAATTCTAGAATGCCAAATAACCGACGATTTTTTACAATTTCAGACTTCAAAATCTATCTCCTCCGAGAATATATTTGGAAAATGACTCAAATTTTTATCAAGTACTCCTCAAAACATCTGTAAGAGAAGATCACAAGCTTTTTTGCAATTGACAGCTGAAACTCGAAATATGATTTTTTTGGTCATTTTCCAAAAAAATCCCGAAAAGAAATGCTTCGATTTTTTCGAAAGTAGGCTCAAAAGAGAGCTAATGAAACACTGATGAGAAAGTTGGCTTTCTTCAAGTCGATATTTTGAAGTTTTAGTGGTCAAATTTGAACAAACGTTATTTTTTAACTTCATCTTTTAAAAAATACTTAGAAAAAAATCGAGAAAATGCAAAAATTTCGAAAAAANAGATTAGATTATATATATATATATATATATACTTTCCGAACTTAGGGGGTGGTCATGTCTGATAATAGCAATTTTTTGCTATTCAGGGAAATCTGAATCTTGAGGCTATTCCATGCATTGTAGATCTTATCCTTAATCTTGCGAAAAAGTACACTCACAAATCATTTTTGCACCATTCCACAATCGGTACCCGTATCGTAACAAGGTGACATTTCTCTCCACACTCGCACACCACTATTCATCCTACTCACAGCAGTAAGTCAAATTGAGCTCCACACTCTCTCAACAGATAACGTAACTGGTAGCTTGTCACCTGTATCACAAGCTTTTTTGAATCGCGTGACTGAACCAATTCTAGACACGCCAAATAAACCGACGATTCCCTTCACCACTACTCTCTGCTACCAAATTTCACACTTTTGGTCATGTGCCACACCACCAGCTAACAGGGTCAAATTACAGTTTTTTGTATTCTTTTACATCAAGGGACCTACGCAGCTCAAAGAAATATACTTACTGGGTAGTTTATCGAGAGAAAATGGTTTGAAAAATTGTTTTTTTGTCATATGACCCCTTTGAAGGGGTCAAATTACAGTTTAAGCATCTTTAAACCTTAGAATAAATATCGACTGTGAAAATATAAATTATCTGGGTAGTCTCTTAACCAGCGAAAATGTTTGGTGATAACTTTGTGTCATTGACACTTACACACAGGGACCATCTCCAGTTTACACCATAGGCATCACTTCTTCTCCAGCAACCACGCGCCACACTACCTGCACTAATTTGGTAAGCTTTTTTTCCTTTCAACACACACACACACAACCTGAGGAAAAACAAAAATGTTTTTTCTTCTTGCATTACACATTTTTTTCATCATTACCCAAAACCTGGGCTTACGCTCTTTTACCCTCTGGGGACCTATCCCATACTTCACCTCCTTATGCTGCATACAGTACTCATCTTCAAACACTATAGTCTTTATGAATATCAAACCACACCATAAACTCCGCAACATAATAACTGTGTTTAATTAAATAAACCTTTCTATTGGCCTCCGACGACCCCCACCCAAGTTCGACAACCTCCGCGCACGCAAGGACGAAGGTATGCCAAATTAATCGTTTCGATTAACGGTAATCTTACCACCTAGTTATCCTCCAATGGGAAAAGAGGAGCAAAATTTTACACACTATCGGTCCGCCACCTCAACAACAAAGTCGACCACACACACTCGCTCACTACTTCAACACACTAATCCTACGCTCGACTCACTTCTTACACGTCTTCACTCTACACAAAACGCTCTAATTTTCGCACCATCACCACACACGCGGTCATCAGACACGAGTTGAACACCTTCGATTCTTTCTCTGCAGTTCCACGCTCACTCTCTTCTCACGGATATTTCTTTCTCGCAGCGCTATACTCTCTCACACTCACATTAATTTTCACACTACTTCAGCTCCTCTCTTCACTCAATGCTAAGGTGCCTAAACGCTAATTTTGTACACCTTGACTTGGTACATATTAAGGCTGTCATATACACCCTCACACACATTGTTCGGACTTCACATCTACGAGTCCACACGTGCCAATATTTTTGAAATAGTTCAGGCCATTACTTATTCGTTTAATAACTTGGATATCGACCATGAGGAGTATTGATATGTCGTTAAATTTGCACCTCTCCCCTAACATTTTCTCATGAAAAGCTACCCCAATTAGTTCAACTTGGCCTCTGCGTAAAAGATGCTAAAACTGTAATTTGACCCCTTGGAAAGGTGTCATATGACAAAAAAGTTATCACCAAACATTTTCTGTTTAAAAACTACCCAGATAAGTATATTTTCCAGTCCCACATGTATTATCAGTTTAAAGATGCATAAAATGTAATTTGACCTTTTGGGAAGGTGTCATATGACAAAAAAAAAAGTTATTTGTCAATACATTTTCTCTTCGAAAAACTACCCCGAATAAGTAATACATTTTCAAGTTGATATTTATTCTAAGTATAAGAATGCTTTAACTTGTAATTTGACCCCTTCAAAGGGGTATATCATAATGGACTCATATGACAAAAAACATTTTTCAAACCATTTTCTCTCGTTTAACTACCCCAGGTAAAGTATATTCCTTCCAGCTTCGTAGGTCCCTTGATGGTAAAAGATACAAAAAGCTGAATTTGGACCCTTTTAGCGCGTGTCACATGACAAAAATGGAGATTGCAAAAAGTTGTTCCAAATGGAAGAAAAAAAGTAGCTTCGAATGATGTGTGTGTCTGCAGAATCGTCTTTTTGAGACTTACGGTCAATTACCGTAACCGGACATCCGTAAATCAAAAAATTTTGCCTGCTTGGAGTTTTATTAGCTGTTAAGAATGCAGAAAGATCCGTTTGCGAATATCTTGTCCGTCTCAAATAAACGACCAAAACTGATTGGGTGTACTAAAAAAAATTACCTTACTAAGTAAACTAAAGTAAAAAATCGAAAAATGCGAAAATTTCGACTTTTTTTTGGTTGATGATTGGGTTCTTAGATACCTTAATAATCACCCCTTATCAATTATGGAGCATTTTATGCCTCTAAGGCCTTATTTAATCAGACATGAAACTCACCCCCTTAAACACAGTTTTTTCGATAGTTTTGTCCTAAGATAAATAAACCTTTAACAATTATATTGGAATTTCACAAATAATATAGTAAATTATTTTATATTTATCAAAATTATGGGAAAATTATTGGTTAAAATTATGGTAAAGTTTCAGGTGTTGCCCATTGGTCTCATAGGTCTGAAAAAGATCAAATCTGCCGAAAAAGTGTGCCCATTGGGCTCACTGTGTTCCCATTGGTCTACGCGCACTGTATATTATTTTTACTCTATTCCCTATTGTTTTTTTAAAGTCTGCGAGTCAACAAATCTAGTGAAAAATTTTTCAAAAGAAGACCAATAACAACATACCCCATATAATTACGGGGGCTCCAAGGTCATTTTTTTTACTTGTTTTTTAAAAGGGGGTAACCTGTGTGCTTCTGAAAATACTATTTTTTAGAATCGGGACAGACTAAATAACGGCCAAAAAATCACATGGTGGTAATCAACGCGACCCCACAGACGTATGTTGGCTACCCAGGAGACTTCAACAGACCTAAAAATGAGCCATTTTTAAGTGATGATTACGGACCATTTTATCGGTTTATCACCCATCCGACTTTCATTTTATTCTATTGATACGATGATTTTACGGTTTGGACTTTGAATCCGGCCGAGCCGTTTTTCGATACATATTTAATTAAGGGAGAAGAGAGCAAGTCGCAATGTTTTAGGCCTCAAAAGTGTCTTAAGAAACATCAACCAATACCCCTTATAGACATTTGAATCCAAAACGGCTTAAAGTCCCACATAAGATTATCGTGTAAACTAAAATGAAATTGGAGTCGGATGTGTGGTAACTGAAAGCAAACATGTACTCTAAATTTCACTACTCAAAAAGGCTTCATTTTTCGGTCTTTGGAAGTCTCCTGGTTGCCGAACTAGACCATCTGTGGGATTGCGAGACTAACCAACCATTTGTGATTTTTTGGCCGTATTAGTCCTAGTCACAATTCTAAGAAAAATATTTTCAGAAAAGCACAGTACCATAAGGGAGTAACGACGAACGCTATATCTCGGAACTCAGACAAGAAAAGTTAATTTTAGCTGCATCTCATTTTTGATATCGATTTCAGTCCAAAAAAATTAAAAAACAAACCCAAAATGTTCGATATAAAACAATTTCATAAAATTTCGGATTTATTACTAAGTATTATTTTCATTCACTTTACTGTATCTTTAAAGTATTAATCCGTTGAATTTAATTTGCTTGCAACATTTTGCACTGTGAATTCAATCTGGTATGTAGAAAATAAAAAAAATTTATTTTTTCGAAAAAAATATTTCAAAAATTTCTGACTTTTTCTACAGAATTATTTTCTTCAACTTACTGTTTTGTAATGAATCCGTTAAATCTGATTTTTGTTGCAACAAATTTTGACTGTGAAGATTTGATCTTGAGATCACAATAAAAAAAATATTTTTTCGATAAAATTTTTTATCAAAATTCAAACAAAATGTTGATATTAGTTCATTTTATTGATTGAATACGATCTCAAAGAAATTTCATTTTGTTATGCAAAGAACTAGGGATTACAAATTCTGAAAAACAATTTTTATAAGAAAAAAAAATTGAATATATTTAAAATGCCGAAATGAACGATATAAATTTAAAAGTCGGTCTAAGAAAACCGCATAGTATCCATAAGCCAATTTTTGGAATAAGTACAATTTCTAAAAATCGCGCTTCTTATTTCAATCATAACTTGTGAATAGCATTGACGATTTGAAGTAAGGAATTAAAAATAAAAAATCGTTTTTAATGTGTTTAAGCTATCTTGTAGAGATTATTTTCCTGGTCATTTTAGACGGAGGATTTTTTTGTGCTCTTTCAGAAAATTTTCGAAAAAAAATCGATATCTTTCGGTAAATTTTTCCGTGATTTTACAGGAGTCTGGAATCCAGTTCTAGCGAAGCCGTATGAAAGGTGCGTAATACAACTCAGGCAATTTACAAAAAAAAAATTATTGATACAAATAGTAAGATCCAATAAGCGCTATAAGAGCAAGCATTTTCCGAGGGACTTAGTAGAAAAATAGGATATTAGGCGGGGTGATAACCATGCTGAAAAAAATAACCATGCTGCGTAATGAAATGTGAAATTTTTGAGTGTAATTATAATTTCAAAAAAGGGTCAGTTAAGTTTGAGGTCATAAAAAAAGACGTTGGTTAGCTTTGGTCTTACGAGTCGCGCTTTAAGGTGGTTATGGCCTGAAACTGGAAATAATTAAATGAATTGTATATTTCACAGGAGAAGTATTCAACTAAAAAACATTATTCAAAATTGAAGTTAAAATTGGATAAAATTGAAATATGAGGCTTAGGTTCAAAATTGTATTATAATTTAGTAACGACTAAAATTAAAATATAAATTATTTTACACTCGACCATACATACGGTCGTAATTTAAATTGAAAAAAATCATTTAAGTATTTGTATCGTGTTAAAATTAATCCTTTTGGAGGTTTTGGTCCTTATGCAGTCCGTGATAACGTTCGGAATAATTAAATCACTATAAAACAAAAACAAAACACCCGAAATCGGACGAACTTGAGTCCGATTTTCGATTGTCTACCTCGGTCGACTAGGACTGCTAATTACATCACATAAACCAGAAATCACTTTAATCTCAAGATTGTAATGAAATTAATGATCAGTTTCATTTAATTAAAAAACTATTTCAAATATTTTCGAAAAAAAATATAAAAAAATTATTTGTTTTGACCATTATTTAAAAAAGCATGTTCAAACCAGCGAAATAAAAACTTTGTGTGTAGTTGACGGTACAGTTGATTAAGATGTGAGATTATGTGAACCAGAAATCTTTTATTACGCACAAAGATAGTTGTTCATAAAAAAAGAGTATCTAAGTTTAAATCAAATAATATTATTCAATACCACGTGAATTGCTAAGAAATGATTACAAGTGAAATCCATTTTACAGGACGCACCCTATCAAAACTGTCAGCGACAAAGTCTAGACTGTACAAAAAATATGGCATTGATATGATACAACGTATCACATCTATGGCGTCTTTTATTGCTAAAATTAAGTACTTCTGTGCTGGACAGTATTTCAAGCTATAATATGGGTGCGTCCTGTTAAACGACTTCACTATATTTAAATTAAACAAACTAAAACCTCGATGTTTTAGTTTGTTGAATTTAACCTATCTTTTTTAAATTTGAATAACACCTAGACTTCACGATTTAGCACTGTTTCAAATGACTTCTTGTTTTCCCTAACATATATACAGTGGGTGAGACAATAGGGCACACCACGAGCTTTTTCGAAAAGTTGTTGCCACATTGGCTGTCACTGTTTGCCCATAGTCTTAAACGAAGGGTGGTGCTCATTCGTCTCACTTAGTCCGATTTTTTTATTTGATACATCTATTTCTGAAAACTAAAGGGGGTGGTCATGTCTGATTTTTGCAATTGTGCAGAGCTATTTCGGGAAATCCTGAATCTTGAGGCAAATAATTCCAGAAATGCCAATTTGTAGATCTTCCCTACAATCTTGCGAACAAGTACATCACAAATCATTTTGACCATTACACACAATAGGTACAGTGAATCGGTAACAAGGTGACATTTTCCAAACTAGCAAAATCAAATCTCCTCCCGACGGATAGTCCAAATTGAGCTCAAATTTCACAGATAACGTAAACGGTAGTATTGTCAAACTGTATCAAAAGCTTTTTTTGATCCGGTGACGTGAACAATTCTTAGAAAGCAAATAACCGACGATTTTTTCAAAAATTTCAGACATCAAAAATTTATCTCTCCGAGGATATATTTGCAAAATGGCTCAAATTTATATCAAGTACTCCTCAGAACAAATGTAAGAGATATCAAAAGCTTTGTTTGCAATTGACAGCTAAAACTCGAAAATTTCCGAAAACAAAGTGCTTTCGATTTTTTCGAAAGTAGGCCTCAAAGAAAAGCCAGTGAAAACACTGAATAGAAATTTGGCTTACGATCAAGTCGATATTGTTGAAGTTTTAGTGTCAAATTCGAGCAAACGTTATTTTTTAAATTTCATCTTTTTTAAAAATACTTAGAAAAAATGCGAAAAATTTCGAATTTTTTGTTGAATGATTGGGGGTTCTATAGTACACTTAATTATGCATCACCCCTTATCAATTTGGAGCATTTTTATGCCTCTAAGTCCTTTATTAAATCAGACATGACCACCCCCTTAAACACAGTTTTTTCGATAGTTTGTCCTAGATTATAAAATTTAACAATTATATTGTGAAATTTCACAAATATATAGTTAATTTATTTTATATTTATCAAAACTATGGGTAAATTATGGTAAAATTATGGGTAAAATTTCAGGGTGTTGCCCATTGGTCTCATAGGTCTGAAAAAATCAAATCTTCGAAAAAGTGTTGCCCATTGGTCTCACTGTTGCCCATTGGTCACTGTTGCCCATTGGTCTCACCCACTGTATATTATTTTACTCTATTCCTATTTGTTTTTTAAAGTCCTGCGAGTCAAAAATCAGTGAAAAAATTTTCAAAAGAAAGACCAATAAAAAATACCCCATATCAATTACGGGGGCTCCAGGTCATTTTTTACTTGTTTTTAAGGGGATACTGTGCTTTCTGTAAATTATTTTTTTAGAATCGGGACCAGACTAATACGGCCAAAAAAATCATAATGGTGGTAATCACGCGTCCCACAGACGTCTAGTTCGGCGACCAGGAGACTTCAAAGACCTAAAATGATTTTTTAGTGAAATTAGAGACCATTTTTATCGGTTATCACACATCCGACTTTTCATTTTATTCTATTGATACGATGATTTTACGTTGGACTTTGATCCGGCCGAGCCGTTTTCGATACATATGTTGATTAAGGGGAGAGCAGTCGCAATGTTTTTAGGCCTCAAAGTGTCTTAGAAACATTGCAACCGATACCCTCTTAATAGACATTTGAATCCAAAACGGCTCGGCCGGATTAAAGTCCCACATAAGATTATCGTGTAACTAAAGTGAAATTGGAAGTCGGATGTGTGGTAACTGAGCAAAATGGTCTCTAATTTCACTCAAAAATGGCTCATTTTCGGTCTTTGAAATCTCCTGGTTGCCGAACTAGACATCTGTGGGATGCGAGACTACCACCATTGTAATTTTTTGGCCGTATTAGTCTAGTCCCAATTCTAAAAAAAAAATTTCAGAAAGCACAGTACCATTAAGCCAAATTTTTTTATTTAATTTGGCTTTTTAAAACAACTCATCTGATAACATTCTTAGAACTGAGCACAAATATCTTGTGAAAAATAAAAAAAAATGGTTCATCGGACCAATTTATTTTATCTTTTTTCTGAGATTACTGAAATTATTAAATTTCCAGTTTTTTCTTAAAAAAAAATTGTTAACAATCGTCGGATTCGGACCAATTTTTAAAATTAAATTATTAACCAGATAATTGTGCTCTGTTTTAGCTATCTAAGAATTCAATCGGATGAGTCGTTTGCAAAAGCTGAATTAAATACAAATTTTGGCTAAAAATCTAGTAGAAAATGACCAGCAGCCCCGAAATCGATAGTGAAGCCTTCAAAATGTTAAAATCCCGGAAATCTACTGCATTGAATACTTATAATTGAAAATATCTTCACGAGCGACCAACTGCCACCTCCTTATTTTTTTTCGTAATTCACTGAATTCGTGTCAAGATAAATTTTTGCTGCGATTTTGATTATTTTTTTCTTCAATCTTTTTTTTTTCTTATCAGCCTTGTAGACCTCTGTGATTACACCAAGCAAAAATATTGTCAACGTTTTTATCCCATTTTTCTCTTTTAGCAGTTTTCTTACATGAAGAAATAATATATAACTGGACGGTGACTTTCTCTGGAGGTTATTTAAAAAATAATTCATTTTATTTTGTGACATTTATCATCAAATTTTTTTATTTATATGAATACATCGACACCTAGCGATTGAAATATGATTACGATCAATAGTTTGAAAATAGCGGGAAAATATTTTAGGGCACAGCTGATAGGGATCAATAATTTTCGAAAGACAGCCTAATTCGTACAATAAGCCGTTAGCAAGCTGACGGTCGTATTCTGAACACCTGCCTTGAAGAGTCTTGACCGAGATTTTTGAAACAAGACAAAATTTTGAAATAAATTTATATTTACTTTTGAATTTGCAGATTGAAAACTTCTTTAGAAAAATTTTCAGTTTGTACAGCGAAATTCCGCGTATACAGTTTGCCTTATTTTAAATTCGAATCGATTTTTACTCCGTTTATTGGCCTAATTGCAGTGGCTGATAGACTTTAAACGGTTATTTCGACCTTTATACATGATGGGATGATCCATGAGACAATTATTGAACTGTGGTTTCTGTCTATGAGGTGAGATTTTCCCAAATTGTCTTTATCAATCTGTGCTTAGCTATTTTTTTAAAACCAATAATTTTTCCGAAAAATTATGGGTACTGTTTTCAGTCTGTATTATATTTTTATTTATGTGGCCATTTAAGNTTGTCAGGACTCTGCATGGGATCAGCATTGTCACCCTTACTAGCTAATATTTTAGTTAATGACTAAGAACAAAAAATAGTAAAAAAATTTATCGATACCGGTAAGGTGCTCCATTACAGCAGATTTGTAGATGACTCTCTAATTATCATCAAAAAAAATGCTCTTAGGCAGTTTTTGAAACAAATAAATAGTTTTGACCAGTTACTTAATTTTACATGTGATGAGATGGACTCTCACCAGGCCTGGCCAAAGCAACAATTTTTGAGAATTAAATTTGGTTAGAATGTCCTTATGGCCGCTCGTGATCGATATACTGCATTGTACTTTTCTTGTTTTTCTCGATTCTTTTTTCATTTTTATTTTTCTTTTCAAAAACAAAAAAAATTTGAATATTTTTTACCAAACAAAAACTTTTTTGATATAGAAAGTCAATCCAAGCTAAGAATGTCAAGCCAAGCCAAAAAAATTCAAGCTTGACCACAATTCTGGTCAAGCCAAGCCAAAAAATCAAGCCAACCAAAAAGTTCAAGCCAAGCCAAAAATCAAGCCAAGCCACAAAATCAAGCCAAGCCAAGTTTTGGAAATCAAGCCAGCCAAACTAAAAAGTCAAGCATGCGTGAAAAATTAATTTTGAGGGCTTTAGCTTGGCTTGGGCTTGATCAGCCAAGCCAAGTCAAGCCAAAGCCTAAGAATGCAAGCCAGCTGTTGGCCAGGGCCTGCTCTCACAACAAAATTAATTTTTTAGATATGACCATTTTCATTGATGTCGGCAACTACTCCAATTTATTTAAATATCGAAAAGATTCGGTAGATACGGTGTTATCCAATTTTAAACAATCAGTAAGTGCTCAACGTTACCTTAAAGGCGGCATAAATACAGTACTACACGGGAATACGTCTCATGTAGTACAGATAAAATATTTCAAGACAGTTTAATTGAGCTAAAGGAAGTTTATGCTAGAAATAGTTACCCAACACAACTTATTAATTCAAAAATAAAAATATTTTTGGCTCAGTTAAATTGTGATTCTGAAAAAACCACTGCGCCAACCCTATGATTATACAGTAGTTCTTGAATATACTTCTCCGCTTATTGAAAGCAACATTTATGAGTTATCCAGAAAAATCTCACAGTTTATCCCTAACTTTAATCTAAATGTAGCGTTAGAACGGTTAAAGTAAAAAACTGTTCAGCTTTTCAAGCAAAGGGTTTTATAGATAAATTTGATAGATCGAATGTCGTTTATGAATTTGATTGTGTAAAAACGTTTGCAGAATTTTATATCGGTGAAAACAGGCCGCACTTTAATCACACGAGTAAAAGAACATATGAATGGCACTTCCATATATGCGAACACATTGAAGAGTGTGAAAATACCAAAGTATCTATAAAAAACTTTGTTCGAGAAACAAAAAAGAGTACCCTGACCCAGATAGTGCTAGACTAGAGTTTTTTTCAAAATAGATTCAAAATTTTAGATAAAAATTTTAAATCCGATTATGATCGTGAAAAAAGTGAAGTCTTTTTAATTAGAACAAAAATAAACGACCAGTTTGATAACAAGGCATTCAACTGTTTTGACATAACATGCTTTTTGAAAAATTATATTTACACTAACTAGGTGTGTAACATTAATTAATCTAATTTGATAGGTCCATTTAAACAACATTATTTAGTTTCCAGCCCATAAAAAAATGTCAATTTTATCCATAAAACTTTCTTTCTCTCCACAATATACTTGATAGGTTTACTGTTTGTCCATTATTTTCAAACTGCATAAAAATGGCCAATTTATACTTCAAAATTTTTAAAGTTCAATACAGTATACTGTATACAGTATATATTCTGTCAGTGTTTTTAAAAACGGATTTCCAGATTTACTTCTTTGGTATGAATTTGTTTAACTTAACCTTGACTTTTAAAACAATATCCTGAAGATACTTAATTAAATAAAAGTGAAACGTCGATAAGAATATGAATGTGAATGTTATAATAGTTATTACTTGAACGGCTTGCATTGTAGATTCTTTCTAAGGTTTACTCTGTCTGTAATATTTCCATAGTCAATGTTCAAACCAGGCGTAGTTTTATAGTACAGGACTTTGAACTCATCCCACCAGACTTCTACGACTCGCAAATAATTTTTATAAATAACAGTACCTCCACCAGGGTGACTTTCTGGGGACAGAAATTTTGATCAAGAAAAGCAAGATTTCAATGATACTTCATGAGCATTTAGTGTTATCGAATAAGTCATTTGTGACCGTGTTTCGTGCGCGATAAAAAGTAGAGCAAAAAGTTGAGAAATAATTGCTTGTTCAACTAGGTTGTTATCGGTCTTTTTGGACCACCTTCGTTGGTCAATATATTTGGGTTGATTGAAGGGTGGCAATCATTTTATTTCGTCACACCAAATTCGAAATATCAATATTTTTGACCAAAAATGCCATTTTAAATAAAAAAATTTAAATTATGCGTAGGCGTCAATTTTATATGGAAAAAAATTACAAAAAAAAATCGAGACTACACACACCTTCTTCACCAGAATCTTTAGTGTACGGTAGGTTTGCATGCGGATTGTAAAAAATTTCGGCTGAGGTTTATTTTCCAAGTTTTATGATTGTGAATGTCGAAATTTTCATACTTGGCTTTTTGCCATTTAACTAAATATAGCTACAATGGCTATTGAACATAAAAATAATAAAGTCGTATGTTTTCTTTGTATGAAAACTATTTTTTGGCAAAAATTATCGAATTTGTGTCATTTTTGACGATTTTTATAAATCCAGGCTTATGATTGGTTCAAAATGAATTTCTCTAGAATTCACAAATGCAGGACCTAAAATGTTCTCTTTCTCAAACAGAATATTCATAAACAAAAATATAATATGGTTGATTATCAATTTATAAAGTTATTTGGTAATTAATTATAAAAAATTATACTTTAATCCGATAATTTTGTGATTTGAATGTAAAAAATATATCTTAGCGGCCATTTTTTTCAAAATAATTTTTTCTGGAGTAAGTGTGGCTCGGCAAAAGCTATTATTTAAGTGTAGTTTACACAGCTCCGAAAAAGGATTCCTTGGTATTTTGTGCCAAAAACTTGTTTTTTCGCAACAATTTTTCAAAATTTCAGCGTTTGAAAGTCAAAAATATATCAAAGCGGCAATTTTTTTTAAATAATTTTCCCTGGAGTTAGTGTGCTTTTGCAAGAACTATTATTTAAGTGTAGTTTACACAGCTCCGAGAAACGATTTCTTGTCATTTTGTGCAAAAAATCAGTTAATTTTGTGGAAAAATGGCATTTTCCGAAATTTCAAGTGTTGATAATTCAAAAAATAGTTAACCAAAGAGAAAAAAAAATTGCGTTGGAACGAAAAACTTCGGGAGAGTACGCTGTTAACATTATTTCTTTATTCGGAGTAAGTCAATTTTTAGCAAATCAGAAGCCGTAATTTTTTCAAAAATTTTGAAATTTCCGAACATTTTTTCTTGATTTTAGAAAAATTCTGAACAAAATGTGCTGTTTCATTTTTTCAAAACTATCATAGATTTCCAATGCTGAAAACCGATAACAGCCTATGTTCAACTCTATCCTGAAAACCTGAAGACAAAAAGAGAATTTTCCAAGTGTTTGTGAATTAAATAGATAAACCAATGTTCAAATAAAGACTTGTTAATCATAAGTTGTATTCTTTTATATAAAATATCTGTGTTGTCAAAAATTAATATTCGCTCTATTTTCCCAAAGTTTTTTGAATAGAACTAAACAAAAAATATCAACTTTAATTTTCGCTCTTTTCTCTATCGCTCACAAATCATCGATTTGATAACTCTGTGAGAGTACCTCTCAGTGCAAATAGGAAACCGCGTGATCTTTAGCGTTCATTATAAAGCTGTTTAACGCCTGTCCCTGTATGGAGCTTTCGACCTGAAAACATGACCAACATTACTACATGGGTCAATAACTAACGAACCACCACACATCCAAATTCGAAAACTCATCTCTCACACAAAAGTTAAGAAAAGTCGAAAAAATAACTTTGATTTAAGATTATGAAGTGTATTTTGCAGCAGCTTTCTAAAACGGGATCGGGATTTCCGGAGGATTTTCAAATCCTTTCTCGAAATCGGGACGGGATAGGGATTCAAATAAAAAGAAAACTCGTGACCGGAACGGGACCAAAATTAAAAATCCATCCCGTTTTAGAACACTGCTTTGCAGTATATTCTTTGCTGGTTTAATTTTCAATTTGTTTAAAAACTGGTATTATTATACCAATCAGAATACAACTAAAATAAATAAAATTTCAAAAATTTTACTATATGATATAGTCTATATCCCTTTTCAAACCTAAGTGGATCTTGAATATGAGGGTTATCTCTAGCGCGTGTTCGAATCCCACTCATGTTGTCTGTGATTATGTTAGTGATTGCCTTAGTGATTACGCACCAATCAACTTTGGCGATCCCAATATAAAGCACTCTTGCTTATCATTATACCCAAGACAGTCACTAAGACAACATTAAAAGAATGTGAACACGCGCTATAGGGATAATTCTCATTTTCAAGATCCACTTAGGTTGGAAAAATAATATGAGTCGAATATATTGTCCTGGCAAAACCGAGCACGACACTCTGTTTGACTCATAAAGTAGATTTTTTTTGACAATGAGTATCTCAAACTATGTACCTGACATCACAGATAATCGTTAACTTAGTGCCTAAATTTTCGCCACCCCAAACTTTCATTTCTTTGTCATAAGTTCCCAAATAATTAAAATAGGATTTTTTAATAGCAAACAAACCGCCAGCCATTGTCGGTGATTTTATTGGTTGCGTATCATTAATTGGTGACCAAGGATTGTTGACATCTAGCATATAATTAGGAGCCCAATTAAATCCCATATTCCACGTGAATATACCTTTATTTACAAATTTTGGTTGAGTCAAACTCATGCCAAATGTCTTTTCATCAATTGATTCGATAACTGGCTGAAAATTACAGTTATTACTGAAACGAAGCAATGGTTTTGTAACAAAACGTGAAAAAATTTGGGATTATCATGACTGTAATTATCTGAAATTTCAAGAGTCAAATTGCATAACATGATCGAACAGGGTTCAAATCACGGGGAATTTAGCTCTGGTTACAAATATTCATTTTAAACCTCAGTTTTCATTGGTTGAAAATTTAAACAAAATCAGGTCGAGTGCTTCAAATTATTTGAGACTCAGTTTATATTGTTGGATTCAAATTTGTATATTTGAACATAATTTTACAAAACTAACTTAAGATTTATCATATAATTATAAAATTGATTTCATTTACGACGTTTCAGATTTTATTCTATTCTCAAGTAATAATTGTACAGATAAAAAACTGAATACTAAGACTTTTAGAAATCTAGAGATTTGTTTCAGACAATGTCAAATAATGAGTTTTGGGCTAAAGTTATTTTTTAAAAAATAGGTAGCCCACGGTCAAAAAATAGCAAAGCATTTGAAATATTTTTGACAGTTCAGAGTTGGCCGGAGGGTTCTAATGAAGTAGGCCTCTGTTATTTGATCTGTCAAAATAATTTTTGAAATTTTTCTGAGATGTGAAAATGAGTCCTAAGTTGGTCTATTTTTAGTGTCCAAACTTGTCGGGGCTTTAGTTGGCTAGATTTGGCGTCTCTAAGAATTTTCCTTATTTTTTTCATGTAATGAGGACAGGAGTTTATATGATCATGGATATGGTTATCGCTATCTTTTGAAGAACGAAAATGTTCCTTAATTCTATGATCTAAGGGTCTCTTGCATCTACCTACGTAGTCAGATTTGCAAGGACAGATAAAATGATAATTGGTATTTGCAGTTTCTATTTTGCTCTCTCCGGGCCTTTTGCACTTTTACTAAATAATTGCGATTATTTAACAGTCTTTAAAGCCAGACTTACATGGAAATTAGGTAACAAAAGTTTCATTTTGGTTATAACTATAAGCTTACGGGACGTAATATTCAGTTTAAGGGCTTGTATAATTTAAGCAAAGTATAGCATCAAATCGAGTAATCCGGTTGACCTTGACTATTAAGAAAAATATCTATCTTTTCACGGACTAAGTATTTAGGGTATTCGTTTCGATAAAGAAGATTTTTAAGTCATCTAAGCTTGACAAAAATATTTCGTAGGTGGAACAGTGCATCCAGTACATTATCACATTGCGAGTAATAATATTTGATTTTAAATATTTTTTACTCATTTTTGGGTTTTTAAAGTTCGACAAAACTGTTCTCTGGCCAATTTTCTATAGTGTTTAAATTGGATTTGATTTTTCGAAAATAAAATTTCCGAATCAAGAAAAAAATCAGCCGGTTTTCTTCCATTTTTTACTACTGTAAAAATAACTGAGAATCCCAATTGTTTAATTTTTTCAATATTTTGTCAACATCTATTTTAGACACTATACAAAAAATTCATCGGCGTAGCGTCGCCAGAACTTTATTTTCCGTTCCCTTTGAAGTCTCTTAATAAGGGTATCTTCGAGCATATTTATGAACAAATTGCTGATAATTGGACTTAAACAACCACCCATAGGCAAACCTTCTCGTTGTTTGAAAGTTCAATTTTGTTTGAAAATGTTATAATCGGTTAGAGTACCGAGTATAAGTTTATTATTTATCATATAATATAACTTAACTACTTAATTTTCATGCGATTATTGAACTTTTCATTATTTTTTGACATGGAAAGCTATAAATATTTTTCAATATAAAATTAAAGTATGTAGTTCATACTATGAACTTACGATTTTAATCACCTTTTGTCTCAAAAAAACGTTTAAAATGAAATAACACTTTAATATAAATTTAAGCATTTGCCAGCCAAATGACGTTTTACCGTGACTACTGTTTTAGGATCAAGTGCTATTTTTTCCATCATTGTTTCCAACCAGCCGGCAACACATTCGCAATGAGCATCCAAAAACGTCTAGTTAAAGGGATAAAAAACACTCTGATTCCTAGTACCTCGTTTTATCTTTAAGATTAATTTATCCCTGGCAAAACATCACCGATAGCTGCTGCTGCTCCTGCAAGTCGGGCTTGAACTAATCCTTCTCGAACTGGCTGCCGAATTACTTTAACTAGCCCATCAAAGTGACTTATTATCAAGATGATTATATGTTTAAGTGTATCATGCAATTTTTTTGAAACAACAACGTATTTTGTCAAAATGGTCTGAGCGTACGATGCGAACTTTTTTTTTTAGGTTTTGATGCCATTTTTTTCGGTTCGTCTAATAAGCTCATGAATCATAACTTGTGAGTCATAAGTAAAGTTTTTTAGTTTGATCATTTACGAAATTATTGCTTTTGCCACAATTTTCGATTTTGTTGAAAACTGCTCAATTGTGAAAAATTATTCGAATGTAAAAAACTTAAACAAAAAATCAAACAGTTTTAATTGACGAACGGTTGCTGAAATTTCAGAAAATTGAAGCGGAATTAAGGAATACAAATTGGATATAAATTTTCAAATTTTTATTTAAAAATTATACAGCCTGATGGTTTTTTAATTAAATTTTTGTTTTCTGACTGATAAGCAAAATATACTATTGTATGGCTTAGATTTGGTCTGTTCAGCCAACTGAAGAAAAAAATGCAATTCAAAAAAATTAGGATCATAGACAATTTTCTGTAAACATCCGACTTTGAAGATATTCATCTAACCGTTCACCCATTTCCGGTCTTTTATCAATTTCAGATTTATCATCTACCAGAATTATTTCCGCCAGCAAGATTTTAGGAGTATTGTGAAGAATGGAGTAAACTGTCCTGAGTAAAGTGCACCAAGCTTCATTGTGAAACACAATAATCACCGAAGATGTTGGCAGTGGCTGGATAAAGTTTGAAAAATATTATGATAAAATTCAAATTTTGTATTTAAAAAACTGTATTTGTTAATCTTTTTGATCATTTTATAATTTTCGCCAAAATTATTTTATTAAAGTTCACATCAAAAAATTCAAATTTTACAGTAATTGTGATTTTTGTTGATCTACGATTCCGCACCCCTAAACCGACAGATCGTGACTATTTGAAAAATACGGAATCCGATCATTTGTTTGGTAGGATCTGTCCAAATTTTACCTTTAAAATCGGCCTATTCTGCGATCCAATGTTTTGATTGGGACCCAATCATTGGGTGCTAGACTAGCACTGCTAGTATTCCGCGTTGTTTGTATTATTCAAACAGTTACGATTTGTCAACTGAGGGCCCTTAATCCATATTTAACTCTCTAAAATTTGCATCCCTGCCTGAAATACATTTTAATAGATGTAGATTCAAAATTACGGACGAAAACCAAAAATTAAAATTACTGCCGAAAACTTAATTTCATGAATTTTCACCGAAACTAATTTTTTTGCGTTCTGGTATTTTCTGAAAGCAGGATAATTCTAACTTTTCTTTCTAATTCGTTTTTTCTTGCAAGCAACCGCCCTGTTATCTTTTATTATCCGATGTATCGAAATCTTATTGCAAACATACTCATTAAATCCCTGTCTTTCATAACCTTCGGCCACTTTTGGAAGACTTTTTTCTTCTTCTGTCAAAATAATTGGACGTCCTTCAGACCCTGGTAAATTTTGGTACTTTCTAGCTTGTAAGAGAACTGGCGTGAAATAGGTTGAATATAAAATTGGGTAAATAGTAATTCGTCAAAAAATTGAAAATTTCGGTTTTACAAATATAAAGACAACTTTTCGTTAAAAATACTCTTTAACATCTTTTTCGGCGTTGAATTTAAAAAGCCAAAAACCCAATATTCCAAAAGTTTGTGTCAAATATATCTTATATAATATCTTATATAATATTACTTAATCTTATATAATATAACTTATATAATATATAATAATATATTTTTTTTTGATAAAGAATAAACGAAAACGTTCGCAACAATAAAAATTAATATATAATATCCTTTATCCAACCGAAGTCCATGGTCATAACGGTTCTGACCTCAGAGCTGGAGTTCGAATCCCAGTGGACCCCACTGATTTTGTTAAAGTGATCGGTAAGGGTGTTGTGACAACACTGTTGTCTCTTGGCCTGTGTTGTCTCTTGTCCCAATTCATATAATGAGACGAGTCGTGCGATTGGATGGGTCTACTGAGATTCGAACTCCAGCCCTGAGGTCAGAAACGTTTTCACCATGAACTTCGGTTGGATAAAGGATATATAATACTGGTAGAATTATCTGTTAAAATTCACCAAAGTTTTCCAGAGTTGTCTTTCAAAATTTTATGAAACTTGTACGTTAGATAAGTTAGACTTATAGTAATAAACTTTTTAAGTTAGAAAAATTAAGCTCATCCGTTATTTTTCATTGGGCCCTTTTTCACGTGATCTTTCTTTTTTGGGTCCGCTCAAAGCCATACAAAACCGATAATTCTACTAGTATAAATTATATAAATTATCTAGGGCTTTGAAAATGCTCCAAATGGATCGGTGATGGTAACGCAGGGTACTGCCAACCAAATCAGCAAAAAAAAATTAGAAATTTATCTTTAGTTTAACCCCTGAGAATTCAAAATTTTAGCTTGACGTGAGCCAACTTTCTGATCAGTTTTCCACTGGCTATCTTTTGAGCCTACTTTCGAAAAAATCGAAGCACATTTTCTTTCGGAATTTTTTCACGTGAACTCGAAAAATATATGTAAGCTCTTAGTATTCCGTATATTTCACCGAGAATATTTCTAATCAGAGTCCCACACCCCCCTTACGTGAAAATTATATTTGAATATATATATTCATCCAAAATGCTCTAATTTGAAACAAAACCCTATGCAAAAATTTTATGATCCTGCTACAAGATAAGTCTTTTTTTCAAACATAATATATCAGATTATAAATATCTATTTATAGCTTTAGGATGAAGAGAAGGTGAACATGTAAATATATTTACGAAATGTTACCGGTTTTCAAAAACACAGTAAATATTAAAAGTTGAATTTTTAAAAGGATATTTTATTTGAACTGGCATATCCCCTATTCACACTTTTGCGAATATCTCGGCCCTACTACTTAAAAACACACTACGTTTCCTAATCAGGGCCGGGATGTTCACAAAAGTGTGAATATAGGATATACGATCTTTTTGAATTTTTGGGTCAGCAAACAACTTTCGAACAACATGACACTGCAAAGCCGGTTTTTTTCGATTACCGTTTTTTTACGAAGAATTTAACGAAGATTATCGGTTTCTCGGAAACGGCTTTACCGATTTATTTTATTTTCACCGGATCGGGTGAAAAAAAATCAGGGAACCAACAAAAATGTAAAAAATTAAATCTCACACCGCTGAGGGGCCATATCACATAATTTTGAAGAAATAAGCGGTTTCACAAAAACTACTAAATCGAACAGTATCCTTGATTTTTTCATTTTTCACGTGATGTTAAACATTATTGCGACATTTCAGAGAAAACAATAGATTTGTTTGTCGAACGTTTATATTAATTATCTAATAATTCTCGATATTTTAGGTCGTATTTTTCGCGTGAATCTGAAGCTTGAAAGGATTAATTTAATTATTCAAATTTTACCTTAATTTTTTCCTTGCATTTTTCATTTATTTTTTAACACGTGCGAGACAAACAAATTATTATCGGACATTGTGCGACTGACAAAAAAGGTTTATAAATTTCATAAAATTTATTCAGCCAAGTCTTCCAGGGAATATTCTATTTAGAGACTGCGAGTGAAATGTTACCAAAAATGCAATTTTTTGATAGTAAATTTAATGTCACTTTTTATAGTTCTGTAATAGGTTTGAGTGTTTTAGGACTTGTTTGTATCATGGCTATGGATTTTAAAATAGTGAAAATATGGACAAAAATTTTAAAGCCTCCAATTTTAAAATCCGGCATAAGTTATACTCAAAATCAAACGTCAAGAAAAGAAGAAGCGGGAAACGAAAAACAAGCAGCTTTTGGTAATTTTTCTGGCGAATAAAATAATATAATTAAATATATTTTTTTAGATGAAGTGTTCGAAAATATTATACATGCAGCAGAATATGATATGGAAATAAAATATAAACCAAGTACTCCTTTTGACTAACTCAGAAAATTTTGAAATCGTTACTTCAAATAAGCAAGCGTTACTTCAAAAATTAACTGTTACTTTAACTGATCATTAGAAACAATCATCAAAATTTCATCAAAATTTTCTATTTTCTCATATTTTCGAGCAAAACTTTTTCAACTGAGGCGAAGCTTCTCCAATTGGCAGTTACCGTCAGGCCCTATCATAAATTATGATCTCATCAAAGGTGCAATTTAACTGCTGACAAAATACTCTCGAAAGATTAACATGGTACATAAGATTGAGTCGCTAAAAATTTGGAACTAAACAGGGTCAATTTTTTTTTGAAAGCTACAGTTGATAACAACAATATCACCAAAAGCTTTTTGGTAGTCGACTATCAAAAACAGATATAAGCAATCATGGTTTCATTATGAACACGTTGGGGGATAAGAGAGCAAAATTACTATAAGAGTCATTTCAAATTTTCCCATGATTTTTACGCTTCCTTCTGATTGGTCGAATAAAATCAATAATTTTTTTTCTCACAGATTTTGCGCGCGTAAAAACTGTGAGAAAAAATGGTATCGAGCTCGCTCATTGGCCGCCCGAAAGAGAGCCAAACGCGCTTATTGGCTGAGTGGTTTACTCTCTGAAAATTGAATAAGCGAATGAAAATTGCGCTCCGAAAAACACGTGACGATAAAGGTGTTAATCCTTCACCTGTTAGTAACCTTATAGGCGTAAAAATCATGGGAAAATTCGAAATGACTCGTATAGTAGCTTAACCCTCTAGCGCTCTGCGTGATCCTAATTGACCTATGGTTGCTTATTCCGTCATTAGAAAGCCGATTACGAAAAAGCTTTTGTTAATAATAATTTTACGCCATAAAGTGATTTTGAAATTGATATTGCAATCATTTTGAGTTTATCTACTGTAGCTTTTATTTTAAAAAGCTAAGAACGTGAGTTTTATTCAAAATCTAAAATTTTTGTGTTGTATTTTAGTGAAAAATTTTTGAAAATTCATTTGATGATCATTTGAAGTAGTTTTTGATCATTTGAAATCACCAGTTTTTTAAATATTTGTAGTTACTTTTAAGTGACTGATTAGAATTTTATTGTTCTGTGTTTTTCTTTGTAATCTTGAAAATAAAGTTTTATTGAAATCGTTAAAAACATTTATATGTGTTGCCGGTATGATTATATAGGCCCTACAGATTTTTTTTCAATTATTATTCGTTTAGTAGTACGGTAGCTGTTTTTTTATATGTTTTAGAAAATTATGAATAAAGACGATCAATGCATATTTTTCATTCTGGATTTCACAAGGAATGTTTTCAATAACGTAAAACCGTTTTTAAAATTGCATATAATTTAGCTAGGGATTTTCGAAATAAA
Source organism: Oikopleura vanhoeffeni (assembly GCA_004367855.1). Taxonomy (NCBI): domain Eukaryota; kingdom Metazoa; phylum Chordata; class Appendicularia; order Copelata; family Oikopleuridae; genus Oikopleura; species Oikopleura vanhoeffeni. The sequence goes on from SCLH01000123.1 coordinate 93,833, forward strand.
TTTCAAGAATAATTTCAAAGTTGATGACAGACAATCTCGAAAATGGTTTTGTGCTTTTTTTTTGTGGGACTAACATAGGAGTGTATGTAGTTAATTTTATTGCTCATAAATAGTCAATTTGGACAGTGTTAATTATAATAATGAATGCTTTTAAACACTTTCCTGGTGAAATGTTTAAAAAAATTTTGAAAGATCGTTTTTCTACATGATTTTCTACAACCTATCAAAAATCAGCTACTCTAGGCAAAAAAGTATTTGTCGGGCCTACCTTAGTGTTTGGTATCGATGAATAAATAATTATAATAACCCAGCAAATTTATTCAACTTTACTGTAATTCCTCTGAAGTATAATATACAATTTCTTCGCCCAAAATAGGATCTTCTGAAAAAACAAATTCATCTGATTTCGCCTTTTCTAGTTTTTCACTTTCCGGAGCTCTAATTTGTACCCGATGGTAAATTAATACAGTAATTCCTACTATTAAAAGCAGATTACTCAGCCGAATTCGCCGGCTAAGTTTCATTTTTTCGAACTTTTGACATTGAATTTTTATTTGTGAGAGAAACTATTTTCCCGGATCTTTTGAAGTTTCATTCCACCTTTTGTTAAAGGCATTATAAGTCTGCCGCACTAAGGGAAAAAGGGTACTTCAACAATTGAGTAAATAAAAATAATTTTTTAAGAGAATAAGTATCAATTCATTTTTGACCAGAGTACATATATGCCAATAAATTCTCGTGCCAGTATTTTCAAGTTTTTGGTTTTGACAAGAAATTCCTTTCTGAGAGGCCATCCTAAAAAAAACTATCTCCTCATTCCTCAATTCTTTAGTGTTACCTGTTGAAAACCTAATTAAGGTTCAAAACATTTTTAGAGCCGTACTATATCGATAACGGGGCCTCTTGGGCATTTTTGCCACTTTCTTAGCCAACATTTTTATATAATTTGGCTTTTGAAAAATACTCATCCGAGTTCTTGAATAGCTCACACTGAGCACAAATATTAAGAGAAAAAATAAATTCGAATCAGAGCATTGTTTTCAATTTTTTTTAACAAAAACTGAGAATGACACAATTTCAGTAATCTCAGAAAAAAATCAAAAAATTGTCTGATTCGGATCATTTTTTTTTATTATTCAATAAATATTCGTGCTCATTTTGAGCGATCTAAGAACTTAATTCGATCAATGTTTTTCAAAAGCCTAATTGTANTTAAAATTTCAGCGAAAAAAGTGGCATAAATGTCCAGGAGGCCCCTTAATTGATAACGCATTCCCGGAAAAGAACATATTATAGTAAAAGAACATTTTATATTTTTGGCAGTCTTGAAGTTCAAAAGTTGAACAAACTATAGAAAACTTGAATCAGTCTGGCAGACTGTTTTTTAATTATTAAAAACTTTCTGAAAATATGGTTAAAAACATAAAATTCAAGTTTTCGAAATCTATTACAGGGGGGTGCGGCGTATAGTTAGAAAGTTCGTCGCCCAAAACCCCGGACTATACGCGTAATCCGGACTATACGCGTACTTTATAACTATACGCGTACTTCAGGGAAAATGTGCTCTGATTGGTCAATTTGTACAATATCTAGAGTTAAAAATTGCGTTAAAATATGGTCAAAGAAAGAATTTTTGGTGATTTAAGGGTAATTTTACATATATTCTAGACTGGAATTTTTAGTNTTGTCTCAAAAAAACGTTAAAAAAATAACACTTTAATATAAATTTAAGGCATTTGCCAGCCAAATGACGTTTACCGTGACTACTGTTTTAGGATCAAGTGCGTTTTTTTCCATCATTGTTTCCAACCAGCCGGCAACACATTCGCATGAGGCATCCAAAAACGTCTAGTTAAAGGGATAAAAAAACACTCTGATTCCTAGTCTAGGCCTCGTTTTTTCTTTAAGATTAATTTATCCCTGGCAAAACATCACCGATAGCTGCTGCTGTCCTGCAGTCGGGCTTGAACTAATCCTTCTCGAACTGGCTGGCCGAATTACTTTACACTAGCCCATCAAAGTGACTTATTATCAAGATGATTAATGTTTAAGTGTTCATGCAATTTTTTTGAAACAACAACGTATTTTGTCAAAATGGTCTGAGCGTACGATGCGAACTTTTTTTTTTAGTTTTTGATGCCATTTTTTTCGGTTCGTCTAATAGCGCTATGATCATAACTTGTGAGTCATAAGTAAAGTTTTTTTAGTTTGATCATTTTACGAATTATTGCTTTGCCACAATTTTCGATTTTGTTGACAAATGCTCAATTGTGAAAAATTATTCGAATGTAAAAACTTAAACAGAAAATCAAACAGTTTTAATTGACGAACGGTTTGCTTGAAATTTCAGAATGAGCGGAATTAAGGAATACAAATTGGATAAAATTTCAATTTTTATTTAAAATTATACAGCCTGATGGTTTTTTTTATTAAATTTTTGTTTTCTACTGATAAGCAAAATATCTATTGTATGGCTTAGATTTGGTCTGTTCAGCCAACTGAAGAAAAAAATGCAATTTCAAAAAATTAGGATCATAGACATTTCTCTGTAAACATCCGACTTTGAAGATATTCATAACCGTTCTCACCATTTCCGTCTTTTATCAATTTCAGATTTATCTACCAGAATTATTCCGCCAGCAAGATTTTAGGAGTATTGTGAGAATGGGAGTAAAACTGTCCTGAGTAAGTGCACCAAGCTTCATTGTGAAACACAATAATCACCGAAGATGTTGGCAGTGGCTGATAAGTTTGAAAATATTATGATAAAATTCAAATTTTGTATTAAAAAACTGTATTTGTTAATCTTTTTTGATCATTTTATAATTTTCGCCAAAATTATTTTATTAAAGTTCAACATCAAAAAATTCAAATTTTACAGTAATTGTGATTTTTGTTGATCTACGATTCGCACCCCTAACGACAGATCGTGACTATTTGAAAAATCGGAATCCGATCATTTGTTTTGGTAGGATCTGTCCAAATTTTACCTTTAAAATCGGCCTATTCTGGCGATCAATGTTTTGATTGGGACCAATCATTGGGTGCTGAACTAGCACGCTAGTATTCGCTTGTTTGTATTATTCAAACAGTTACGATTTTGTCAATGAGGCCCTTAATCCATTATTTAAACTCTAAAATTTGCATCCCTGCCTGAAATAGACATTTAATAGATGTAGATTCAAAATTACGGACGAAAACCAAAAATTAAATTACTGCCGGAAAACTTAATTTCATGAATTTCACCGAAACTAATTTTTTTGCGTTCTGGTATTTTCTTGAAAGCAGGATAATTCTAACTTTTCTTTTCTAATTCGTTTTTTCTTGCAAGCAACCGCCCTGTTACTTTTTTATTATTCCGATGTATCGAAATCTTATTGCAAACATACTCATTAAATCCCTGTCTTTCTAACCTTCGGCCACTTTTGGAAACTTTTTTCTTCTTCTGTCAAAATATTGGACGTCTTCAGACCCTGGTAAATTTTGGTACTTCTAGCTTGTAAGAGAACTGGCGTGAATAGGTTGAATATAAAATTGGGTAAATAGTAATTCGTCAAAAAATTGAAAATTTCGGTTTTACAAATATAAGACAACTTTTCGTTAAAAATCATCTTTAACATCTTTTTCGGCGTTGAATTTAAAAAGCCAAAACCCAATATTCCAAAAGTTTGTGTCAAATATATCTTATATAATATCTTAATAATAATTACTTAATCTTATATAATATACTTTATATAATATATAATAATATATTTTTTTTTGATAAAGAATAAACGAAACGTTCGCAACAATAAAAATTAATATATAATATCCTTTATCCAACCGAGTCATGGTCATAACGGTTCTGACCTCAGAGCTGGAGTTCGAATCCCAGTGGACCCCCTATGATTTGTTAAGTGATCGGTAAGGGTGTTGTCTCTTGGCCTGTGTTGTCTTTTGTCCAATTCATATAATGAGACGAGTCGTGCGATTGGATGGTCTACTGAGATTCGAACTCCAGGCCCTGAGGTCAGAAACGTTTTCACCATGAACTTCGGTTGGATAAGGATATAATATCTGGTAGAATTATCTGTTAAAATTCACCAACAGTTTTCCCGAGTTGTCTTTCAAAATTTTTATGAAAATTGTACGTTGATAAGTTAGACTTATAGTAATAAACTTTTAAGTTAGAAAATTAAGCTCATCCGTTTATTTTCATTGGGCCCTTTTCACGTGATCTTTCTTTTTTGGGTCCGCTCAAAGCCATACAAACCGATAATTCTACTAGTATAAAATTTATAAATTATCTAGGGCTTTGAAAATGCTCCAAAGGCTGTGATGGTAACGCAGGTACTGCCAACCAATCAGCAAAAAAAATTAGAAATTTATCTTTAGTTTAACCCCTGAGAATTCAAAATTTTAGCTTGACGTGACCAACTTTCTGATCAGTTTCCCACTGGCTATTCTTTTGAGGCCTACTTTTCGAAAAAATCGAAGCACATTTTCTTTCGGAATTTTTTCACGTGAACTCGAAAAATATATGTAAGCTCTTAGTATTCCGTATATTCTACGAGATATTTCTAATCAGAGTCCCACACCGCCTTACGTGAAATTATATTGGAATATATAATCATCCAAAATGCTCTAATTTGAAACAAAACCTATGCAAAATTTTATGATCCTGCACAGATAAGTCTTTTTTTCAAAACATATATACAGATTAATATCTATTTATAGCTTTAGGATGAAGAACAGGGTGAACATGTAAATATATTTACGACATGTTACCGGTTTTCAAAAACAGTAAATATTAAAGTTGTGAATTTTTAAAAGGATATTTTATTTGAACTGGCATATCCCCTATTCACACTTTTGCGAATATCTCGGCCCTACTACTTAAAAACACACACGTTCCTATCAGGGCCGGGATGTTCACAAAAGTGTGAATATAGGATATACGATCTTTTTGAATTTTTGGGTCAGCAAACACTTTCGAACAACATGACACTGCAAAGCCGGTTTTTTTCGATTACCAGTTTTTTTTACGAGAATTTAACGAAGATTATCGGTTTCTCGGAAACGGCTTTACACGATTTATTTTATTTTCACGCGACGGGGTGAAAAAAATCAGGGAACCAACAAAAATGTAAAAATTAAATCTCACACCGCTGAGGGGCCATATCACTAGATTTTGAAGAAATAAGCGGTTTTCACAAAACTACTAAATCGAACAGTTCCTTGATTTTTTTCATTTTTCACGTGATGTAAACATTATTGCGACATTTCAGAGAAAACAATAGATTTGTTTGTCGAACGTTTATATTAATTATCTAATAATTCTCGATATTTTAGGTCGTATTTTTCGCGTGAATCTGAAGCTTGAAAGGATTAATTTAATTATTCAAATTTTACCTTATTTTTCCTTGCATTTAATTTTTAACACGTGCGAGACAAACAAATTATTATCGGACATTGTGCGACTGACAAAAAAGGTTTATAAATTTCATAAAATTTATTCAGCCAAGTCTTCCAGGGAATATTCTATTTAGAGACTGCGAGTGAAATGTTACCAAAAATGCAATTTTTTGATAGTAAATTTAATGTCACTTTTTAAGTTCTGTAATAGGTTTGAGTGTTTTAGGACTTGTTTGTATCATGGCTATGGATTTTAAAATAGTGAAAATATGGACAAAAATTTAAAGCTCCAATTTTAAAATCCGGCATAAGTTATACTCAAAATCACCGTCAAGAAAAGAAGAAGCGGGAAACGAAAAACAAGCAGCTTTTGGTAATTTTTCTGGCGAATAAAATAATATAATTAAATATATTTATTTAGATGAAGTGTTCGAAAATATTATACATTGCAGCAGAATATGATATGGAAATAAAATATAAACCAAGTACTCCTTTTGACTAACTCAGAAAATTTTGAAATCGTTACTTCAAATAGCAAGCGTTACTCAAAAATAAACTGTTACTTTAACTGATCATTAGAACAATCATCAAAATTTCATCAAAATTTTCTATTTTCTCATATTTTCGAGCAAAACTTTTTCAACTGAGGCGAAGCTTCTCCAATTGGCAGTTACCGTCAGGCCCTATCATAAATATGATCTCATCAAAGGTGCAATTTAACTGCTGACAAAATACTCTCGAAAGATTAACATGGTACATAAGATTGAGTCGCTAACAATTTGGAACTAAACAGGGTCAATTTTTTTTGAAAGCTACAGTTGTAACAAACAATATCATCAAAGCTTTTTGGTAGTCGACTATCAAAAACAGATATAAGCAATCATGGTTTCATTATGAACACGTTGGAGGATAAGAGAGCAAAATTACTATAAGAGTCATTCAAATTTTCCCATGATTTTTACGCTTCCTTCTGATTGGTCGAAATAAAATCAATAATTTTTTTTCTCACAGATTTTGCGCGCGTAAAAACTGTGAGAAAAAATGGTATCGGCTCGCTCATTGGCGCGCCGAAAGAGAGCAACGCCTTATTGGCTGAGTGGTTTACTCTCTGAAATTGAATAAGCGAATGAAAATTGCGCTCCGAAAAACACGTGACGATAAAGGTGTTAATCGTTTTCACCTGTTAGAACCTTATAGGCGTAAAAATCATGGGAAAATTCGAAATGACTCGTATAGTAGCTTAACCCTCTAGCGCTCTGCGTGATCCTAATGACTATGGTTGCTTATTCCGTCATTAGAAAGCCGATTACGAAAAAGCTTTTTGTAAATAATAATTTTACGCCATAAAGTGATTTTGAAATTGATATTGCAATCTTTTGAGTTTATCTACTGTAGCTTTCATTTTAAAAAGCTAAGAACGTGAGTTTTATTCAAAATCTAAAATTTTTGTGTTGTATTTTAGTGAAAAATTTTGAAAATTCATTTGATGATCATTTGAAGTAGTTTTTTGATCATTTGAAATCACCAGTTTTTTAAATATTTGTAGTTCTTTTAAGTGACTGATTAGAATTTTATTGTTCTGTGTTTTTTCTTGTAATCTGAAAATAAAGTTTTATTGAAATCGTTAAAACATTTATATGTGTTGCCGGTATGATTATATAAGCCCTACAGATTTTTTTTCAGTTATTATTCGTTTAGTAGTACGGTAGCTGTTTTTTTTATAGGTTTAGAAAATTATGAATAAAGACGATCAATGCATATTTTTCATTCTGGATTTCACAAGGAATGTTTTCAAATGACGTAAAACCGTTTTTAAAATTGCATATAATTTAGTAGGGATTTTCGAAAATAAATTCAAGAATAATTTCAAAGTTGATGACAGCAATCTCGAAATGGTTTTGTGCTTTTTTTTTGTGGGACTAACATAGGAGTGTATGTAGTTAATTTTATTGCTCATAAATAGTCAATTTGGACAGTGTTAATTATAATAATGAATGCTTTTAAACCTTTCCTGGTGAAATGTTTTAAAAAATTTTGAAAGATCGTTTTCTACTGATTTTCTACAACCTATCAAAATCAGCTACTCTAGGCAAAAAGTATTTGTCGGCCTACCTTAGTGTTTGGTATCGATGAATAAATAATTATAATAACCCAGCAAATTTATTCAACTTTACTGTAATTCCTCTGAAGTATAATATCAATTTCTTCGCCAAAATAGGATCTTCTGAAAAAACAATTCATCTGATTTCGCCTTTTCTAGTTTTTCACTTTCCGGAGCTCTAATTTGTACCCGATGGTAAATAATACAGTATTCTACTATTAAAAGCAGATTACTCAGCCGAATTCGCCGGCTAAGTTTCATTTTTTCGAACTTTTGACATTGAATTTTTATTTGTGAGAGAAACTATTTTCCCGGATCTTTTGAAGTTTCATTCCACCTTTTGTTAAAGGCATTATAAGTCTGCCGCACTAAGGGAAGGGTACTTCAACAATTGAGTAAATAAAATAATTTTTTTAAGAGAATAAGTATCAATTCATTTTTGACCAGAGTACATATATGCCAATAAATTCTCGTGCCAGTATTTTCAAGTTTTTGGTTTTGACAAGCGAATTCCTTTCTGAGAGGCCATCCTAAAAAAAACTATCTCCTCGTTCTCAATTCTTTAGTGTTACCTGTTGAAAACCTAATTAAGGTTCAAACATTTTTAGAGCCGTACTATATCGATAACGGGGCCTCTTGGGCATTTTTGCCACTTTCTTAGCCAACATTTTTATATAATTTGGCTTTTGAAAATACTCATCGAGTTCTTGAATAGCTCCCACTGAGCACAAATATTAAGAGAAGAAATAAATTCGAATCAGAGAGCATTGTTTTCAATTTTTTTTAACAAAAACTGAGAATGAAACAATTTCAGTAAATCTCAGAAAAATAAAAAAATTGTCTGATTCGGATCATTTTTTTTTATTATTCATAAATATTCGTGCTCATTTTAGCGATCTAAGTACTTATTCGATCAATGTTTTTCAAAAAGCCTAATTGTATAACCTGTACGCACCAATAATTTCTTACCCCGGTACGCACCACTTCATACATAATGTACGAGCACTTTTCAAAAATCATAAAGCAGACCACTCATCCGATTAAAAGTTAGGCTGAGGCACATAGTTCAAACAATTATCTTCAACCTTAATTTATTTTAATAACAATATATTGATTTTAAAGTAGTCAAACACACTATTGCGCCCCGGGAGAGACATTTTCGATATTTTGTCTATATTTTTAAACCCAGACATTTTCAAATTATACATTTTAATCACATATTAAGTATTAAATAATTTTCTTGACACACATATTTAAAAAAAAATTTACGATCGGTATTATTCGACTTTTTTTAATATATTTTGTAAATTTTTATTTTCGAAAAATTCTCTATTTTTTCTCTAGCTTTTGTTTCTCTCAAATAAATAGGGATTAAAAATTGTAGAATTCGATTCTAAAAATTCTGGCGTTTCTTCATAAAAAGTGTATGCTAGATTATCGATGTCGAAAATATTTTCATTGTCGAATTCTCCTTCATCAAAATCTATCAAAAATGGAAATGTCAAAAAAATAATCATTTTTTAATGTCATAATTATCGGAAAATACAGATTATATAGAGATGATTTGAAAATGATAAAGAACAATCGGAAAGGATGATTTCCACAGCCGGACATGTGGGCAGAGCGTCCATATCCCGTAGTGCCCGAATATCAGGTGTTCATTCAAAACAAGATAAAAATTTAAAAATATCAAAAAAATAAATAATTAGGGGTAAAGCTGTGATTGATTAACTTCAAGAGAAATATATTTATACTGGAAAAATATTTATCGGTAACTGGGGTTGATATATTATAATACCCGAGTTCAAATGTATGATTTTTTTTAAATTTACAAGTTAATTTTCAGGTTTTTTTTTCGGAATTCAATAAACTCACCGTAAAAGCGCTCGCTTCGGCAAAATAAAAGTCGGATTTCATTTTTTAAAAAATGATTCGAATGGCCGAACAATTTTGTATCAGTGATTGGATTCGTAAATCATCATAACAACTCGATAAATTTGTATCGTTAGTTTTGTGAGACAGAAGTGCTCGATAAAAAAACGTTTCTCATTTTTCAAGCGCTATAACTTCATAAAAAATTATTTCACAGCATTTTAATCTAGATATTCNAAAAACCGAACAGTCGTCACCTTCAAATTTTGAAGTGCTTTTTTACACAAATCAAGATTTGGTAAATAACACCCTTTTTCAATATCAACGATTGCTGCTCGCAAAAGTTCAAAACTTTTATCGTAGTTTTTCGTTGTATTAATAGTTGACATTAACTCCCATTTGTTGGAAGTTTCTAACACCTTTCTTGGGTCGTAAATTTGTGCTACAGTTTGAACGAGTAGTTTTTTTGTTTGATTTTTAGGCTTGAAAATGTTAAATATATGTTATACCCCCTAACCCGTGTTTACATTACTTTAGATTTTCACATCACAACCTCTTTCTTTGATATTTGACATAAATCAACCAAATGCTAAACGACAGAATTAAAATTATATTTTTAGCCCATTTGATTTGCTCCAGATACGTTAATGAAGTCCGGTTAGACATGAAAGATATCACTTCAAACTGGACGGGTAAATTGGGAACCTTATTGGTAGCCGAAGTAACAGAAAACAATAAACTAACTGTTGTGGGCTGTATGGCTTATAAACCCTTTGCAGAAGATGTTAACTTTAAGGGTGAAAATCTGAATGAGAAAACATTTATAATTACTTCCGTCGCAACTGACAAAAGGCAAGATTTTAGTTTTTATATTTTAATTGTGAATTTTTATATTTGTAGATTCCGTGGGCGAGGAATTGCAACTTTATTTTTGAACGAAGTAGAAAAAATAGCCAAAGCCAATGAATGTGGTCTGTTTTTAACAACATGTTCAGGAAATGGCATTAAAAATGCTTGAATACATCATGTTTTGACCCACAGTTTTTTATTTGAAGATTTAACGCTATGTAAGGCCTACGTATTAATTATATATTTTATTTGATTTTTAAAAAAGGTATTTATTTAAGGTTCGGCAAAAGCCATCATCAGAAATGAGAGTAAAATAAAGATTGTGTCGGAAGATGCATTGATTACTTTTCGCGAAAAGTATACACAAGGTACTCATTCGAAGTAAGGACAAATTTATTAAAATTGTCATTTAAATGAGTTATTAAACGAAACTTGTAAAAAATAGTTTTCTTTGAAATTTTCCGCAAAATTTCGGGAAAACATTTTTTCGTCAAAAACTTTTTTCGTCAAAATAATTTTTTCAATTTTAAAGTCTAGAAAATCATAAGAAAATCGAATTACGTTTTTAGACTTTCATATGAATTTCGAAAAGACTATTTTCTGACCAAAACTTTATTTTTATAATAAATGATTCATTTTGACGAAAAAANAAAAAATTATTTTGAGGAAAAAAGTTTTTGACAAAAAATGTTTTTCCAAAATTTCACATTACGTTACGTCAAATAAGAATTGTATGATCAAAACATTTTAAACTAAATAATAATCTTATCAACTTTCGATACAAATTGAAATAATGCCTTGCTTAGCTCAATATCCTGCAGTACAATTATATAAAAAGTATGGATTTGATTATGATGAAGGTCTGGCTTAATTTTGGATCTGTGATAACAATTGAAATGAGAAAATTCATTTAATTTCTGATAAAAATTGAGCCAATTATAGTTCATCACCGACCACATGGTGACACTTTTGAATACTGTATTAATCAACTTATGAATCTGCGAATCACTGCCATGTACAAGAGCTTTACCAAAATGCCTCAATTAATTTCTGACTTTTAAGTGAATAAATAATCTTTGAAAATTTCACAATTAAAAACTCGCATATCTTTAATTTATTCGTAAATATTTCGCAAAAACCAACTCGAAATTTAACCAAAGAATTCACACCATTTTTTGAATAAACCAGCAATAAATTCATTAAAAAATTGTTCGCATAATTTAAAAGTGGGCGTAAGAATCATGATGTTTTACTCAGATATCAGTTAAAAAATAATCCGTATTCGAAATTTTCGATTATTTTTAATGTTTCGAAAAATCAAAATTTTTAGATCACAGGATCTAAGAATTTTAATATTTGGAAAACTCTAGAAAATTTTAAACTCCTATTTGTATAATAAGCTTTAAAATGTCTTTTTGAGGTCGTGCTTAGTGTACTAAAATTGGTCAATCGAATTTTTTATCCGGACCAATTAGGGTACAGAAAGCCCATGCTAAGAGTACTCAAATTTTCTGCATACTTAAAACACTTTCCAAAAAACTGGCTCATTAAACATTTGTATCTGATGTCTAGTTTCAAAATGAATTACACCAACTAACCATTTATGGAAACCCCCTGTTGACCAATGAGAGCACCGGATTTCACTNTTCGACCAATTAGAACTTCGAAAAGAGGGTTTCCATAAATGGTTAGTTGGTGTATCCAGAAGTAAAACATAGGCAAAAAATCCGAATAAATGTCATTTTTAAACCAAATATACAAACCAGGGATCGACATTAGGGTGTCCCAGGTTACTCGCCTTTTTGATGTTTAGGTCATAACTTAGACTCGGTCTTAACCGCTCTGGGTTAGATACAGTTCTACTACAACATGCGAGGAATGACGCCCAAATAATATCTCTTTATTTATTAGATCCTGCGAATCGGGCGACTAAAAATGGAATGCCACGAAAACAGCGAAGTGTTTTCGGGCCAGAAATAATAATAATCATTAAATAGCAAAATAGGCCTTAAATCATAACAGGGGTATCGGACCATGTTAACAGCCCCCCAGGACCTTCTCGCTAAAAAGTGTGTACAATTGTTCTTTTTATGAATTCGGAAGAGTTAAACCGGGAGTTGAACTGCATACTTGACGAGTCCAAACCTGGATAATCTAAAAAAATTATTTTTAGGAAAAAGGGTAAAGCGTAACCCTCAGCCATAATAAAAATACTTGAACCTACAGCCTGAATTTTTTTTAATTGGGCCCTTTTTTTCACCGGTCGGCCAGACAGGGAGATTAAATTACCGGCAAAATTGGGCATAACATATGACTCATTGGTAACACGTGACTTTTTGGGCCATTTTTCTCACCGGGGAGAAAAAAATAGCCCAATTTTGATTTAATTAATTTGAACCAATCAGAAACTAGTATTTTTAAAATTGTTCAGCAATAGAACATTTTTCGGAAAAAATCCCCTGATTGTTGCGGTATTTTAGCAAAAATTTATTTCAAAATTACATCAAAAACCTAAAACTTTACGTTTGATATCCTTTTATCACACTTTTGTCTATATACCGGCCCTACTACTTTAAAACACACTAAGTTTGCTAATCAGGGCAGAGATATTTACAAAAGTGTGACAAAGGGATATAAAATTTGCTAGATAAACCATACTAGAGTAATAAATTCAATAAAACATAAAATTTCCTTTTATCGGCCTTGCGGACGGATTTTGGGGCTCATTTTTAACATATTAAATATAATATCTATCACCCTTTATCGCTTCGGCCGGATTGGGAGGGACTCATTTTAAATCAAAATAAAAAAAAATTTAAAATCACACCTTTAATCGTGGCGGATTTGGGGCTAACCATTTCAATCAAATTGAATAAACATTGTCCCTTTTATCGGCTTTCGGTTGTTTGGGGTAATTTTTCAACAAAATTTAATGAAAAACCTTTGTTGAAATGACAGCGGGTCGCTGAAACGTTTTAATCTTTACAAATGTTCTGGAGAATACTTGATCCAAAATTTGGGTCATTTTGCAGAATATGTCCTCGAGGAGATAGATTTGAAGTCGAAACATTGTATAAAATCGTCGGTTAATTTGGCGTTCTATGAAATTGTTCATTTGCCGGATCAAAAAAGGTTGCCGTATTAAAATTGACATACTACCGTTACGTTGATCTGTGACAATTGGAGCACAATTTGATATACCGGTCTGGTAGGGAGATAGATGTTGCAGTTTGAAAGTGTCTTATGTAAACACACTGTAACCTATGTTTGATGGGGTCAAAACAATTGTGGTGCATTTTTTGCAAGATTGAAAGAAAGTCTACAAATAAGCATTTCGGTTTTTCTCATGAGCTCTAAGTTTTCAGTATATTTACCGAGAATAGTCAAATCAGAGTCGCATACCCCCTTAAAGACAATATTTTGCGGTTCTAATAATAGTAGGTCAACACTTAGTTAAGAATAAATCATTGAGGTGATTTATATTGCGGGTGATTATTTGGCAGTCAGCGACTAATTTAAAAAATACTTGAGAGGTTATTTGACATATTTTACATCCATGGTGAAATTTTACTGAAAACTAACGGGCGTGTTTATCATGGGAGAATATACAACAAGGAAGAAACTTTGACATGGAAGCATTGTAGATTATATTATTTCGCTACCACTCTAAAATTCTTCAGGCGCGACAAAAAAGTCATCACAAAAATTTATGAGTAAAATATATTTTTCGACCTATTAGGACAAAAACCAAAACGAAATAAATACAGTTACTGCGCATAGAAAAATCGCGTGACCCATATCTTATATGTGCGGCTTTATAAACTCATAAATTACTTTATCGTACGTTCCGAGATGCGTTGTCACTCACAAATTCTTAATTAAAAGTCTTAGTTTAAATTTGAGGGCTCTCAATTTAAACTAGATCACGACAATCATATCTGGTACGATTAATTTGAATTAATAACTATAATATCAACCTATATCATTTCGCGGAGAGAAACTATTATTTGTTTGTATTCCTGACGAGCTCAACATTTGAAATACCACATTGCGTTGTTTTCGAGTATATTGCGGGGGTCGACATCAATAACACATTTTCGAGCCCTGTTATTCATGTATTCTAACCAATCTTAGACAATTCACGATCGAGCATACAAATATACTGCGCTGAATACATTCTCTTCTCCATATGAATGTAATATGAACAAAAATATGGCTTACAAAAAATTTTATATATCTAAGTATTCAACAACATCTTTAGCTATATCATAAATTTTGAAAAGTATAACTAGGAAGAAATTCACATTTTTATGTTGCTGAAAATAATCGTAAGGTAGTCTTCGTCTGTTTAATTGCAATTTCAGAAGTCTGAGCTCGTAACTCGCTTCTGCGTTAGTATTAAGCAGTTCTACCACCACACTCAATAGCAAATGCAGGGGCAACTGTATACGCCACATCCAAGTGGCTCATCTGAGACCTATAATATCATTCTTTAATGTCTAATTAGATCCTGCACGGCATTCGGGCGGCTTAAAAATGGAATGCACGTTTAGAAAACACAAGTCGAAGCGATAGCCTGTTTTCGGGCCTAGGGAGAACATACTAATTAGACGATACTAAATCTATGCGAAAGTAAAGTCTGATTTTGCCTTTGTGGAACACCTTCAACTATGCCCGGGTATGCGGGTGATAACCATGTAACCGGTAGAGCTCAACTCGTGAAACTAATGAAACTTTTTTTCCGGATGCTGGGGTCTTAGGTCACTATTTGCATTTCTGGTAATATGTAATTTGCTAACATTACAGAGCGAGACACAAAGAGACAGTGAGCGGACTATCTGATTTTGTGTTATACCAAAGAAAAGTAGGCTTGGAGTGCCGGAAGTTGTTGTTTTCAAAACAAAACCACTATCCTACGATATTTGAAGCCAGATGGAAACACAAAGAGCGATTGTATGTTGGAGCACGTTGGACGTTCTATCACATACATTATTATCCGAAGTAGATCATTGGAATCGGTTTTCTATAAATCTGTATTGAGCACAAAAATTTACTGTAGTTTATATGTTTAAACTTCATCTTTTTAAAAATACTTGGAAAAAAATCGAAAAAAAATTTTTCGCACGAAGATAACTTTTCCTCTGCAAATAAAATAATTTTTTGATGCAGTATTGGGTTCTTAGTAGCACCATTTCCGAGTCAAAAGTTACTTCTTGAGTTCATAATATCTTATTCACTCTCTGTTGTAATTGATATTCAGCACAAATGTTAGTAATGCGAGAGACTGGAAAGCGAATATAATTTAGATTAAATCAATGTAGTTCGTCTATCTTGACAAACCACCTTCTCAAAAAGTGAAGTATCTGCGTCGTAAAATTTTATATGCCTGCCACAAAAAAAACCAGGACGCTTCAGCCCCGTCCGCCCTCAATGAGGATACTAGATAACTATGCACGCATATATTTTTATGGATTTATCACGTTCTACGTGATATTGAACAATTATCTTTCCGCCTTTACACAATCAAAACAGAGTATCCGCAGGCCCACTGCTGAGCGGTTAAGCCGCACGGCTACACTCTAAATGGGGAACGACCTTTAAAAGTGGATCAATTTCGTCTTTGATTCTTCCCACTTCAAAAGCCTACTCCCTCCCTGATTTTGAAGATAGAGATATATCTTGCAACCAAAGATGTTATTGGTCTTTTATCTGGACCGATTCGATGTGAAAATGAGAACGTATGGGCAGAGTCACCCGAAGTAGAGATCCGAATTTGTCAGCTTCATCTCTAAAAAAGTTAAATATAAGATTCACTGTAGCACTTAAAAGTATAGTCTTTGAAGAGAAAAGAAGGCTCCTAGTCTATTTTTGGACACTAATATATTGAATAATATTCGGAGACTCTGTCCCAAAATATCGGTGGAAACATTAATACTCTCACTTTACCCATGGATTTTAACGGCAAGAAACCTAAAACACATGTGTCTGTTCTGAGTGTATCGGAGTAGCCCGTACAGTTTAGGATAGTATAACGCGCGAGCCCCGAGGAGAGTTCCAAACAATTCCATTTTTTGTAACTTATTTCCGTCATGAATTTCTCCGTCCGAAATCTGACCAAAGAATCTATGGCAAATTCCTACGTAGTAAAGTTTACAAAAGTTTGGAAAACAAAGAGTTTGCGATATTAGGGAACCATCAATTTATCCCCAATACCATCGCGAGATAAAAAATAGCGTTTATTGTTTCATGACAAGGGGTTTAAATTATGAGATTAAAATATATAATACAAAGACTAATTCGAATATCAACTATTTTGTATGTCCACATAGAATTCTTCATAAAAGAATACATTTAAAAAACTATAATCTAGCGGAAAATTTCATGCCGAGCTCTAAACTGCGCAACTCGCGAGTACTCAAATTTCCCTTAAGTCGAGTAATTTAACATATATTCTAGCATTCCGGAGGAGGAGTGTTCAATAGATAAGTATGTATATTGTCATTAGTAATGTATGTTTCTGAAAAAAAATGAAATAAAGTTGATTTAAAAAAAACATGAAAGAAAATTAAAAGGTCTTGAAGTCCCCGGCAAGAAAGTCCCCTGCCGAAAAAAATCCTAAAGCCTTCCTTTGGGAATGGGATAATTATTCAAAGATTTTTTCTTGAAACTCAGCGGAATTATAACAGAACACGAGTTCGTGTCACACGACCTCTTAATAAGAAATTTTATAACCTACGTAAAAGTTTACGGGCCTTTTCCTTATGGCCAATTTTTACATTTGGGCAAGAAATGGGGAAAAATTATTCAGATTATTAAGAAGAAATAAATGTACTGAAATAATCAAAAATAAAAGGTCGGCAACTAAAAGTTTATGGTCGCGTTTGATGATGAATAAATACTCGGTAATTTTTTTTTGTTGCTGGCTACAAAACGCCTAATCTTTTGCCTAGGAACGTTTTGAAAACAAAGCCCTATTTTTTTGCCTACAACTATATCGGCCGCACGCGCCAGGAAACGAATAATTACTTTTCAAATGCGTAGGTTTTGTGCGGAGGCTTACGTAGGTTTTTTTCTGAGGGTTCTCAACTATACGCGTACAACTATACGCCGCACCCCCCCTGTATCAAAAATAATTTTTTTTTAATATCAATATTGCCGACATTGATCTAGTGTTGTATTTTTTTGGTAATA